>CH001992.1:1174816-1202359 GCA_000149265.1 Ciona savignyi
GATATTTTATGATTTAATGTTTGATTATTTTTAGCAATGATTTGGTAAGATTTCTCTGTTGACAAAAAGATTGCATGATCGAAAAAAAAACAATGTTGTTAGGGTGAGTTTAAAATTGACATAGTTGTATACTGGAAAACTCTTTCACCTTTTAGTAGTGCCAGTCATAACAAAGGTAATCTGTAAACTGTACTTTAAACTATACTAAACTCTAATTCTATTTCATCTCATTTTTTTTCTTTGTGACTTTTTTCCTATGACCTACCATCTGGGATTCATAAAAGTACCTGTGGTCCGGTGGTTAGTTCATTAAAGACATCAATACCATCGTGAACCCAGTCTTTTATCTTGTAGATGTAGCCTTCAGAAGTTGATTCAGCAGTTCCACTATAATCAAACCGGACATACGAACAACCACTTTTTCTGAAAATACCTTTTTTTGTCAGTTTCGAAGTTATTACTAATTATAAAGAGATTTAAAAAAATAATAAAATAGGGTATGGATAGATTAATAAATAAAGGTTAAAAGGTAACAGGAAGGTCAATATATCATGGTATTTATTATATTACCTTGTGGCTAGTCGAGTTTAAAAAGTTAATGCTCTGTATTATGATGGGTGCCTTGGTAAAGTATTGTTTAACCGTCAAGTCACTTATTTTTAGTAAGACAACCGACTGACCATCAGCTAGATTTGATCTTACCATTACATGGTAGGGAATATTTCCTGTTTGTGATAAAGGGTTTTAATGTTAATAAGATTCCATGTTTTATATCTCACAATTTTTAAGATCTCTCATCTAAATATTAAATCATTCCTACTTTGAAAATTGCTCCAGGGCTAAAGCTTTTTGTCCATTCATAGTAGACATAAAACCAGGAAGAAACATAATTCCAGGTTGTGATTTTCCTTCAGTTTTAATATAGGCAAGTGAAGGCTTTTCAGGTCTTCTAAGATACTTTAATCCATTCATTCTTTCATGCAACAGACCCTAGAGAATAAAAATATATATAAGTGAATGAGATATCTATTAAATTTTTCTTTCATTTGATTGGATAAATATATTAAAATACAATTTAGAAAAAATATGATACACTTAAAACACTATTGTTAAACTCACAAAGTTTCCAAAAAAAAAAAACTGATAAAGCAGGAATAATTGTAAAACGATAGAATATCAAGTCTTCTTTATAATAATATATTTCTACCAAATATGTATTAAATTTGGTTTACGTTTAAATAACTGTGACGGTCAATAATGTAAAGTTTTACAAAGTTGGAATCAGACTAGTCAGCATGACGTGGCTTGTACTGAATGAGTGAAAAGCCTGTTTCAATTTTGACAGTTTATTATAACTTGTGGAAAAAAGTTGTTTCAGGACATTCCAACAAGTAAAAATTTGAATATATATAACACTTACAATAAATTTGTGTATCTGAAATTAAGTGAGGTTATACTTAAAACATAGCAAAATCCTAATCTTCGTTATATTTTTTTGGATAAAAGATATATAATGGTACTGAGACTTATTTTAATATACCAACTACTTTTTATCCCAGTACTGTAATTTTATAAAATGAAGGTAAAAGTACGGTGCGTCACTTTTTAAAGTTCAAAACCGGTGGTGAGAGCAGAAGTGCCTTTACTACACAATAATTATTTTAAAAAGATTTAAAAAAACGGCTATATATCACTTTATCTATAAATATACCGGTACTTCATTCTTAATCTTAATCTATACTTCCATTTCACTGTTAGAAGATTTTCCTTGTCTTATTAAAGCTTCTTCTTGTTTCATTTTAGGTTTCTCTGTCCTTGTATGCCAGACCAGAACTTTAGAACAATTATCTGCTTTTGCTTCCATATCATGACGCTTCAGTTTTAACCCTGTGAGAAAATGTGACTCTAAGTATCCACGAGGAGCGTCATTGGAATATTCAGCTTCAGAATATTTAAATAAAAGTTTCAGGTTAACTGCAAAACCAGCCATGTCAATTGGAAATGGGCGTTCAGGTTTCCAAGCAGTATACCATTCCAAAACTTTGCCATCTTCACATTTTCCTGGGCCTTCGAATTTCAAGCCTCCACTTAGCCCAACTGGCCACACCGATGCAACTTCAGTTGATCGCATTTCTTCGAAAACCCGAAGTGAGTAGGTATTATCATCATCCAAAAAATATAAAATGCCATTAATATTTGGAGATAAATTTTTACGAATCCAGGTCAAACCTTTGTTTCGTTGGGCTACTCCTCTTGGTAGAAGCCAGTTTGGATCCGTAGACTTAAGTTTATAATTCTGATCAGTTTTCGCGTTTAAATGGGTATACTGAAGACCAGAAAACTTAAGAAAATTAGTCACAAGAGCAGTTTTTTCGTTTGAATCTTCAACAACTATCCACCTAAAGTTTGGAACATGTAGCAAAGTTTGTCCCAGTCTTGTCAAATCTGCTTTCTGAGTCCATCTTTTATATGTTGGAGTTATCGCATAAATTGTAGGTAAGTCATGTTTCACATGTACATCTATGTAATCCACAGCACTTGGAAAGCGATTTTTTAGAGCTTGTTGAAGTTTTTGCAACCGATTTTCAATTATGTTTAATGTTAACTGTTTCTCGTCAAACTTATTTCCACTGTTAAAGTTCTTTTCGGAATGAGTAAAACTTATATACAATGTGAATAACAAAACCAGGAAAATTAAAGTGTTCATTAACAATAATAACCGCATGTGCTTCACAGTGCACAAGCGAAAAATATTCATAGTCTTAAACATGTAATGCTGTATAAAAATATGTTAAAGGAAGTGGTTACATTAATGCCTAGTGAACATATATAGAACTTATTCTTATGGATAGAAAAAACTAGTTGATAAACTTATACATGATGTGGTGACATTCTCTTGCACGCCGTAGTCACTACGTCGACGCTAGTGTACCATCAATGCACTGTTAAAATACAACATCATACGATTTTTGTGCATGTTGTGGTCAGACACTAACAGGAGAAAAAAAATCATTATCATTCCGGGGGTTTCCCTTCTTTGATATGCCATTCACCAACAGTATCAGTTTCAATATAAACTAGAGAGTGTCAACCACGTGTTTAACCACCACCATTTGTAAAACACATGTTGTATGCCATATATTCATGCTATACAGGGTCCCTAACCACATTTTGTATTTTATACACTGAGTATGTAGTTTGTTTCTGCAAGCATAAACGCATGGGTCCCATAGTTATCAAACCAAACTTTTTCTCCATGTGTAGATAAAAAAAGAACAATCGTGTTAGATTTACGAACATTTCACCACAAATGGTTTAAATAAAAGCTTTCTTTTAAGCGTTTTTCGTGGTTTTAGGGAATTACTGGGTTTATTAGATAAGTTTCTACTGGGTTTAGTACGTACGTTTCTGTTTTTACCTATGTGGGTTATGTTGTATAACAATTCTTAATGTTTTATTCTGATTAGTCAATTCCTTGTCTGATTTGTCGACTCCTTGTTAAAGATGTTTGTACGATATGGCATGCCTGTCACAATCATAATTCAGGAAAATATCTGCCATTTTAAATGAAATACCCCAATAAATGATTTTTTTAATTGGAAGAGTGTTTAAATGTCTAACATTTTACCAAATCTGATTCAAATTGGAGCTGCCGTTTAAGCGATATGCGCAAAAAACTATTTTTTAGAAAAAAAATACCGTTTTGGTTATTAACGTCTCAGGGGAATTTCCCTAGATATATTACCCAAAATTTTGGTTTCTGCATATCTAGGGCATGTTGTCTAACAAATAAAAAAGTTGGGTTGAGCATACATTTTTTCTTCTTGTAGATGTCAGGGCGACATGACATGCCTGTCACAATCATGATTTGACAACAAAAGCTTATTTTTAGGGTATTTCCCTGGGTAATTTTTTTATTTCTTTTAAGTGGTATATCAGTGGCTAATGCACTTACAGTTTACCAAATTTAATTAAAATTGAAGTAGCCGTTCAAGCGCTATGCCTAAAAAAGGTAATATTTTAAAAAAATATACCGTTTTGGTTTTTTACCTCCAAGGGGAATTCCCCTGGGTATATGCCCCAAAATTTCGGTTTATGCACATCTAGACCATGTTGTCTAATAAATGACAAAGTTGTATTGCCATTCCATTACTCCTTCTGGTAGGTATCGTTGCCACAAGCCATGCCTGTCACAATCATGATTTGAAAACAAAATCTTATTTTTAGGGTATTTCCCTGGGTAATTTTTTTTAATTCTTTTAAATGGTATATCAGTGGCTAATGCACTTACAGTTTACCAAATCTAATTGAAATTGGAGTAGTCGTTTAAGCGCTATGCCTAAAAAAGGGAATTTTTTAAAAAAATATACCGTTTTGGTTTTTCACCTCCCAGGGGAATTCCCCTGGGTATATGCCCCAAAATTTTGGTCTATGCACATCTAGACCATGTTGTCTAATAAATGACAAAGTTGTATTGCTATTCCATTACCCCATTTGATAGATGTTGTTGCCACAAGCCATGCCTGTCAAGCGTTTGACGAAAAAAAAAGAAAAAAAACGGACAAAAACAATATGTGTCCCATTTTTCCAAATGGGCCCATAAATACTATAAATCTATATGTAAGGCGCTATTTATCAATTTTTTCTAAAGAAGAATGAGTTAGGTTTTAAACGAATTATTCCGACCGAATAGCTTGGTCGGCTGTCGAAACTGGGGGTTGTTTAATTGGGGAGGGCCATTAGCGGACATTGTCCGCTCACATTAATGGGTTCTGCCAGATTTGAATTAAAGTATCAATCATAAGCAAAAACGACAAATGCAGATATGACCAAAAACATATTCATAATAAAAAAATAGTTTTTATCACCGATAGTCATTGCCAATCATTTAGGTGTAGCCTAGCTATGGTAGCACAATTGAATAGAAAAATTCTAATTCAATACAAACAACAAACATTTGAGCACATCATACCATTCTTTAACCGTTTGTCAGTTTGCTTCAACTCCTAAGGTATAATAACAAATATATATATATATATTGTCCGTTCCGTTAGTCTAGCGGTTAAGTGCGTCGCCTTTCTATCGAAAGGTTGCAGGTGTGAAACTGGTCGCTAGCTAGTCGGTTGTGTCCTTGTGCAAGGCACTTTACTGACACTGCCTGAACCCAGCGGATTAATGGGTTCTACCAAATTGAAGGAACGTGTCTATCATACACAACACACTACAATAGCTCCGGTAAATCGACGATGGGTGCGAGGTAATCTGACGATTGCCCGTGCGTTACCCCCTTGGTTTTCCCATTCACGGGGATAAACATGAATATTATATTCTATCCTATATTGAATATGTGGTGACAAATTTTGGGGAAATCACCACACGAGCCGAGGATGTGAAAATGAAGGCCGTTTCCACATTTTGTATCGATATTTTTTATTGGCCAATAAGACTAAGTTCTAGTAAAATTCGTCATAGGGTGATGCACTGGCGCAGAATATTTCGTAACGATTTAACCAACCATCGGTGACTGGGTTGATTTGATAAGTAGGCTGATTTCTATCATTTGTCTTTTTGTACGTTTAACCTAACCACAATATAATTTGGTTACACAAATGCGGCCAAGTGTTTGGATCGATTGGTAATTAGCGACAAGTGCTCTTGAAATTGAATTTGCGCCTTTATAAAAACATATCAAATAGAATATATTGTCCATACATAGTAAAACGTGGATTTCTATATCATCATGAAGACTATCGTGTGTATCTTTTGTATTCTATTTCACTTAGTCAATGTTATGGTGTTCTCAATGGACGTGAGCGCAAAAACCTTTACATTTGACGAAGTAAGTAAAATATTTTTACCGGATTTTTAAAAGATTATATGGTTACTATTGATCTGTAGCTTGGTGTAAAATATAAGGATAGAGGTGCTGGTTTAGCAGGCACATGGTTCGATCCGCACCCACGCTACTGGATTGTGTACTTGGACATCAAGTAGATTTAAATCATTCTTTAAATACTAAAGTTAACTAAATATACAGCACATTGCAACTGCTCAAAAAATCGACTAAGGGACGATATAATCAACAATTAACCGTGTTACAACGACTGGAGTTGTAACCGTCTAAGAGGATAAAATAAGTAACTTCAACTACTATACATTGCTGCTGTAAATCTCTTGTAAACAGGAAGACAGAAGTAACGTGATACTAGGGCACAACCATTTACGTTTGCACAATGCAACTCCCCCTGCTGCTGACATGCGTCGAGTCACGTGGGATGACGAACTTGCAGCAGAAGCAACTGATTGGACAAACCGATGTGTTTATGATTATAAAAAGAAGTTTACAACAAAACGATGGAACGAGATAGGGCAGGTTGTACAAAGCAAGTTTTTTTGGGGAATGTATTATTATTTACTTATTATGCCTTAATCACGTAAACTGTATATCAATTATAAGTCATCGGAATCGTTTTTTTATGCTCAAAAAGTTTAAAGCACACGGTCATCCGATTACTTTCATTATACTTTTCTTACGTTAACTTTCATTTTTCTAAAATACATTTTGTGTAATCTAGGTGTTGTATGATATTCTACATGTGCGTTTAGCCTAAATTTTATTTAAAGATAACATCCATTGACTATTAGCATGTTAACTTATACACTGCATTTATATATGTACAGAATTTCTATATATCGAAGGAGGATGCAGAATGGACAACTGATTTTCACTTCTCACCGTTGATGAAATGGTTATGGCAACAACGCGATTTTAATTACTCAACCATAACGTGTAACGACAACTCATTTTGCTTGGAATACATACAGTTAATGTGCAGCAAATCTTACAAAGTCGGGTAAGGTATTACCAGTTTTGTATAGCAACAATATTTATTTGGCAATATATTATTATATGCAGATGTGGTGGGACCAGGTGTCCTGAAGTAAAAGCTGGAGCAACAACGCTTGAAAACGTAATTTTCTACGCTTGCTTCTACGGTCCTAAGTGTAAGCGTATATAATTGTGATAATATTTATAATGAAATAGTTTTGGGTTTTGTTTGTTTTTCTCCTATATATTTTCTCTGCCATATTTTCTGTATATGATCGGTAGTATTACATTCTACAATCTTTACCTTTTGGCTATCGGTTCGACGGGCTGCCGCCCAAATTGGCCAAGTGAAATAAAGTTAGGCGGCCTATTACAGCTATACAGTACTTTCTTTGGCTCATGTATACTTTTTAAAAAAAACTTGTTTTTTTGCTTGGTTTAAACTTTAAAGTGTGACTTGAAAGAAATTTTCTTGGTAAATGTCATAATTTAAGATGGATTGTCATAATTTTAAAATAAATAAGATGGCTATTTTGACGTAAAATAGGTATGATCAGCAGAGAATAAACTATGTCACAATTAATAATCTTTAATGCATGGTTGACACTTTCGCTTTTTTAACAGTATTAAACAAAATTATAAATAAGGTCTTTAATTTTATAACAAAATATTTCCTGTTTATACATTAATGTCAAAAATAGGTAACTACACGCGTGACCAGATATCTATGCCGTACAAGGTCGGTCCACACTGTACTCAATGCGAGGACAGCAATGATACCTGCACGCAAAACTTATGCGAAAATACGGAAAGAGACAAACCCTTCGTCGTAAAAATGGAATTCGTAAAAGATTCATTAATCGGACCGATAATAGGGGCAGTGTTTGCCACTCTCCTTGCCGCTGTGCTGATGCTTATTTTTAAAAAGGTAAATCAGAGATTTGTTGTTCTGTGGTGTGATTCAATTTCAATAATCACGCAGAAGAGCAAGGTCGGTCCTCGACCATCGGAAGTTGATACCGTTATTCCTGTCGAATTGACCAAACGATCAGATAGCGGCGATGGTAATTCTAGGCCTCCTACCCCGGTTTCCGAATCCGCAAGAAGTTTTCCGAAAGACGACATAATCCCCACAGCCGAAAACAATAGAAACGCAGATCAAAACAATGAAAAGAAAACTGAGTAGCAGAGTTATCAATTTTTCCCTAAAAGTGAACTATTCTAAATTTTTTGTTGATTTATTGTAATTTAAAATGCGAACGGCACCTATTGTATATATGAAAAGATCGTAAAGAGCGTGTATATAGTTAATACAACATTTTGACATGAGCAGTGTTTGTTTTGTGATGTATAAGTTTTGTGGTATTTTTGTGTCATAGTGCTGAGTTATATTTTCTTGGAATACATAGTTAGTATGCTGGTGATGTCACATATTTGCATTTCAACATAGGTGACTACATTTTATTATTCGAACAGTCAAGCAGAAAATATTTACTGACCTTATTCGACCTAGGTCCAAGAATCCAACAGAATTTAAATTTCCTGCCCAGGTTAGGTAAATTTAGATATTTATAGCCTTCGGTTCCTTACAAAACAAGTCATAAAAAATTGCAAACGGTCGTAAAAAATTAACTGTTATGGATGATGAAGGAGAAAGGATACTGCAGCAACTTACTTTGAGAGCGATGTTAAATACTGAAATTGGTGTACAGCACATTTGAGTTAAGAACAAAATATTTGTAACTATTCGGCCTTAACGGATGCAAAACATTTGACCACTGTTTACTCAGATTTCATGCTTTGTGAATTCACGTTTTAAAAAAAAGTAGCGTAACCGCAGAGTCCTTTAATCCTTTAACTTAGCGCAGCAACAATTATTACTTCTGTTGATTATTGTACTAGGGAACTGTCTACATTTACTAAAATATTCACGTTTCTTATAAAACAACCGAAATTTTCATCCGTTCATCAGAAATTGGTTTAAGAAACTAATGGTGTAGAAATCGGAAGAGACACCGAAGATGTTGGCGACTGTGGCCACCAGGTATATTGATTATAATTCCTGTTGTTAAAACGATTTACCATTGTTCCACGCTTGGTATATTTTTGAGTTTTAAACAATTACCTGGACATTAATTATATTTTCCTTAATTACACGCATCAAATAAGTTTTAAGGTTTTGACTCGGTACTTTCTCTGATATTACAAAGTAGAGTTGTTTTTGTGAGTTTATGCACCTTGGCAACATTTGTACAAACAGTTTTTTACGACTAGAGGCGAATAGTTCATATCGACTTGGTGCGCCTTGACTATATTGTGCAAACACGTATGATGCTCAGTCAGCTCATGTTTATGGGAATTTATGTCGTGTCCAAACAAAGAATGGGTATAAATTGGGCGACCCACCGGGAAACAGAATACTCAACTTAAGCGGAAGATCGTGTCGCGGCATCGCCGTTGTTAAAGAAGCAACTTACGAAGCTTGAATATTTAAAATGAAATTGTTCGTTTTTGTTACCCTGCTTGTCGCGTGTGTTCATGCGACACCAATTAACCAACGAGCACAACTTGACCGTGAGTACTACGTTTTTCCTATTTATTTCAAAAGATATGACAAATTAAAATGATATAAGATCTGCTGGTGGTAAGCCTTTATGATACGTTTTGGCATTCAAGGCATTTACCTGCTCGGTTTACATAAAAATTTGTATATATACACCTCAACACTTATAAGAATGGTTAAATGAGCGGAGATACTCTCCCGAGTGAGTGGCCTCCTGCTTCCCCCTGCTAAAGGGAAACTTCCGGAAAGTTTTTTCTGCATTGCAAGTAGGGGTTTTCGGTTTAAGACTTCAACTCGCCTTAAACGGACCAATTTTGCTTTTTTTAAGTTAAATACAACTTCTAGAGCTGTATCATTATGTCCATCGGTGTCAAGAGCAAACGCTCAAAATAAATAATCCTGATGTCTTAAGTAATATTAATATTTAGACATTTGGGTCATTTTGAAAACAAACAAAAACCCCAATTTAAATACATTCTGGTGACGGTTTTTTTTTAGATTTTTAGGATTTATCTGGTCAGCAAAAAAACGTATTTTTCTATAATATTAAGGCCTAGGCCTTTAAATTGGGTATAAGTGATATTACTGCCCGACAATTAGATAGCGTTTATAACGCGGTAAAGGATATCGCTGATAAGGCCAGACTCCACAGTCCCGTAATGGGACCAATGATCCAAAATTATTTCAAGAACATTCCTTTGCTCTCACTGGATGTTGTATTTAATAGATCGCGATCAACGACCCTGTCCGACATTGTCGTTAAATTCTTTGAAATTCCTCAGATGAACATCAAACATTACAACCACATATCTTGAAGTGATTAATTTCACTTTGTTTGTTGGACAAATAGCGTAACAAGGACCAATTTGTCATTGTGTATTATGACGTCAATATGATGCTGGTTTTGTAACGACTTGCGTCAGAAACTTTTTATCAACTTCATTAACTCGTAAACTTAAAATTCCTGTGACCAATAATTTTACCCGGGTAGTAAATCCATGGATTTTTTTAAATTTAATGAGTAAAATGTTCTCTTGTATTACCTTTAATTGTTTAAGATAGTTCGTTTTGAAATTTAATCAAACATTTTTGTCCAACTAAATACGCCTTTAAAATATAAAAAAATATATATTCACTTTAGATTATTGATTCTGAAATTCCGGCAAGGGTAGCCTATGCGACTAAAATACATAAAAATTTCAAAAAAATTTTTTGGACCTACACATAAAAGTTTAAACTATCCACAATTTTATTAACACGTTATTTTCTTTACAGCCAAATGTTTTGAAAGTGGAGCACCAGTCAGCACCAAACCATTTGAAAAAGATGGTGATTGCGATCATTTCTACCAGGTATTTTCTTACATTGACTTATAGCAATCATGATTTCAAAGGTCAAAAAAGCTAGTTGGTAGTTTAACTTTTATGATGTTATACGTTTCACCATAAATTATACTCGTAATGTGGTGGCCAGCGGAAGGTTATGTTTGCCAAGGCCGCCTAAAACCTGTTGTCTGCGTTATAGTCTTGGCAGGCACGCAGTTTAATTTGAATCTACATTGATTTATTGGCAACGCTAATGCTTAAGTACCGTTGTTAATTACTTCTTCATAAGTTAAATATTACCTCTTTATTCTTTATGCCCACTCTTTCAAATTAGCGTATCTTTATTTGCTCGACAAACCTGAAAACCTCTTTGAAGTCGAATTAAAGGCTTGCTAATTAAAATGTCACCGACATTAAATCTCAGTCGTATTGCATATACACATCAGATAATTATTCATTAAAGTAAAATATGATTATTTTTTAAGAGCTATTTTACGTATGATGTATTTATAATATATATATATACATCCCAGCGTATAGTAGGCTTAATATATACACACATTTAAACATAATTTTTACTTGATCATGTATTTAAACCATAAGAAATTTGTCACTATGTCCCCTTTTATAAGCGAGCCAACCATTCGGATAGGAGTTAATTTCCCGAATGGAAAATACAAGCGCAAGAGGCCCTTTACAACCGCGAATCGTCAGATTATTTCGCGGCCCATCAGGTTATCGGGGCTTATGCAGGCTGTTTTATAAGATTGAGCAGTTTCTCAATTTTAAAAGAACCCATTAATTCTTTCACACTCTCTTTTTGTATAACGCCCACTAAAATTGGAACAATACAAAGAAGATTTAATTATCCTTCTCATGAGAATATCTTTAAAAAATCATGTTCTTTTCTATGGGGAATACCTAGTATAGAAACAAACAATGCCGATTGCCGAAATGTATTTGTCGGTTATTTACCATTTAAGCTTACGCTCAAGGCTACGTTAGGGTCAGAGCAGAATAGCGTTTAGGTCCCTGATTTACTATTTAAAATTGCACATGTTACATATCATACATATAAAACCATACATGGTGTATATCTGGGTCCCCCAAGTTAACCTTCCAAACTTGACATTTATGAGATGTAAAAGTAGCATTGCCGTGGGTTAACACAGATAGTTAGTAAGTGTTTGATTTTCATTATCTAAAATATTTTTTTCTGGAATTTGGTTGATATTTATGTGTTGCCCCATTTTTTTGTATTGAAATTGTCCGGCCCGATGGTCTAGCGGTTAAGTGCGTCGCCTTTCAATCGAAAGGTTGCAGGTGCGAAACTGGTCGCTAGCTAGACGGTTGTGTCCTTGGGCAAGGCACTTTACGGACATTGCCTGAACCCAGCGGATTAATGGGTTCTACCAAATTGAAGGAACGTGTCTATCATATACAACACACTGCAATAGCTCCGGTAACCCGACGATGGGCGCGATGTGATCTGACGATTGCCCGTGTGATAACCCCCTAGGTTTTCCCATTCACGGGGATAAACATGAATATCCTGAATATCCTATCCTATCCTATTGAATTTTTCTGCTGTTCCATAATAAAACCATTAAAAATGTCCTCTTTTGTTAAAATTCTGCAAATGAAAGTTTTTGTACCTTATTTACCTTAAAGCATTTGTTTTTACCACAAGTAAGATGTTATGCAGTATTTTCATTTATTTTACAAACTTTTTTGAAATGCATACTTAACTTTTTTAATTTTTTTTGTTTAAGAGTCCAAATAAATAACACATAATTTATTTTCAGTGCTCAAATGGATATCTTTATACAATGCCCTGTGCACCGGGAACTGTGTTTAACCCTGCACTGAGTGTGTGTGACCACCCAGAGAATGTTGATGGTTGTGGTGGAAGTGGAGCAATAACTATACCTCCCTCTAGACCAGTTGACAGTAAGTCATTTATACACCAGAATTTGTATATTTCAATTACTTAATGTTAATGCAGGCCTGGTTTTTCATAATCCCAAATTTTATCATCACTTACATATTCTTTTACAATAAACGCTTCTAAAAACGACTATCTGCACCTCGCTTTCTGCATGAATGATTATTTATTGTACACTACATAAATGTTCCATATATAATTTTTAGCGGAATGTTTGGATAAAGACAATGTTCCAATCTCGTCCAATCCCTTCGAAAATCCAAATGATTGTTATTCATTTTATCAAGTAAGTTGAGTTGTATTTTTAATAAGGGTTGTATCAAATAGATGTTGTTTATAATAAAAAGCATTACAGGTAAGGATGAACAAAACTTTACCATACCGATTAATTTAGACCAGGTATCACTTAAAACAAAGAATTATTAAAGAATTAAAGATATTTTACCCAGCCAAAGTGGCTAAACATGTATATTTGTTCGACTGATTAGCTGTGTGAGCTAGTGCAATGCCTTTTTAGCCGAATGGTTGCAGGTTTGGAACTGGTTGCTACCTTGTCGATTATGTGCTTAGGTCAGAGCACTTAACAGACATTTGCTTCTGGGTTCTACAAAATTAAAGGAACGTGTCTATCATTTTACTACTACTAAAGCTCCGGTAACCCGACCGTGGGCCTGAGGTGATCTGACGATTTCCTGTGTGTTAAACCCCTTGTTTTTTTTCTATTTATGGTGATAAACATGAATACCCTATCCTATCCTAATCTACTCTTTCTAAAATAACAAGTTGATTATTTTCAGTGCTCCAATGGCTACTTATACACAATGCCATGTGCACCTGGCACTGCATTCAATCCAACTGTGGGTGTATGTGATCATGATGATTCATCTACCTCATGTGGATCTTCCTCTGGATCAGGAGACTCTAATGGTTAGAGAGTAAATTGGCCTAAATTTATTTAACAGATATTACCAGTCATTAGAATTATAGGCGATTCAAAAAAAATCACTGTTATGACATCTTCATGTTATGACATGAACTAGTTCTTTATTTTAAAATTAAAGAAAGATACAGGATGTTAAGTTTCCTCTTAATTTTTCAACAAT
This sequence comes from Ciona savignyi, assembly GCA_000149265.1. Lineage (NCBI taxonomy): Eukaryota > Metazoa > Chordata > Ascidiacea > Phlebobranchia > Cionidae > Ciona > Ciona savignyi. The sequence continues at coordinate 1,188,582 of CH001992.1, forward strand.
CACCTAAACATCTTAAGCAGTAAAAAATAAACAAAGTTTAACCATGCATCCATATGAACAGCATTTTAATTGATTTATATTAGTCAACAAATTTTTGTCAAGAAATTTCGGTAGGCCTATGGTGTAATATGGGGTATTCATAAGTATTTACTGTTAAAGGTGAATATTTTTAGATCAAATTTCCGATCAATGTTTGGATAAAGATGGAAATCCAGTGAGTTCTGCACCATTTGAAAAGCCAGGAGATTGTGATCATTTCTACCAAGTAAGTGCACCCTAGATTGATTGCAGTTTCATTTAAGAGGAAATTACTAACAAACATTAATAAACAGTGCTCGAATGGTTACCTGCACACAATGCCGTGTGCTCCAGGAACTGCATTCAACCCAGCAATAGGAGTTTGTGACCATCCTTACAATGTACCTGGTTGTGGAGCAACTGCAGCACCAACCACTGCAGCACCAAAACCAACCACTGAACCACCTAAACCATTCGATAGTAAGTTGTTCATAAAGTCCTAGGTTTTTTTTTCTTTTTCCCAATTATTAAGCTGGTAAATATTTTTTTTTAAATTATTTTGTATGTTTTTTTTTCTTTAAATTAACTGTGTTGTCATGTTTTTATTAATTGAGAATTGATTCTGTAAGCTTTGTTTATCCAAAGAGGGTGACATATTCTATGATTAATTTATCGAACTAATTTTTACATTTCCTTCGGTATATTATCTTAACAAAAACATAATTGTATCTGTCGAAAATAAAAAATACATTGTGTTGTATCTTGCCAAATATAGAACAGTTCATTAAAGTATTAGCATCAATAAATAATTGGAAGACAGATTTGTGTTCAAATTTGTCAACTGGGATATTGAGAATGTTTTTATAATTTTTTTTATTATGATAAAGCTGCTGTAAATTTATCTTTAAGCCCAATAACCTTTATGTTGTCAAATATATCGACTTAAACAAATCTTGTTATTATTTGTACCTGCTGTTTAACTAAACTTTTTGGACTTTTTAATTTCAGAGGAATGTTTGGATAAAGATGGACATCCAGTGAGTACAGCACCATTTGAAAAGCCAGGAGATTGTGATCATTTCTACCAAGTAAGTGCATTCTAGATTGATTGCAGTTTCATTTAAGAGGAAATTACTAACAAACATTAATAAACAGTGCTCGAATGGTTACCTGCACACAATGCCATGCGCTCCAGGAACTGCATTCAACCCAGCAATAGGAGTTTGTGACCATCCTTACAATGTACCTGGTTGTGGGGCAGCACCAACCACTGCAGCACCAAAACCAACAACTGAACCACCAAAACCATTCGATAGTAAGTTGTCCAAACCGTCTTGGTAATAATGGTTTGCCCGGTTAGTCTAGTGGTTTAGTGCGACGCCTTTCAGCCAATAGGTTTGTGGTTGGAAACTGGTCGCTAGCTAGTCAGTTGTGTCCTTGGGCAAGGTACTTAACTGGCATTGCCTGAACCCAGCGGATTAATGGGTTCCACCAAATTGAAGGAACATCTCAATTATATAACACACTGCAATAGCTCCAGTAAACCGACGGTGGGCGCGAGGTGATCTGACGATTGCCGGTGTGTTAACCCCCTTGGTTTTCCCATTCACAGGGATAAACATAAATGTCCAATCATATCCTATCCTAATATTCTGTTTTTTGCAAATATTATTTTATTTATTTTCTTTGAATTAACTGTGTTGTCTTCTTCCTTTTAATTGAGAATTGATTCTCTAAGCCTAGTTTATTTAAAGAGGGTAAAATAAAGTATAATTGATCCTTCAAACTTATTTTCACATATCTTTTTGTATATTATCGTAACACAAACATAATTGTATCTGTCAAAATAAAAAAATACATTGTGCTGTATCTCGCCAAATCTAGATCAGTTTATCGAAATATTAGCACCAATATTAAAAATTGCAAAACAGATTTGTCAAATGGAATATTTGGACTCTTTTTATAATTTTTTTAAATGGGATAAACCTGCTCTAAATTTATCTTCAAGCTCATTATTCCTTATGTTGTCATATATATCCACTGATACAAATCTTTGTTATTAATTTTACCTGCTGTTTAACTTAATTTTGTTAACTTTTAAATTTCAGAGGAGTGTTTGGATAAAGATGGACATCCAGTGAGTTCTGCACCATTTGAAAAACCAGGAGATTGTGATAATTTCTACCAAGTAAGTGCATTCTAGATTGATTGCAGTTGCATTTAAGAGGAAATTACTAACAAACATTAATAAACAGTGCTCGAATGGTTACCTGCACACAATGCCATGTGCTCCAGGAACTGCATTCAACCCAGCAATAGGAGTTTGTGACCATCCTTACAATGTGCCTGGTTGTGGGGCAGCACCAACTACTGCAGCACCAAAACCAACCACAACACCACCAAAACCATTTGATAGTAAGTCGGTAATAAAGTCGTAGGAAATTTTTTCTTTTATCCCAATTATTTTTATTGCAGTTGATAAATGTTTTTTTAAATTATTCTGTAATTTATATTCTTTAAAATAATTGTGTTGTCATCTTTCTATTAATTGACAATTTATTCTGTAAGCTTTGTTTATCCAAAGTGGGTGACATAATGTATGATTGATCCAACACACTTATTTTTACATTTTTTGTCTATCTTATCTTTACACAAACATAATTGTATCTACCAACATAGAAATATGCACTTGTGCTGTATCTGGCCAAATATAGAACAATGTGTTAAAATATGGGCAAAAATGCAAAATTAAAAGACAATTTTACTTCCAAAATTCTCAACTGGGATATTAGGACTTTTTTTTATAATTTTGTTTTGAATGTGATAAACCTGGTCCAAATTTATCTTTAAGTTCGATAAGTTTTGTGTAGGCAAATATATCCACATACACAAATGTATGTTAATATTTGCACCTGCAGTTTTAATCACCTTTTTGTTACTTTAAATTTCAGAGGAATGTTTGGATAAAGATGGACATCCAGTGAGTACAGCACCATTTGAAAAGCCAGGAGATTGTGATCATTTCTACCAAGTAAGTGCATTCTAGATTGATTGCAGTTGCATTTAAGAGGAAATTACTAACAAACATTGATAAACAGTGCTCGAATGGTTACCTGCACACAATGCCATGCGCTCCAGGAACTGCATTCAACCCAGCAATAGGAGTTTGTGACCATCCTTACAATGTACCTGGTTGTGGGGCAGCACCAACCACTGCAGCACCAAAACCAACCACAACACCACCTAAACCATTCGATAGTAAGTTGTTTAAATCGTCTTGTTAATAATATTCTGTTCTTTGCAATTATTTTCTATTTTATTTTTCTCTAAAATAATTGTGCGTCTTCCTTCTATTAATTGAGAATAGATTCTGTAAGCTTAGTTTATCCAAATAGGGTGACATAATGTATGATCAATGTATTGAACCCATTTTAACATTTCTTTGTTTATAATAACTTTACAAAAACATAATTTTTTTTGCCAACATTAAAATGTACACTTGTGCTGTATCTGGCCAAATATAGAACAATGTGTTAAAATATGGGCAAAAATAAAAAATTAAAGGACACTTTTACTTTCAAAATTCTCAACTGGGATATTAGGACTTTTTTATAATTTTGTTTTGAATGTGATAAACCTGGTCTAAATTTATCTTTAAGTTCACTAACCTTTGTGTAGGCAAATATATCCACATACATAAATTTCTGTTAATATTTGCACCTGCAGTTTTAATCACCTTTTTGTTACTATAATTTTCAGAGGAATGTTTGGATAAAGATGGACATCCAGTGAGTTCTGCACCATTTGAAAAGCCAGGAGATTGTGATAATTTCTACCAAGTAAGTGCACCCTAGATTGATTGCAGTTGCATTTAAGAGCACATTACTAACAAACATTAATAAACAGTGCTCGAATGGTTACCTGCACACAATGCCATGCGCTCCAGGAACTGCATTCAACCCAGCAATAGGAGTTTGTGACCATCCTTACAATGTACCTGGTTGTGGGGCAGCACCAACCACTGCAGCACCAAAACCCAACAACTGAACCACCAAAACCATTCGATAGTAAGTTGTCCAAACCGTCTTGGTAATAATGGTTTGCCCGGTTAGTCTAGTGGTTTAGTGCGACGCCTTTCAGCCAATAGGTTTGTGGTTGGAAACTGGTCGCTAGCTAGTCAGTTGTGTCCTTGGGCAAGGTACTTAACTGGCATTGCCTGAACCCAGCGGATTAATGGGTTCCACCAAATTGAACGAACATCTCAATTATATAACACACTGCAATAGCTCCAGTAAACCGACGGTGGGCGCGAGGTGATCTGACGATTGCCCGTGTGTTAACCCCCTTGGTTTTTCCATTCACAGGGATAAACATAAATGTCCAATCATATCCTATCCTAATATTCTGTTTTTTGCAAATATTCTTTTATTTATTTTCTTTAAATTAACTGTGTTGTCTTCTTCTTTTTAATTGAGAATTGATTCTGTAAGCTTAGTTTATTTAAAGAGGGTAAAATAAAGTATAATTGATCCTTCAAACTTATTTTCTCATATCTTTTTGTATATTATCGTAACACAAACATAATTGTATCTGTCAAAATAAAAAAATACATTGTGCTGTATCTCGCCAAATCTAGATCAGTTTATCGAAATATTAGCACCAATATTAAAAATTGCAAAACAGATTTGTCAAATGGAATATTTGGACTCTTTTTATAATTTTTTTAAATGGAATAAATCTGCTCTAAATTTATCATCAAGCTCATTATTCCTTATGTTGTCATATATATCCACTGATACAAATCTTTGTTATTAATTTTACCAGCTGTTTAACTTAATTTTGTTAACTTTTAAATTTCAGAGGAGTGTTTGGATAAAGATGGACATCCAGTGAGTTCTGCACCATTTGAAAAGCCAGGAGATTGTGATCATTTCTACCAAGTAAGTGCATTCTAGATTGATTGCAGTTTCATTTAAGAGGAAATTACTAACAAACATTAATAAACAGTGCTCGAATGGTTACCTGCACACAATGCCATGTGCTCCAGGAACTGCATTCAACCCAGCAATAGGAGTTTGTGACCATCCTTACAATGTACCTGGTTGTGGGGCAGCACCAACCACTGCAGCACCAAAACCAACCACAACACCACCAAAACCATTTGATAGTAAGTCGGTAATAAAGTCGTAGGAAATTTTTTCTTTTATCCCAATTATTTTTATTGCAGTTGATAAATGTTTTTTTAATTATTCTGTAATTTATATTCTTTAAAATAACTGTGTTGTCATCTTTATATTAATTGACAATTTATTCTGTAAGCTTTGTTTATCCTAAGAGGGTGACATAATGTATGATTGATCCAACACACTTATTTTTACATTTTTTGTCTATCTTATCTTTACACAAACATAATTGTATCTACCAACATAGAAATATGCACTTGTGCTGTATCTGGCCAAATATAGAACAATGTGTTAAAATATGGGCAAAAATGCAAAATTAAAAGACAATTTTACTTCCAAAATTCTCAACTGGGATATTAAAACTTTTTTTATAATTTTGTTTTGAATGTGATAAACCTGGTCCAATAGTAAGTTGTTTATAAAAGTCTTAGGAATATTTTTCTTTTATCCCAATTATTTTTAATGCAGTTGATAATTTTTTTTTTAATTATTCTGTAATTTATATTTTTTTAAATAACTGTGTTGTCATCTTTCCATTATTTGACAATTTATTCTGTAAGCTGTGTTTATCCAAAGTGGGTGACATAATGTATGATTAATCCGACAAACTTAATTTTACATTTTTTGTCTATCTTATCTTTACACAAACATATTTGTATCTGCCTACATAGAAATATGTACTTGTGCTGTACCTGGCCAAATATAGAACAATGTGTAAAAATATGGGCAAAAATGCAAAACTAAAAGACAATTTTACTTCCAAATTGTTAACTGGGGTATTAGGACTTTTTTTATAATTTTATTTTGAATGTGATAAACCTGGTCTAAATTTATATTTAAGTTTGATAAGTTTTGTGTAGGCAAATATATCCACATACATAAATCTCTGTTAATATTTGTACCTGCAGTTTTAATCACATTTTTGTTACTTTATTTTTCAGAGGAATGTTTGGATAAAGATGGACATCCAGTGAGTACTGCACCATTTGAAAAGCCAGGAGATTGTGATCATTTCTACCAAGTAAGTGCATTCTAGATTGATTGCAGTTGCATTTAAGAAGAAGTTACTAACAAACATTAATAAACAGTGCTCGAATGGTTACCTGCACACAATGCCATGCGCTCCAGGAACTGCATTCAACCCAGCAATAGGAGTTTGTGACCATCCTTACAATGTACCTGGTTGTGGGGCAGCACCAACTACTGCAGCACCAAAACCAACCACAACACCACCTAAACCATTTGATAGTAAGTTGTTTAAAGTCTTGGGAATATTTTTTTTTCCCAATTATTTTTATTTCAGTTGGTAAATATTTTGTTGTTTTTGATTATTTTCTAATTTGTTTGTTTTTAAAATAATTGTGTTGTCATCTTCCTATTATTTGAGAATTTATGTTGTAAGCTTTGTTTATCCAAAGAGGGTGACATAATGTATGATTGATCCAACAAACTTATTTTGTCTATCTTATCTTTACACAAACATAATTGTATCTACCAACATAGAAATATGTACTTGTGCTGTACCTGGTCAAATATAGAACAATGTGTTAAAATATGGGCAATAATAAAAAATTTGAAGACAAATTTGTCTCCAAAATTGATAACTGGGACTTTTGAATAATTTTGTTTTGAATATGATAAACCTGGTCTAAATTTATTTTAAAGTTCACTAACTTTTGTGTAGACAAATATAACCACATACACAAATCTCTGTTAATATTTGTACCTGCTGTTTTAATCACCTTTTTGTTACTTTAATTTTCAGAGGAATGTTTGGATAAAGATGGACATCCAGTGAGTACTGCACCATTTGAAAAGCCAGGAGATTGTGATCATTTCTACCAAGTAAGTGCACCCTAGATTGATTGCAGTTTCATTTAAGAAGACATTATTAACAAAACATTATGAACCAGTGCTCGAATGGTTACCTGCACACAATGCCATGCGCTCTAGGAACTGCATTCAACCCAGCAATAGGAGTTTGTGACCATCCTTACAATGTACCTGGTTGTGGAGCAGCACCAACCACTGCAGCACCAAAACCAACCACAACACCACCTAAACCATTTGATAGTAAGTTGTTTAAACCGTCTTGGTAATAATATTCTGTTCTTTGCAATTATTTTCTATTTTATTTTTCTCTAAAATAATTGTGCCGACTTCCTTCTATTAATTAAGAATTGATTGTGTAAGCTTAGTTTATCCAAATAGGGTGACATAATGTATGATCAATGTATAGAACCCATTTTAACATTTCTTTGTTTATAATAACTTTACAAAAACAAATTTTTTTTGCCAACATTAAAATGTACACTTGTGCTGTATCTGGCCAAATATAGAACAATGTGTTAAAGTATGGAAAAAAATAAAAAATTAAAGAACAACTTTACTTTCAAAATTGTCAACTGGGATATTAGGACTTTTTTTATCATTTTGTTTTTAATGTGATACACCTGGTCTAAATTTATCTTTAATTTCACTAACTTTTGTGTAGGCAAATATATCCACATACATAAATCTCTGTTAATATTTGTACCTGCTGTTTTAATCACCTTTTTGTTACTTTATTTTTCAGAGGAATGTTTGGATAAAGATGGACATCCAGTGAGTACTGCACCATTTGAAAAGCCAGGAGATTGTGATAATTTCTACCAAGTGAGTGCACCCTAGATTGATTGCAGTTTCATTTAAGAGGAAATTACTAACAAACATTAATAAACAGTGTTCGAATGGTTACCTGCACACAATGCCATGCGCTCCAGGAACTGCATTTAACCCAGCAATAGGAGTTTGTGACCATCCTTACAATGTACCTGGTTGTGGAGCAACTGTAGCACCAACCACTGCAGCACCAAAACCAACAACTGAACCACCAAAACCATTCGATAGTAAGTTGTTAAAAGTCTTCAAAATATTGTTGAATTTCGAAGTATGTTAAATGCAGCTGAAAAATATCACTTGGTTTATTAATATTTAATTAATTTTATATAAAATACCTGTGTTGTATATTTCTACAAATTGAGGATTGGCACTACACAATGTCGTTCACCGAAAGATATTCAAATAATTTATAAACATTCAAAGATTTTCTTTCATCGTACAAGAAGGAAATGTTTTCAATTATTTTGTCATATTTTATAGTGTTTGTAATGGATGGAAAAGCATAATTAGGTTAACATGATCATTTATTGACTAACTTGGCTGAATACTTGCTCAAAACTAAAACACTGAGCACAACAATAAAAAAAATATTTTGCAACTAGTTTATCAATTAGCGTATTGTAAATATCCTAGACAAAGTTCCTTAAATACCATGTATTCTGTAAGATGTGTTAAAATTTGTGAAGTAATGAAAATTCCTATGTAACTTTTAATAGCTCAGCTGCTCAGTTTTCTTTCTCATGGCTAAATAAATAAGAGCATCGGCTCATAGTTGGAATAATGTGAGATCCAACAAGTGACTGAGTTATTTGGTTATGTTGATGGGTAATTATCAGAACATTTGGCAAAGATTCCTTAAACCCAGGGAAATAATGAATTAAACAAATACAGTAGAAACTGGTCAATCTTGTCAGCATTTAAGTAACTACTGTTAGTATGATAATGTCACTTTCGTTTTCATATTCACAGGGATAATATATGAATGTATATCAGTTTTTATAACCAGAGGCAACTTTTTACTTTTCTCAAGTTATGGAGTAAAGCAATGTAAATTCCTGTTGTGTGAATTCCATGATTGTGTTTAATATGCAAATAATTATTTAAACTAGGTTCTACACATATTAGCTTCTATGTATGGGTAATCCTGAATACTCAAGATAATTTTATGTAAATTTCAGAGGAATGTTTGGATAAGAATGGACTTCCAATAAGTTCTGCACCATTTGAAAAGCCAGGAGATTGTGACCTATTTTATAAAGTAAGTGTACCCTACGTTGATTACAATTTCATTTAGAAACTAGATTGTTAACAAACATTATTATACAGTGCTCGAATGGTTACCTCTTCACAATGGCATGCGCTCCAGGAACTGCATTTAACCCAGCAATAGGAGTTTGTGACCATCCTTACAATGTACCTGGTTGTGGGGCAGCACCAACCACTGCAGCACCAAAACCAACCACTACACCACCAAAACCATTTGATAGTAAGTTGTTTATAAAGCCTTAGAATTATTTTTTTGTTTTTCAAATTAAAATGTAATGCGGTATTTAGGGAATTTGTACATAGCTGCTCTCATAATACAATGTTGCGCAACAGACTATTTTCATAAATGATTAATAGTAAAGTTTCAATTTTTTTTGTGTGTAAATTTCAGAGGAATGTTTGGATAAAGATGGACATCCAGTGAGTTCTGCACCATTTGAAAAGCCAGGAGATTGTGATCATTTCTACCAAGTAAGTGCACCTTAGATTGATTGCAGTTTCATTTAAGAGGAAATTACTAGCAAACATTAATAAACAGTGCTCGAATGGTTACCTGCACACAATGCCATGTGCTCCAGGAACTGCATTCAACCCAGCAATAGGAGTTTGTGACCATCCTTACAATGTGCCTGGTTGTGGGGCAGCTGTAGCAACAACCACCGCAGGACCACAACCAACCACTACACCACCTAAATTATATGATAGTAAGTTTTCTCACAGTTTTAGAAACATCTTTTAGTATTTTTAGTATGTTTTATCCAGTTGATAGATGTCCCGTCATGAATTATTTTATGATTTTTTGTCTTTTAATAATCTTTCTACCTTTAAAAAATAAGAATGTTACATCTTAAAATGTGTCCAATATTGTGATAAACCTGTATTAAATGTAGCCTATCAGCTAAATAAGCTTAAGCTTATATAACCCAAAATGTATTTACACAAATAGATCTATAATAATAAAGTAATTCGATGGTTTCATTTAATAACAATTATTCACGTTATTTAGAGCTCTTCTTTCAGATATTTTTATCAAATGTTAATGTTAATAGTCATATTTAAAGGTTTGTTTCTTATAAATTTTAGGTAAATGTTTGAACAGTGCTGGACATCCAGTTAGTTCCGCTCCATTTGAAAAGCCAGGAGATTGTGATAATTTCTACCAAGTAAGTAGTAATTCCTTTAATAAATAGAATATTCATGTTTTATAGCTGTGGGGGGAAAACGGAATATTCCTGTCACATGGGCAATCGTAATTACTTCTTTTGGAATGTTTTAGTGTATAGTGTATTGATGGTTTAACTGTTTAGCTTAATATATTAATCTAGGTTCAGGCAGTGTGCGAATGCAGATAGACTAAATCAGTGACTACTTTTAATCCAAATTCTTTCCTCTGAAAAGTGGGCCCTATAGGATGTGTAGGATATTATGTTTATCCCCGTAAATGGGAAAACCAAGGGGGATTAACACACAGCAATCATCAAATCACATTGCGCCCACCGTCGGGTTACCATAGCTATTGCAGTGTGTTGTGTATGATTCACACGTCCCTTTAATTTAGTAGAAACCATTAATCTGCTGGGTCCAGGCAATGTCCATAAAGTGCTTTGCCCTAGGACACAACCGTCTAGCTAGCGACCAGTTTTACACCTGCAACCTTTCGATTAAAAGGCGACGCTCTTAACCGCCAGACTAACCGGCCTGGGCCCTATGCTTAGGTATTTGCCTGCACAATCATATTTACTAATTAACATTAATAAACAGTGTTCGAATGGTTACCTGCACACAATGCCATGCGCTCCAGGAACTGCATTCAACCCAGCAATAGGAGTTTGTGACCATCCTTACAATGTACCTGGTTGTGGGACAGCTGGTAATGTTTTATATAGATTAAAACTAGTTTTTAAATTTATTCCCATTTAGCAATTATTATAGTTTTTCCATTTCCAATGAAAGTATTACCTTTGCATTTAAAAGTCTTGACCACAGCTTATTGTTTAGCTTCATTTGTGAAATTAAATTTATTAAAATTATAATAGGAGTTGTTTTAATCTAGTGTTCGTTTATCAGATTGTGTATTTCTTAGGGAGTGAGCCAACTTGTAAAGATGCAACCGGCAAGCCATTGAGCACTCCACCTTTTGAAAAACCTAATGATTGCCAACATTTTTACCAGTGTGGAGCAGGTTAGTTATAGCATTTCCTAATTAGTATCGGAATTTTAAATGCCTTTTTTTGACAAGGTATATTATACGTGATGCCATGTGCGCCTGGGACAGTGTTCAACCCAACTTTGTTAGTTTGTGATTGGTCATACAACGTTCCAGGCTGTTGAGGTAAGCTTTATATTATCATGCATTGTGCTGTTCCAATTCACTATTATGCGGTACTAATAATTTGTTTATAATATTGAAACCATTAGGAATGTAAGGTGGCTTCTGTATACCAACTGTAATAGTAAAAAAAGGTTTTTCGTTTAGACTACAATAAGATTAATTAATAAAGACCTAGTAAAATAACGGCAAACGACAGTTTTTAAAATACAGTGCCTAAAATATAAATTATATACCATAGACCCGGTTGAAATACTTAGCAAAATACATTGTTACTAAATCAAAATTTTAATGTATAAAGCATGATGGGACAAAAAATCCGTTTAAATGTAATGATTTTCATCTTGTTGCTATTCGTCCTACCAATTAGTCTGTGACGCCTTTCAATCGAAAGGTTGTAGGTTCGAAACTGGTCGCTAGCTAGTCGGTTATGTCCTTGGGCAGGGCACTTAACGAAAGTTGTCTGAACGCAGCCGATAAATAAGTTCCACCAAATTGAAGGAACGTATTTATCATGCACAACACACTACAATAGCTCTGGTAACCCGACGGTGGGCGCGAGATGATCTGACGATTACCCGTGCGTTAAACCTCTTGGTTTTCCCATTCACGGGGATAAACATGAATATCCTATCCTATCCTAAGTTATCTGTATGCTATTTTCAGCCGTTCTTTAACAATTTTGCAATTGAAGGAAAGTTTAACCGCGTTTTACTGATGCAAATAAACACACTGCTCAATTATTCAATGCAATAACCCATTATATCTTTGCAGATTCTATTCTCGTGTTTACCATCAAAAGTTCCACATTATTTGTAAGTTCGCCATTGTTTTTTATAACTTTCAATGAAATATTTACAAATTGTTTTACTCCTTCAGATTTTATGCCAATTCTACTAATTCACCGAGCTGCTTTGCATAGAGGCGAAGATTTGCTACCAGTCGTCCAACGTATATTATAATATATACATAAATCATTTTGTATTATTGTAGTTTGTAACCTTGCACACAGATTTTCGAAAAAAGTGAATTCAAAAGCGCAAAAAACTCTATGCTAAACAGTTTGAAAATTGTTTAATAAAATCATGCATGCACCTTGTTTCCATTTCTACCAATTAGAATTCCAGTTCAGCTTGTAGAGTATGTTTGCAGGTTATGACCAAAGGGAAAGTTTGCTCATGTTTATACCAGGTACGAAAACACGTTAGTCGTAACATTGGACGATAATCGTCGAATTACTTCGCATCCTCAATCGGGTTAGGCTATTTTAATGTATTTAATATAAGGCATCGTTTTAATACAAAAAAATTAGGAAACAATAAATAGTGTTATAAGTTTCAACTTGATTGAATAATGCGTTCTATCGTTAGACCTGGCGACCGGAGATGTCTGTCACCAGCGTTATTTAGTATGGCTGCGTTAAACCAAAAAGTTAATTTTCAGGTATAAAAGTCTGTTACTCATTACATTGAAACCAGACAATAAAAAACATGTCTTGCAGTCGCTAAATGAGCATGTGAAAAGGTAGTGGTCATTATTGTATGCCTTGAAATAAGATGAATCCAGAAACAGTCGTATAGTGTAGGACAAATATAAATGCAAAGGAGACAAGTTTTTATTGTTAAGCGACCCGAGCGATAATGGTTGATTTATGTCGGCCTCTCGGTCGAGTTAGTAGGACTTCTTGCTTGGACTTTTAATAAGCAGCATATCTTACAAGTTCTCTGGCATACATGTCTCACGTGAGGATAAGGCCCGGAAGCTTCGCAGTAACCTTTGTCGTCCCAATACTCACATGAAGTATAGTGATCTCTGCAAGCTTTTAAAAGATAGATTATAATAATGCTTTTAAAATCCGAAAAGTAACTTACTCCGTATACATGGTGGTTTCGTCGGGGGCAATATGCAAGGGACGCAAAGCCTACACGATTTTCTGCACAATACACTGTTCGAAGTAGAGCAGCGGCCAATGCTGGCTAAATATCGGCATTCGTATTCCATAGTATCCACACAGTTTTCTGAAAATACCTTTGATTATTTCTTCCCGAAGATGCATGATCTATATACCGTACAAACAGGAAGATGATCAGTAAAATTTTAAGGCGCTCTATATAGGTTTAGTTGCGGTTAAGTATATTGTATACAAACGTCTATTATATGCAAAACAATTTTATTACTTTTGTTTTATAATTTTTCCTTTCATAATTTTTTTTTAATTCTTTTTTCTTGTCAGGTGCAAACTTGTTTTTTCCATCCGGTTTCGACAACATTTTTTTTTAAATAATTTTCACATTTAAAGTATTCTTTAAAAGTAATCCATT
>CH001991.1:16749-27302 GCA_000149265.1 Ciona savignyi
TTTCAACTTGAGTCTTGACCTAAACAACAACCCAAATTTCCAGGAAGCCATTGACTTTTCAAGCACCCCTCCCCAATTCGGCGCCCTCCGTTTTGACTAACGGTGAGGAACAGGCCAATGACGAGTCCGCTGATTCAAATCACATCCCCGCCCAATGTAAGCCAAACCAATGCTTATAGCATAGTTGTTACTCTCTACATGTTGTTTGCGACGTACATGTTCTCACATATGTTCCAGCGTACAGCGTATCTATTCAGATATCGAAATATTAACTTGCGTTGAAATGACATATTTAAATTCCGCTGCAGAGATTAAGAATAAACCGAACACTATCGATTATTTCCCGTTCCTGCTGCTTATTTATTCATTCTATTTAATTTGCAAATTTAAATTGCCAGTTAGTTTTTGTTTTATAATGAACATTTTCTCGTTTGCAAATCCTTGTTTTTGTCCGCGCCTGCTCGAGTTGTTTATTAGAGAGAACCGCACTACCACCACGTTTATTACCATGGCGAAATTCCATTGAGCCCGCGGGAGGCCTTTACTCACAGAGAATGAATGAGGATCTACTACAAACCGCTGAGTTAACTGGAATTGCTTAAAACCTATTCTAGACACACTGGTGTACTTATAATCATGTCCTTTTATTAGAATCGCTTTATCAGCTTGCACCGTCTCACAACACAAAAATTGCTTAATAATTGTGGTGAAGAATGTCAGAAAAGCGTAAACTTGTTAAGCGGGAAAATGCATTACAGAGTTCCTTTATTTTTGAACACTTTTTTCCCATTTGACAGGGAGTTGGTACCGTTTAAAGTAGCAGTACTACTGCCCGAATGCGAAGTTAGTAATTTACTTCTAAACGCTTTATTCAGGTACCTTATAACAGAATTTATTTTTTTCCATTGTTTCCGACTTTATATACCATCCCATCCCGCATTCGCTCCACAGTGGGATGTTGGGAGACCGCAATCTCCTCGATGGATGTGATTTCCTCCGCACAAACCGACAACCCGGACTCAGAACCCAAACCGCTGGATCTCAACAAGTTCCCGTTTTTCCACGGCACGCTGTCGCGGCTTCGTGCCGCTGAGCTCGTTCTCAGTGGTGGCCACGGAGTCTTCCTTCTCAGGGTATCGGAGACCCGTCAAAGCGGTCACGTTTTAACTTTTAATTTCCAAGCTCGAGCCAAAGTAAGTGGAGATGTTTGAATATTGGTAATATGCAATCATAGGCAAGGTATTGGAAAAGAGATTAACGTAATTACAAATTTAATCTTGTCCTAAAGTTAATGTATTGATAAAACCTTACTTTATATCGATCTCCGCCAAAACAAATCACGTAACCCAAGTCAACAAATTTTACCATAATATCAACACCACAATAAACTAGTTTCCTTATAAGGGTAATGTTTAATTGGGAAATTATTTCAATGGTTTGTAATGAGATTAATTAATATTCTTACACTTAACTACAATGTCGAATGTAAAATGATTAAGAAATGTTATTTGTCAAAACAACTAACGCTTAAATATAACTGAAACAAAATTACGAAAAAAAATTTCAAAACCGTCAGTAACCGCGAAATAGTCAAGTCCCCTTTCGGCGTGGTATACACGTAACGATAATGCGATTCTATAAATTTTACGATTTATTTTATTATATTGCCATATATTTATTTATAACTTTTATCGCCATACGCCATATATTTATAATGAACTTGTATCTCCATATATTTATATATATGCTTTCTATTTCAGCACCTCCGATTTAGCATCGAGCCCGATGGACAGTGCACGGTTCAGCACTTGAAGTTTAACTCCCTGCTTGATATGCTTGGTCATTTCCGCACTCATCCCATACCACTTGAATCCGGGGGAGCCACCAATGTCTACTTGGCCGAGTATATTATTAACGAAGCGTGCAGTAAGTGTTCGTTTCTATGACGATTTATCAGTTTTTTTTATCCTAAAACTGGTTTTCTGTTTTAAGTGGTCACCTTTACATTCAGTGAGCTTGACGTTAACGAATGAAAACGAACTTTTCTTGAATTTTAGCACCCACCTACACTGTTGTCCAGTATTTCTATGCCTTTATGTAAAATTTCCCGTTTAGTGAGTTGTTCTTGTGTTCCGTTCAACTAGACGTATAAATGTCGCTTCAACCACCAATAAATCTCTTTCTTGGCAGATTTTCGCAACGAAATTCAGAAGCAACAATCCGTGGAGTCGGAATCTTCCGAGATGACGGAGAGCGCGACAGGCAGCTCCAACGCAGTCACTCCTGATTCCTCTTCGGTCGTCAACCTCCCATGTAGCTCGCGAGATTCGTTGCTGCAGGGCCAGCAAAGCGTTGGCAGCGACGGCGACTCCACTGGAAGTATCCATGTCCGCGCCGTGGACAACCAATACGAGTTCTACTGATGTGCACAGCAACCCGCCAATCTTTCCTTCCGAAGTTCAATGTTTGCTTGCAATGCATCGCCAGAAATGGTTATTTCGCTGGAGCACTGCAGATACTTTCAATCTTTTCGTCACTCAGAGAAACCATTTTACCTACTTCGGGACATGTCTAATCTAAACTCCCAAGGCATCTAAAAAGTTTCATTTTTTGTTTCACAAGTACGGAATGTAGCAACACTAATGTGGAAGGAACAGTTACGCCGTACTCGGAATGAAGGTGTAAAACCATATTTTATTTGTTTTAAACAGATGGTGCTTCTCTCCAAGTACGTTATTTTCTTGAATCAGGGCCTTTTTGCACCGTTCTTTATACAGACTTTTCTTATCGCGACCGACACGATCTTCACTCAAGGTGTATGGAAAACAGCGAGCAAAGATATTTATACAAAACATAACATTGTGTTGGACTGACATGTCGCCGAAAATCGTGTTTTCTTCCCAGTGTCGCTTAGGAAATTCCTCTTTTCTTTGTACTTTGCCCAGTTGTCGCAGTATTATTTCCATCCTTAAGCGCGTACGTGGCACACAGGCGTTTGCCAACTGGGTTCCCCAATCATTTGTCCAGGTCTGGTCGCGTACTCGTCCACACATCGTTTTGCCTGATGCGCTTAGGTTTTATTTTTTGGGCTTTTATACTTAATAGCAGGTGTACTTTTTCTGGTGTAACAAACACCCTTTGTGGTTTCTATATTGAATGTATTCAGCATGTACTGTCCTAATCTTGTCCTCGATATATAGTGTAGCTAGGTGTACACGGTTGCCAATGACTTAACCGAAACCGCCTTTCTTAAATAATTCAAGTTTAATAAAACGTCCTCTGGTGACCGCTGGTACATCAGCTACCTACCTTGATACAGCATCCACATGAGCAGACACCTCTCTGCTTTGGCCGTTTGCGGCGAGGGTGAATTTCCCTTTTTTACAATTTTAGATAATTTTGTGTATATTTTATCTCTACCCCGTTAAACCTCTCGTAGTTTTTCCAGAATTTATTGAAATATTCGAAATGCAACTTGCTTGCTTCTGTTTGTAATTTAAAAAATCTTTCTATACCCAATTGAAAGATTGTTTTGGAAAAATGTAAAAAATATCTGTGCACTATAAACAAGCTCTAAATTATTTCAAGTTAAAAGTAGTCTTTGTACAGAATGAAATTTTCAATTCTTATGTTCAGAATATGGTTCGTCAAATAAACACGAATGTTCCGTACATCGTTTACTTATTTTGGCCTTATCGAAGCATTACTGTTGTTTAATTTAGACTACCATTTAAATTCGAAACAACTTAGCGAGTTAGATTTGTTTTTAGGCTTCATGTTGTGTCTTTCCTTGTTCTGCTTTATTGCAATACAGCTGCACAAGAGATGATACGAACTTAAAACATTGTAACTGATAGTCCCGGTAAGATCCGAACGGAAACCTTTGTTATGGGATATGAATCCTTTTTGATTAACCCGAAAAAAATCTGATACGCTGATCGACCGATTAGAACATGGAATGTTCAATCAAAATAACCTTTTCATTAAAATTTTGACTAAACTTAAGCTAGAAAAGTTTGAACCTTTTTAGGGCGAAAAGCACTGATTGGAGATTTTCCCTGCAATCGTTTTACAAATCGTGGTGGTTAACACGTAGTTGACTCTCTCCAGTCATTTGGTATTCGTTTTAAACTTAACTAATATTGTAATGTTTTTCATATTTAGCCCTAAAAAACTCCGGTCTCTACATTAGTAGCATGAAGTCATATTGATTACTATACAGATTCAGCTCAGGCTCGCTTGTCGCCTATTTAAAATATCCCGTTCTCGGTCAGTTTTATTGATGGACTTGTGGTTGATATTATGTGTCGCATGAGTTTCAACTCGATTGAATTTCATCGTCATATGAATAAAGTAGATATTTTATAGAATTCAAACTCTTTCATACATGTGATATTAGTATAATAATGATAACTTAAAATAGAGTAAATAGTCTTTTCCATACCGGCGATATAGTGGCGATAACGCCGAAGAAAGATTTTTTACTTTTTTTCGAAAACGGGAATTCCCCTTGGTATTTTTGTAAAGTTCAAGGCAAACTATTAGCATATCAGTGAGGATTATTAAAAGTTTTAACCAGATTGGCTAACATTTTTTTCCAATTTTTTTTATAAACTGAATAAAAACAAAATTGTACTAAATGAGTCTTCCTTGTGCGATATTGCTCGGTACAATCTTCCCATATAAGTAAAATTTACAAGTCTCTCTTTCATACGTTTAATAGGAAGCACAGCTTCACACGCAAGAACTATATATATAGTATAAAAAAGCATACGCAATTGGATAAGCATAAAAATAGGGCGGGTAAAAGGACACTTTAATACATTAGAAATTTAAAAAGTTTCACTAGTTAGTCATATTTAATTAAATCCAAGTTTAGGTCCCGAGTGATGTCGTGCTTGTACTTCGTTCATTCTTTTCGTTAGGCTGGGACTCTTTTTTCTGCTTTTTGATAAACTTCGCCAGCACTGACATAGCTTCAAATACGCCGGTTCCTTTTGACGCACAGCACTCCTGTGTTTAAGGGGGAGTGAAATAGTTTACTTTAACGTTTAAAATATCTCTTCTTAATCGCAAAAGCATTCTTTTAAAGAAAAGTTAATTAAATTTAGTTTTAATACTGTGTGTTATAGAGAACATCGTTTCGAACCTGTACGTGCCACATATATTCTGGAGGTAATTGATTGAGCTGGAGAATTCCTTCCATTTCCTTTTTGTTAACAGCTCCGGGAAGATCTTGTTTGTTTGCGAGTACGACGAGCGGGATCTAAATATGTTTTACACATGTATTATGTTGCAAGAAACATATGCAAACTATTGCGTCCCTTAGTTAGTCCCATGAAAGACATAAAATCTAACATAGCTGTTAGTTAAGAATATGTTATTATTTTAAGGTTAACCACAATGACATTTTTAACATAACACCGTCGGTTACCATTGCATCTATAAACGCGTCATGCATTTTTGAAATGTTCTGACGATTGTGTTTAAAAGTCTTGCGCTTTTCTATTCACAGGGTAAAATGAATATCCTACTGTGTCCTGTCTATATACGATATATACACATATAAAAGTAGACTACAATTTTAACTACATAGCTAATATTTATAATTTTAGAGAATTTTGTAGTCTGCCATGAAGTATGTGCTATATTTTTGTACGAAGATAAATATATTGGGGAACTATTAAAAACAACAGCAGACATGTTTTATTTAGGTTAAAACAAACGAAATATTTAATATCTAGGAAAATAATGAGAGTTATACTTCTAACATTGCAAGCAATGAATAACTATATATTATCTTTCTCAAACATTTTTTTAGCATGTTTGATACAACGAATGTGACATTAGAAACATGTAATAATTAGCTATTACATAACTTACACTTACTCTACGTAGATTTTATTCCATAATTACAATATTCTAATATTCCAATAGGGTATATGCATGCAGGTAAATTTGATTATATTACCTTAAACATGTCGTATTCCATAAGAATTGCATTCAATTCACTCGCCGCCTCGCCGAACCTTGTGTCATCCGCACTATCTACTACGTATATCAAACCTGCGAGTTAAAACAGCCGCCATGTAAAATTGGATTATTAAGTTTTAATCAGAAATACAGTTTTTTAGGTGTTAATTTGAGCGATAGGGAGAATAATTGTTTAAACGCCTTCTTTCGTAATAAATACTCGTAATTATAGTATTAAGTATCGCATCAAAGCGTTTATAAATAATGATTGTGGTTTCTGTTTAAAATTCTTATTTTTAAAATGTATCGCATCAAAGCGCTCACATGCTGTAGTGCTGGTTACTATCACGGTTTTTACTTCATTTCTGCATTTGTCATCTTAAATTTAAGATGTGAAAAGATGTAAAAACAAGAAGACGTGAAAGATTTAATTTGCGATAATGAAAGAACTTAAAAATTTAAATTTTAAACAGATGCCACAATTGAATATTAGTCAGAATACTGCAATCCTTTGGTCGGCTTTGTGAACATATGATATATAGCTTTTTTAGGTTTAATGCGTTTGGCATGTTAGCTTAGTCGGCTACAGGGCCAGAGCTTATATAGACCGGCAACATAAACTTTATTAGAATAGAAACCAGTTTCTGATTATATCGGGTTGTGACGTAAGGAAAGGCACCAAGCGGACGCCGCATGAACCTAGTAGATTTATGGGTTTGAGCTAAAACAGAAGAAACATCTTAAACATACACAACACACCGCAATAGCTTTAAACCCCGATGCTGCCCATAAAGTAATTGTCTATGTGATATCCTTTTAGTTTCGATCTTGTGAATTAAACATAAATATTCTATCTGAACATAATATGTACCTTCTGTGGATGTATAGTAGTGTTTCCATAGCTGTCGAATTTTATCCTGTCCCCCTATGTCCCATATCGTTAATTTTAGTCCTTTACACGGGGTAACCGTTTCGACGTTAAACCCGATCGTTGGAAGGGTCCTTGTGCAATCACTCAACTTTAAGCGGTGGAGAACTGTAGTTTTGCCTAAAAAAATTACGAATTTTAAATTAGGGTAGAATATTGCTGTTTCTTCCCGTGAATGGGAAAACCCAAAGGTTATTATCACACAGGACATGTCAGATTGCCTCGTGATTAAGTAAGAAAGGGCTCGCATACGGGTAATCTTTTACCTCGCACCCTCCGTCTGGTTTACGAAGATATTGCAGTGTGTTGTGTATACTTGAAATTTTCCTTATATTTACTATATTTTTTTGGTTAACAATAATAAAACTAAGAAAAACAGCAAAAAATTATATTTTTTCGTGTTGACATAGGTAGTAAAGAAGACCAAATACTTTTATAATGTGGGTTTTGGTATTAAATTTTATTAAAATGAGTCTATGGGGATTGGAATCAAGTATCATTTTTAGTCGTCAAATTCTCTATCGATTTGTAGTTTTGGCTTTATGTGTCCATCCGGCTATTTCTTGGAAAATGGTACGTTATTAATATGCCTGGATGTTATATTTTGGTGATTTTCTGGGGGTAAACGGGGTATCTTAATTGCCATTATGTGCAACCTTTCGGTTGAAAGGCCTCTCACTAAACCGCCAGACTAACCGGCAATAATGAAAGGCAATCATGTGAGGTTAAGTCAGTCCACAACATCATAGTGCGCAGGTGGTGTGTGGACACAAATATGCTAATCCATTGATAGCATATAGGTCGCGAATACTATTGTTAGCTGTACTCAAAATACAATGCTGAATCATCTAAATTTGAAATGCACCCGAGAATTAAGCCGAGGCGTCACACTGTGCTGAATATTACTTAATGTATTAGTTCACAAGTGAACTTATGGAAGTTTATGAATCACAGCATTCTCTTTGCAATAAATAGATCAACGTTTCGTTTAGGCTGCTATATTTGTAGACCAACACATATTTTCGGCACGCGCGTAGCGGCTCATTTACCTAAACAGAAACTTTATATACAAAATTAAAGATTCTCAATTTAATATTAGTATGCTATTCTCATATAACTCTAATATATTTTATAACTCTTTAAGTTATTCTATATAGGCCTATCTCATATAGCTTACGTTGTGTAATCTGCAACGGATTTGCATTGTGCAGTATTACTATGAAATAAGGGAACTTAGTAATTGTACCATGGCAAATGGAGTAAATGCGATCAAATTCAGTAAAAAATACCGAAATCCGTTACAATTAAACTTACCAGCTGCATCCAGGCCTAGCATACATACTCTAATCGGCTCCCCTTTATTATTTGGCAGTAATTTTGCAAATAACGCACCCATTTCGACAGCTATATACGTTGCGGCACTTTTGACAAACCTTCTGTTGTGGATAAAAGAAAGGCAACGTAACTGACGTAATCAATTTAAAGTTACATTAAACAAAAATAGAGATTTCCTGACATAAACAAGTTTCCGTTTTAACAACCCGTAGCTTTCACACACATCTGTCAGGAAATTACCTCTTTATCTTACCGATCGACATACAAATATAAGGTAAACGTGTTCTCAGCATATCTGGTTAGTAAATGCGGAAGCTGGTTGGTTACACGTAATCGCTTTCTATGCACCGTGGGACACCATTTTTGGTTTTATCACGACACTATATATATTCTTTTATAGGTTGCTTGTTGAGATGTGGTACAATAGGCTTTAGCGAATGCAGCAAGCAAGTACTTATTCATATGGTGTATAAACTTGCACAGACTTTTAATGTATGCTTCAAAACTAGATTTATGGGAAATTATAGTCTATCTATAATACTTTATCGACTGCTAGAAATTTTATTGACGTATCAGACTCAATTAAAGCCTAAATAAATAAGTTATCAGAATAAATATGGGAAAACAATTTTTTCTGCAGATTTGAGTAAAAATATACACCTGCTATGTGCTACTGGCATACCGGTGTACAAGCAGTTTAGCATATATTCTGGACCACTAATACAGTAGCTGACCACATCACTGCTGTACTTTCACTAATTACGCTAACACGCGGACGCTATGCAGTGTTAAGCTGGTAGCATGACTAACGAGGGAAGATTCATACATGTGTCGTCACATAATGTGTTTAAAACAGAAACAAAAGGACGCACGAATTCATACAAAACAATGAAGGACGCTAACAGGAAATGTTTTCGTTTAGCGACGTAGAGTTAGTCCCACGTCAGAAATGATATCGATGGCTTTCAAAGGTGAATGGCCATTTGCATATACTTTGAATCGAAGTTACTACATGCCTGAGTAATAACCAGTCTGTCAAAAGTAACGTTTTCGGTTTAGTCATTGACTTACGCAACTACTGGAGACGAACCGATGCGATAAATCACAATCCACTTTCGGTATATTTTAAGACTTCAGTCCGGTTTGGTAATTCACAATAGGGGATCTCCTGTTTCTGTGTACGGCAGGATGTATAATGACTTCATCAGTGTTGTTTATTAAGCGGTGCAATTTCGATGGACTTGAGCACGCACAGATATGTGCTGTGTAATCTTGCCAACTCACAGGTAACGACGTTTCACTTAAAACTTTTTTAATACGTCATATTCAAAAAGTTGCTGTATTCCAGCGTCATATTAATAAAGTACTAATTTTATACCTTTTGTTAGAAAAACACAGAAATGCGTTGAAATGTAGCATTCGTCGGAATACATGGTGCCTTCAGATGTGTCGTGGTATATTTACACATCACCAAGTAAAATATTCAGAAATTTTGTGCTTGTGCTATCTGGTTATTGTAGCTGCGAATTTTCCATAAAAAGATTTGACTTAAGATCGTATACGCATCGCAGGCACAAATGATTATTTCAGTATTTATTTAACTACTATTATCTAGTGAAGGAATCCGCATTAAGTTTATCGTTTAGAATACAATAACACTTATACAAAAATACGGGCAATTAAGCGCTTCCGCGATATCACAGTATTAGGCGCATAGTGCAATGGGCATTACATCCAATTCAATTGACATTTTCGGCATAGGGGACATGAAGTTAGTTAAACATGACTAGTTTGATAAAAACTTGAAACTGTGGTTATTGAAAATCAGATTGCGATGAAGCGATAAGTTAGAAGTCTAAATCAAAATTACTTTGGAACAACGTATTGAGATTTACGAAACACATGAGTAGAGTACTAGAGGTGACGAGGCCTCCTTTTATATTTAGAGCATCCCCATTTGTACGATCCGTCCAAAACCTGTAGTGTGTCGCCCGGCTGGATCGATACATCGTGCATTGTTTCGTGGTCGCGATCGAGCTCCACTACATGATCTTTATTCTAAAAATAACAACTCTATGATTTTAAATTAGTTTATAAAAAAATCAAGGTTCTTATTAACCATTAACATAATAACATGATAAATACCACTAAGACAGTGGTGACGTTATTGAGTGTGTTAAAACAATTTCAACCCTTAAAATGCAACTATGGGTTATTTTATTGATTGTGATCTGACAATTGCCTGTGTGTTAACTCGCTTGGTTTTTCTATTCACGGGAATAAACATGAGTAGCGTATCGTATTGTAATTTTTGACA
>CH001991.1:35601-61393 GCA_000149265.1 Ciona savignyi
CTTTATCCGATATACGCCAATGCCCGAAGGTAACATTACAGCCAGACTGTTTCCACGTGGGATTATCGTAAGAGTAGGTGTCTTAAGATATATCCACCTGCTTAAAAAAACACGTTATTGACAAACCGCGAATGGGGGGCTTAAAATCATCACAAAAAAAGGAAAATTAAGAATTTAACGGTGAATAGTTGGGTGAGAGTGCTTTGCCCTGAGGAGAAACGGCTGTAGGTTTAAAACTGGTTATATCTAGATTCTAGACGATTAGGTCATTTTTTGTGCAAAGCACTTAATGAACATCGCCGAAATCCAGTATATTATTGGGTTCTATACTAAATAAAATTAAAAAAAACGGTTCAATCTTTGTACTGAGTATTTAGCAGTTAGCGACAACCAACTACGACATATTTTGTTTGGGTGTTTTGCGGTTGCTTGAAATAATAAAAACATAAAAAAGAAAAATAATTCTTAGCCACAATACGAAGAAAAATACAAAAAATGACTTTACTTAGAGTCAAGCGGACAACTCGGATTTACAAGAACCTATGTTAAATCTATTATATATTTGTGACAATTATATATAGTATAATATGTTGTTGGGAATAATGATACTTGTAAAGAATGTATGTCTAAATGGGTACAAGAAAATTGTTTGATTTAAACTCAGGCGACGGGGAATTAGATGTGGTTATTTGTAATATAATAGAGAATAGGCCTGTACATTAACTTGGTACTTGTCACACTTGAGCAAATTTACTTACGGTCTTGTATTTGCCTCAGTATGGTTGGGTTTGGTTATTCAGTGTATGTACAGACAGTCAGGGCTTCATTGTATGAACTTAGTTATACATAATACGGTACATCTCATGTAACAAGTAATATAAGTTATAAAACAGCATAATGGTACAGATATAATTAAGTGTTTACCCAACTACCCAGTGTTAGCCTATGTAGCTGGATGGAGAATATGCTGTGTAATAATCAATGCAGTTGTTTCTTTGGTGATCATGGACACCAAGAAAACATAGGAGGAATTTCCGCCCCTGGCTGTCACAATCAGAACCACCCAGGTGAATATAGTTGTATTTATTATATTTAACAATTTTGATCTGTTTATCGACAAAATATATTGCTTGTATGGAGCACATGACGTAGATCTTATTTTCTGGGACAAGTAGCGGTAAAAACACTCATAGGTTGTCGATTTGTATTGAGCAAAATCATTATACAGTGTAGCACTTGATTTACGTAATTACTGACAGTGTGGTCCTGCATAACATCGTTGATGTGATTCATTTGTTTACTTCCCTATATTAATTGTTTTACGTTTTTGATGTATTGTATATTAAACTTTTTTTGTTATGTAATTTAAATAAATACTTGGGCAAATTTCTTTAATCAACATGTAACGTTTGCATTCAGCAGATACAGAGATAAACTCACAAACAGACTGCGAAGCGGAACCTTTGGCTTTATCTCGCCTTCAGGCAACAGACCAGCAAGTACAGTCGAGTTAACATTTTATTGCGTGGTTTCACCAAAGCGATTACATTACGATAGAACACAAAAGCATTGTACAGCGATAACAGAATGTTTTTAAGCTTCACAAAATTACGTTGGAAAGTATTTGCATATTTTGAATATATACACCGAAAAAGTGTTATTCAACCTTTTTTTGCTTGATACTAAAGAAATGCTTTACGGACAGATAATGTAATACGGCAATAAAAGCTTTGAAAATGTGAACAACACAATCGAAAAGCGCGAATTTTTTTATTCGCTTGCAGCACTTCAATACCACAGCATTAGAGAGAAATTTTAAAATGGCATTAAATTACATGTATATAATGGAATGCCAAAAGAACAAAACAAAATTCTGATTTGTCAAGCACAATAATAAAATAACTTTTTTTTCTGAACAGTCAAAACTAGCAGAGAAACGGTGAAAATCGCATAGGGACATTCTCAAAAATACCCGTTTTATGACGTATTTACCAATATCATATAAGAGTACTTCGCCGGCATCTACACACACACACAGTTTTGCGCCGGCGAAAAGTTGTTTGTATCTCATAAAGCTCTCTCAAGAGTGAATACTCACTATAAAGAAATAAAAACTTCTCCGCCAACTCACAATTCTGTGTGTTTAAACCCGGGGATTCACTGCACATTAAAGAATTGGCCCATTTCCAACTTTTTTGTCCCTCCGGACTAGAAAGGAATATTCCTAATTTTGAAGAAAGTTAAAGACGTAACTAAAGCAATCATAAGTTCATAACTATTGAAATGATGTAAGAAATAGCTGAACACTTAAAACCAACATAAATCGTTGGGTAGTATTTAAACAAATAAGCCGGTGGCTGGGAAACCACCTAAAGTTCAACCCGACTGAAACTACTGATATGTATCATTTAAACAATAAAAGGGAATTTCCAATCTGGTTGAAACTTCTCGAGGCGTTAGCTAATATAGTTTGGATATGCCATTAGTAAACCGCGCAATGGGATTTACCGACAGACCAGAAAGTATTAACGGGATGGGCATGCGGTGTTGATTACCATACGTATATAAAACAACTCAAACCAACATAAATCGATAGAGGTGTCAACTAATACCTATTAGACACGCAGCGTTAAATTTAGGTAAACCACGCCCCAGGAAACTTGGGACTGAGCCGAGGAAAAACACAACAGCCGTTTTCCCGCGTTTTCGGCATTTTGTGGCTGATATTCATTGTTTTTCGATATCTTATAACTGCAGAGGACAATCCACTTTAACTATTAAAACAAGTGAAACAAGTTTTAAATAAAAATATAAATACAAATTGAACCACAAAAGATATATTATTACCACGTGTTTCAAGCACCCGGTCTCATCCCAGAGACGACATAAACAGATAGATAATATTAATACGAACAAATATGCCTCCGAAAATGCCTATACACTCAACCACACGCATACAAAAAATAAAAAAATAAAACTTTTTAAGCTACTGTGTATGTAATGTGTAGTGGTATATTTATTCATATTCTAACAATAATAAATTCTCCAAACTCATGCATAATTAGTCTATTTTAACCTTTTATGTAAAAATGTTTTTTTCGAGTTAAACATTTTTGATAATATATAAGATAGGATATTCATGTTTATTACCTTGAATGGAAAAACTTAAGGAATGTTAACACACAGGTAATACACAAATTACCTTGCGGCACCATTGCGTTACAGGTGTTTTTTAGTGTGTTGTGTATGATTCAAACGATTCTTATATTTATTGGAACCAATCAATCCACTTGGTTTGGGCGATGTCAGTTAAGTGCCTTGCGGAAAGACACAACAGTCAAGCAAGCGACCAGTTTCTTATCTGTAACCCTTCGGCTGAACGGCGACGCACAAACCCACCAAGCTAAAATGTTCGCACTTTTTTCTTGTTTTATTGTGTTTTTTATACGTAAATATGTTTTATTGTGTTTTTTATACGTAAATACTTCACTTGGAAAAGTTAGTATGTACTAAAAACTTGAAAACAATTTCTGTTTAAAAAAACAAAACGATATAGAGATACCGAGTTGGATTAGGTAACCCACGTTCGTTTTCTGCATGACACATTCATATGTTTATATAGCGTACAGGCAAAATGGATTTTAAAAATAATGGTGGTTAACACGTGGTTCTTTCGGTATTATGTACCATAAAATCTGCTACACTTTGTTATATTAAAAGACAACATCACAATTTTCACAAATAGGTAGAGGAGTCTCAACCAACTGTAAGAAATTCATCTGATGAAATCGGCCATACCACTGCAATTATACATCAACCAGAATCAAGTACAACCCTTCCTGGTAAGTATTTCCCAGTAGAGTGCCAATAGACGTAAGAATCGGATAATCATGTTTTATCTGCCATTTCATGTAATTTTTATTGTTCTTCCAATCGTTTTTTTATTATCAGTTAAATTGTGTTTCGTAATTGTATTTTCTATTATTTAATCACTAAGCTTGTCTACACTGAACACGCATTTTTGGCGTAAATAACCAAAAGTATGGTATGGCCCTACGGCGGGGCTTAGTAGTTTAGGTTCTTAAGTTTTTCAATAAAAAAACACTAAAATATAGATTTCTTTGTCCAGACAGATTTGAGTCACATGATTACCCAATCGACAGCGACGATGGTATAGCTTTCAATCCCTACCCCGTACAAGAAATAGGCGGTAAGCATATATTTAGTAAACGTATTACAAAATTTCGTAATAAGTCACATATTTCTTATACACCACGTATACCCAAGTAACAGTACATTATTATCAATTAAGACAAAGCCAGCGTTGGAGGTTGACATAAGCTTTATAATCAGTAAAACACTAAAACATTTATACTCTTTTTCAGACAGATTTCAGCCACATGTTTACCCGATGGACAGCGATAATGGTCCACCTTCCAAATCTCACCCTGTACAAGTGCTTGGTAAGCATCATATGTAGGCATATATGTTTATACACTACCCACCCAAATTATATATATTTTTGATATCAAGATGAAGCCACCGTCGAAGGGACTATATCAGAAGATGAAACAGCCGTGAAAGGTACAATACTTGGTATACAAATGTAATTAGGAAAATGTAGAAACATTTTTATATCTGTTAACATAAATAGGGGTCTTAAGCGAACTGATGCCAGAACAAAACGGTGAGGGTCTGAACAAAAACGAGAATGCCCAGTCAAGTAAGCTGATCCTATATTCTTTGTTGGTATATTTTCGTTTTTTTAGTGGAACATTTTATATTTGACCATTTTCGGTAAACAGTCGGTTAGCTTATTTGTTTAGAATTAGTTCTCTGCAGGTAGCCGAACACTTGTGGGATTAAATCCAGTATCATAGTGGATGGCTGTGTTCAAAAGCTGTTTTCAGTGGACATTGCTTAACTTTAAAGAGTTATACTAAATCTAAATGGATGGCTTATTTATACACAACACACTGCAATAAATTGACGAAAACGGTGCAGGTAAATCTCTAAATGCATCTCCCGTGGCTCCTACAGAAGTTCGACCAAGTGAGTTTTTTTAGTCTTTTAAAATAAAAAATTAACATATATAAGGATAACAAAAACATTTTTGCACCTCATCCGTATATGCGCTGTATCTACGATTTTTTTAGGTTTACACGTATATTTTACAGGCTTCTGGCGGAATACAAGAAAAAGTTTGGAAAACCTTTTACGAAGTTAGTACATGCCAAGCTCTTTGTCAAATTAATGTTTTCCTAAATCAAAAAGATTACCAGACTAATATACTGCATTTTTACCGCTTGCAGTTTATAAAATTAGTCTTAATACATGACGAATTTAGAACATCACGTATAACTAAATACAGTACATGTTAACAATATAGCGTAAAAGAAGTAAGTTGCCGAAAACGCAGCATGACTTCATAAATATTGTAAGTAATTGGATTTGTGAAAGTACCTTGGGGATCGACGTTGTTTTATCTCAACCATGCTCTGACACAACTGTAACTTAATTGGACAATTGGCAATTAAAATAACAAATATGAAATATTAGTGTACATCAGAAATCAGTTTAAGTATTTTTTGTAAAACAAAAGATGTATTTTTTTATTATAACGACGACGTCAAAGTGTCAAAGCTTTAACACGGAAAGTTAAACAAAGTCTGCTTACAGCTGTAATAACCTGGCTAAAGTGACAACAGGGATTCAATCGAGCAGTCCTTCTGGCATTTCGTAATATCTGTGCGAACAATCGACACATGTGTATTGTACAATGCTGATGCTCATTGTTTCATTTAGGATTGTTAGGAAGGGGAAGAAACGATGAAGAAGATAAAACTACTTCTTTAGATCCATGAGCTTGCTAAACAAAAACCCGATGATTGAATCAATCATATGCTGCAAATAATTGAAATAAGTTAACTTATACAGTTTTAATTAACTATTTGTCTTTGGGACGATTGTTTTGCTTCCATAACATAAAGGTATATGGGACTAATATACGATAACTGATTTCGTTTGCTGGGTTAGAATATTCTACATTTTTTACTGTTCATCCTAAAGTGTCCAGTTGTTTAAAGAACTGATACGTGTACCCATGAAATAAAAAATACTCAACCTACGACTACTACAATTAAAAGATAGCATATAATTACCTTCGTTCTGTAAGTCAAAATACGTCAAAATTGCTTATACTTCAACTGGGCACACAACTCTATCTTTTATATATTATTGTATACATTAAGGTCATTTCGTGTGTTAATACTTTGAGTGTTTTCGAAATACAACATTGCCGCCTTGTGGGGTATACGTAAGATGTATGTAGAGGTTATAATATACCATTACTAAGAAGAAAAACGTCAATGCCGTATTTAATTTCAAAACTGTTTTAGATTATATTTTAAACTATAATGCACACGCAACAAATAAATACATTTAGAAAGAGTTCCAACCGCTTGTTTAACACCTCTAATTGTAAAACACGTTTTTTCTGTTCTCAGGTACAGATGGTATATTTATACACCTAGTATGCAGTATGTTTCTGCAAGCAAAAACGGATGGGTTTTTAAGTTAAATAATTTTGTCATCCATGTTCAGTAAAAAGTACATAATCTTGTCATTTTCGTGCACGTCTGAACCATATTATGTGACATTTCTAAAAGTTTTACCCGATTGTTACACTTTAGTTTCTGCAGGCATAAACCTTATCTATTGTGCTTAAGCGACATGTGGCGTTAAAGTAAACAAGAAAAAAATCTTAAGAATAAACTTTTTTAACAAACAAAAAAAGATGGAGTGCCATCCCATCATCAACAGTTTTCAGGTAAATCCCAGCATATAACCTCTTTTCCGTTTGCCTTAACGGCTCACTCAAATATAAAAAAAAACTTGATAGGTAATTGTGGGTCCCATTTGGATTAAAAGATATCATGTTGTTTTGTTGTAAAACGCTTGCACTGTCGACCTGTCATCACCAATGCTACAGAAAAAAAAAACAAGTTACGTTGCAATTTATAATAAGTATAGTATATGACTATAATATTTTGTGTTATACGCGTTAAGAGAACGAAATACATGTCTGTTGCGAAACAAACAAATAAGTTATAATACAGCTGAATTGATGACTTGTGATTACAATGTCAATTAGGTTCAGTAAATCCAAACAAGTAAAGGTATCAGGTGACCGCTTCTTGCCTTTGAGTACGGTGAAACAATAGATTTTGTACTCGCTGACTACGGAGAGTTTCGTTACATTGATAAAATATGGGTTGTTTTTCGAGCAAAACAAGTTCTGTTGCGAAAGTTATTGGCACACCGCCGACTCGTAATAACAGAACAGATAGTGCCAAATCATCAGATAGTGGCATTGATGTAAAAGGACCGAGTTACTCGAGTGTTGGTAAATCAAAAGCTGAAATACCTTCAAAATTAAACTCAGCCGGAGGAAAGGGCACTGAAAGCAAAGGCGAGTCAAGTAACTGTTAACTCCTATGGGTTAAATGATATTAAAATATTAAAAAATATTTTATAGGAACTGCATTCGATATACCATTTGAGTCCAATGATATCGTAAAGCAACGCCGACTGAAGCACCACTCGGTATGTTCGTGTCATGATTATGATTGTCAGTACAGTACAGCGCTGATAAAAAAAACAAAAGTTTACACCGGGGTTTCTAATTGTACCCATTCTATTTCAGGCCCATCTCAATTCAACAACCAATCATCTAAAATTGAAACCAAATCAACTACCACCACTTAATTCGTTAAAAACGCGAAAAGAAATTCCACCCCGGCTAAAAAGAATCACGGATGCACAGCCAGATCCTAAAGAGGTATGTACTGTTAATTTCACGAATGTCGAAAACAGGGCGCCATTTGGGTGATTGGAATAAGCATTGAAATGATAGGTTCAACGGCGATTAGAAGAAGCTGAGCGGAAGAGAGAAATTGACCGACTAGCTAAGATTGCGCTGCAGAGAAGGCGTGAGCTTCGTGCGGAGAAAGTCGCAGCAAGAGTGAGTTTCATGTGGTCGATATGACTGCTTGATAAGTGACCTACATGACGCAACATGCAGCACGTTGTGGTTAGGTGAAAATCGATTATTTTTCAGCGCCTCCGAAACCAATGGAGCGACGAGTCGGATGTCGAAATCGACAGAGACGAAACATTCAACCAAGACGAAGGTAGGTTAGACGGCGAGTGTCGATTAAATACCCATGTTTAATTGTATAAACTAGTTCCATAACGACAAATCAATTTTGTGTCAAGATTTTAACTGGGACGATGACAGCAAAAGCGGGAGCAGTTCTAACAAGTCGAACAATGAAAATGAGTTCGAAGATTGTGATCATTTTGATCACGTACCATCCGATACTAAACACGAAGATAACGTGTTTGGCATTGCTTCCGAAACTTCAAGTGTGCAATCCAACTCAAACTTCTGCGACGTTCAAACCACAACTGCGCTCCGCGAACCAGAAACGGGAGAAAAACAAAATGTGCTGCAATAAGTTATATATAGTAAGGCAACTATATACTCTTCATGAACAAGGTTTCTCTATCAGGAACGCAAACAGCTTTAAGATCTAGGTCGACTGGTTATGACTACAAACCTATTTGACGACAAAACATATGCATTGAACAGACGAAAATCAAGTGTTTAGAGTTAGACCATATGATTACACATGGATACTATGCTTCAAGCTATTGCACTTGCAACATAAAACATCTTGCTCCCAATTGATTTATTTCAAACGGAGAAATACAACACAATAAAAGATAAAAATACATTTTTCTTGTTATTCTTTAAAACAAGTATTAATTGGCTAAACATTTTAATGGGCCAATATTTGCCATTATGTTATATTGGGTTAAAAAACATGATTGCAAGGATTATTGCAAAATTGGCTGGTCCAATATTCTGTGATTTTTTTGTTGAGTTCGCCGTCACCGCCGTTTACTGAAAAGATGTGGTCTTGCTGTCCTGCCATATCCATGAGCTGTTTTTGGTCGAATGTAACGTCATCAAGTTTGAACGGGTAAACGTAAGTCTGGGAACATGAGGAATGAATAAAATATGATGGAAAATCACGGTCATTCATCAGAATTTAACATGTCCATATTTAAAGCATCGGAACTATACATCGTATATTGTAAACGATATAAACGTTTCTAATTTGTTAAATCCAGTAATTTTAGGTTAAGTAACGATCGTTAAATAAACTATCCAGTGATGCTAAACGGCTCGTTTCAAATCCAAAACCGTTATGCAGTAGTTATTCGCTGCTAACATATGTAAGGTCTATGTATAGGCCCAATATACATTATATCAGTTGCCGTTTTGTTAACATCGAGTACTCACCAGAATTCCATCCCGCCTCGCAGCTTCTCCAGCAGATCGGAGATCCTGATCCGAGTTTGAATCGGTTATAATGCTAAGAATTTTTGGAACTGTGCTGTCTCTGGCACCCACTTTTGTCTTGTAGAGATAGTTAATAGCGTACCATACTGCGGTTGCTGTGTTCACTTTCTTGCCTAAAAATGAAATAAGGATGTTTTTAAAAAAACGTTTTTTTTCCAGTAAATCTACACTTATTTATTCCTTACTGCAAGCTCATACGCAAGTAGGCCTACTGTGTTATGCTGTATTTATTTAATATTTTAATGAAATATAAAACAATAGCCAATTCGCAAAAAATCTAATGTTAAAATATTTTAGGTTAAAAAAGTATATACATATAAAATGTTTTTTTAGGCTAAAATTTAAAAAAAATCTATTAAGAATTGTGGGGAATACGTGACGTATTTTTGTAGTCTACACCTTTACCTGTTTTACTGAAATCAATATTTAACATTCTTTCTCTGAAAAGTTGAATAAATTTTTCTTTATTGAAATCAGCATCTTTAAATGTTATCAACGTTTCCTCATGTACACGATCGCTAAAGAAGAATATCGATGCTTGCGATGAATCGCGACCGTGCTTTATCCCACTGCGAACAAGTATACATTTATTACAAAAAAGTGGGTATTGTATTAATTAGAGAACAGTAACATCATATAAGTCATTTGGTACTCCACTAACTTTTTAAGTGCTTATTTTCCGACAGAGAAAAGTGTCCTCCACACTTCCGACAGATAGGACAGAGTCGACACACCCGACAGATTAGTCTAGTGGTTTAGTGCGTCGTCTTTTAACGGGTTTGAAACTGGTGGCTTGCTGATCGACTGTGTCCTTGGGCAAGGCACTTCACATTGCCCGAACCCAGTGGATTAATGGGTTCTACTAAATTAAAGGAACGTGTGAATCATACACAACACAATGCAATAGCTTCGGTAACCCAACGGTGGGCGCGAGGTGATCTGATGATTTTCCTTGTGTTAACCCACTT
Source organism: Ciona savignyi (assembly GCA_000149265.1). Classification (NCBI taxonomy): domain Eukaryota; kingdom Metazoa; phylum Chordata; class Ascidiacea; order Phlebobranchia; family Cionidae; genus Ciona; species Ciona savignyi. Next base: position 46,000 of record CH001991.1, read on the forward strand.
GGTTTAAACTTTAAAGAATAAATATAAATATCCTATTCAAGATAATGGGGTTGGGACCATCCCTACTAATCTGTTTAGCGTGTACCCGAAAGGAACCAGCACTTAGTGTGCCTAGGCCTATAGCTTTAAGACCGAATTAACACTTACATATCAACGGAGGCTTCGAGTTCCAACAACTTTTCCCAGTTCTCTTTGGAAGAGGCATGATAAAGTCGAACAGTATCGTGCAGCAAATACGTCGGACAGTGCCCTGTGGTCCAAATTTACGATAACAGTTATAAAGAATAGCTCGTCGGCTATTCTTTGCTGAATAAGGCAGTTAGTCGCATTTGCTGTGGTCTCAATTTTATTTCCGTAGCTTGAAAAATAGCGTGGAGCGTTATCACAAATGCATGTAAGTGCCAAAATACTTCTTTCGTCCGGTTAACGGAGCTGACGCACGAAGGTCTAATAAACTAAGGTATATATATGGCCGGATACTGAGCTTAACCCCATACTGCTTTATCGACGGCGTCTAAGTATTTAATTGATTTATACGCTCGGGTGGATCTGATGGCTGTACCTTACTGCTTCATCACGTGAGTGTTGAGCTGAGTAACAATGCACTTTTGGTACGGTTGGAAGAATGGCATGTGTTATTCTTTAAATTAGCATATTTTGTATACCTATGTAGTTTTTTTTTCACTCTAGTTCAGCTAATTGAAATAAAGGTGTGTGTTTCACACAATTTCAGTTTCTAAAAGAATCTTAGACTTTATATGGGTAGATCGCGGGTGACAACCTTTCGGCCACTTTCAATTGCAGAGATACGAAAATAATTGCCTAAAAGCCAAAAATAAGCAATGATAAAACGTACTTGCACAGCACGGCATTGGGGCATCCCAGCTTCCATTTCGCAAACATGTATTTGAAGAAACTGCAGCTGGGAAAACGTTGTATTCTTCGTTGCATTCATAACTACACACTGATCCGGGATTGTGTCCGTCAGTACAGGAATACTCTCCGCGGAATAATGCAGGTTTTTGAGTTGGACAACTCTTAGCTGCAAACGTAAAATAGAACTTGAATTTAATTAACCTGGAACAGGCGTTGATGATTTATTCCTGAATGGAATGAGGAGCTGCGGGATAACTTAAATCGTAGCACGTGGTACAACTAACCCAAAGGTCATGAAGTCGGAACCCGCAACTAGCCAATCGGCACTTATTGGACGTTGCTTTGAGCCAGTGGGTTAATGGCATTAGCATAAACAATAGAAATGTCTCAAACTGATATAATACAACATTTTGTAACTAATTTGGTAACCGATTGGACAGGCAGGAGCACGAGATAAACTCGCGTTACAGCGCGCCTTTTTTGTCCACCATAGGAAAAGAAAAAAACATGGGCAAAGGCCTGCTCATATTTTATAAAGATATATAATAATCTATAGAAGGCTACTTACGCTCTGGTTGTGATGGCTTAAAGTCGGTGCAGGTTAGTGGACCTTCATTGCAAAGATCATCCACGCAACAACACCTGCATACTGAGTTTGACTGGTCATCGTTGCACTGGGTACTTTCACCAGAAATCATGTAGTTCTGGTGTAGATGTGTGATTTTTTTATAATTAGTGCTATCGTTTCTTTGGTAGAGTAAAGTAGATCAGCACGAATATACAATTTAACAAGAAAGCACAAATGTCAAAAAAGCGGAAAAACTACTGTGGCTATAACACCCAGAAAATATACACGTTATCCAATAAAACTAATATAAAAAAAAATTTCGGTAGAATTAGTAATAGAACTCCACAAGCATCGAGGAGAAGACCTTTAAAATTTTACATTTGTGTAAAACTCTTACAATTTATGGACTAGCTTATACCATACATTTACCTGAACCTGGTTGGCCTTACACGCCTGTGTCTGCTTACATTGCTTCGAAACATGGATGACTTTAAATTTATAACCAATTCGAACCTTCCTCACTTCTGTCTCGCAAGAAGCCTGTAAGATATATTATTATAACACTTTCTGAATGTTTAAGCGTTTCTAAAAGCACTATATAATTAATCTTTCAAAGATCCAGCTAATTGTTTTTTAGACAACACCAACCTGGTCAAAAGAGCACGTCTCTAGTCCAGCATACCTATCACATTCTTCGATGCTCTTGCCTTTACAGCGCAAGCATTGTAGCCCTGTAAAATAGTTATTTTTACTTCATTATGGTTTACAAAATTGTATTCAACATAGACTATAAATACACATACCTTCTGTGGCCACGACAAGACTAACAACAGTGACGAAACCAAAAATCATTTTCATTTTTCACCTTTAAAGTGCACGTGTTTCGTGCTTGTGCGAGAAAGCTGTTTGCGGTTGTAAAGTTAACTTGTGCAAGCATATTTATACCTAGCGCTTGCTTCTAACGCAAGTGCGGTGATTGTACTTTAAATTAGTATATTTAAAGTATTCATTTCTTTATTTAGACTGCGGTTTTAAATACACTGAAACATTACACCGCAGCTTGCTTTTATGACCATAACCTCTAGGTTTAGATAGGTTGACGCCCTCTGATAGGTGTATTGATTTTAAAATAATCATTGTCGTAAATATTAGATGGTAGTTGTTTAAATCGCCCTGTCTAATACAAGCCAATTAAGTACGCGGGCCCGTAAGGGCTATCCGGAAAACTTTGTTAGGCTAATTCAACAAAACTATTTTAAAATCGCCAAAACAATTTCGATTAACAAAACATTTTTTGGAATAGTTTACAGCCAAACCGTATAAGGTAATCAGAACTGTCAGTTCAATATTTTCTTAGCTTTTCACCGAAAATTGAATCCCGCCTATCTGACATACTCAAAATATAAAAGGCCAAGTCTAGACTAAACTACCAAAGTTAATTGGACCGGGGTTTCTTTATATGCCATTACCGAGGGATTAAAACCAGCTAATTTAAATAAGGTCTATCAACGGACGAACATTTACCAGACCAAAGTATCACTACATTTTTGTAAGACTTAGGCAATAAAAATCTTGCTTTAAATCAAGAAAATGCTAGTTTTGAACAAGGCAGGTCTCAGTTCAATCATTAACCATGAATTATGTTAATTATAAGTTGGGTTTTACCGCATATATATCTATATGTTTCTTATCTTGTACAATGAATTTTTTAAGCTGCTTTATTAGCAAAAAACATCATGAGTCTGCAAAATCAGAAAAAATGGAGTGTTTAGTCATTATGCCTCACCTTTTCCAACTTCAAACATGTTGGGCAGCTGAAATGGGTGTCCGGTTTAAAAAAGTGTGCCCAGAAAATACAGCAAAGTCACACACAGGGTTACAGTAAACATTTCAATGAAATAAGAAACGTATAAATCATGAATGTTTCTATTTTACGAGGAAACTATTCCAACTATCTCGCATGCACCGTCAAGTTACCGGACCTACTGCAATGTGTTAAATGGGTATATGCTTGGGATGTTTTTTTTAGTTTTTTTTTTTATAATATGTATGCTTGTGTAGCAGCGCTCTTACTTTAACGGGTTTTGAGCAGGGTAAGACAAGGGGTAGACACAGGTTAAGTATTTTATTAGGTTATAACGCAAGGTGCAGCCAGTCAGAGCGCTCTACACACATGGGGCATAGCTTAGGTAAGTATAGGTTAAGGTTTGAGTGAGCGGCGTAGCCAAGCGAGTGTGGGATTCCCACACTTGAAATGTTTTTTTAACATAAATAGTCTTAATATGTATATACAGATATTTAAGGCCCATGGTTTTAGGGACTAATTTGTTAACCTACAGGGTTCAGGCAGTGTCCTCTAAGTGTTTAGCCCAAGCACATAACCACTTAGCCACTGGTTTAGCTATCCAGTTTCCTACAGTCTTGTGAAACTTATACCAAACTCCATCGGAAGTTTTATTTTTTATTTGGCGCATTTATTTATATCCGTATTTGTTAACGCAAGACTAATCTTGTGACCTGCGGCGCATTCAGAAACGATAATTCCGTGCTGTGACCGAAAGTTGCATCATTGTTATTTTCCCGTGACGTCAAACACATCACGCGGAAATGAGCTATCGATAGCCAATAGGAGCGCGCCACGGTGTCAGTCACGAGAAGGCCACATCATCGTTGTGAAATCTTCGACTCATTCGATTTTTGGTCGCCAACGAAAGATGTAAACTGTTCATTATAAAATTGTTCCATTGCTTTACGCACCAAAAGTGCGCATTAGAAAATATTGATGTTTATCTGAAACGTTGAAGCTTATCAAGTTAGTTTAGTTTTTCTACAAATAGGTCTATTTAAAGGATTATTAGTGAAAATGTCCCCGACTGCTACACCTCAAACAGTTATAATTTCACCTAGCACTAAACTGATTCCCGTCACCATGGCGAATCAGAGAAGAACAGAGGTGGAATTTGTGGGTTCTCCACAATCTATTCCAAAATATGCGCTTGGTTTATTTGATTCAAATGGAAATGGACCAAGGAAACGAAAGCGTCTAACACATTTGACCAATGAAGAAAAGGTTATGAGAAGGTAATTTATGTTTTGTGTAAATCTTACAGTGATTTTATATATTTGTGTACTCCACAGGTATGTAATTACTTTAGTGATGTAATTATGTTGCTGTCGGTCCCCTGTCACTTTACTTTTTTAATAGGAAACTTAAAAATCGAGTTGCTGCCCAAACTGCAAGAGACCGAAAGAAGGTTCGAATGGAATGTTTGGAAGAAACTATTCAAAAAGTTCAACAACAGGTATAGGCTTATCTAATATACTAGATGGATTTTATTAAAAAACCTATGTCGTTTAAATGTTACTAAAGCTAAGAATCCTGTTCTGTGAGACTAGTATGAGAAACATGGCGGATTTCAACAAAAAAATAAACCCAACATTTATTGTTGTCAACTAAAGTTATAGATCATGCTCTATCACTTTTTATAACTAGTCTGAAATTTATGTCTTTGTTAAGAAGTAAAGTGATTAAATGTTATAGTTATGGCTGGTATGCTACATTATTAACATTTGCACATTTTACAGGCAAAGGAACTTCTTGATGTAAATATGCAGCTACTCGAAAGGGCTGAAGCTTTGGAGAAAGAAAATCTTGAGCTTCGTGTCCGACTTGGTATTTCTTCCAGCCATGACGCAACGGTGTCAAATAATAGAGATAATGTGGAGCGAATCAAGGTGGAGTTTAATGATGTTATCAATTCACATCAATCCAGTGAAGTTATATTACCAGAGTGCATACTTTCTCCTGATGAATCATCTGGTAAGCATCACCAGCAATGTTTTGTTTAAGAATAAATCATTTATTTGGGTGTAATTAATTCTTGTTATTATCTGCAGATGAGTTCGATCATCGCATGGATTACAAACGAAGGATGTGTGAGCCTCGTCACGAAGAGACGGCGAAGCGACTTTGCCTGGCTAAAACCGAGTGTGCATCCCCCGTGCCCGCAGTGTTTGGGGAACACAAATTGGAAAGACTTAATCCTCAGCAGCAGGAAGCTGTCAACCTCATGTTGATCCACTCGGAGCTAGCCCAGGCCAAGTTGCCAGCCAAATCCTCGATGACAAAGCCACATCTCCAGAAGATGATATCCTTGGATGGCTTGAACAAATCGGTAATGAACTTAAGTACGAAGAGTCGAAATGCACCCAAAACGCAGGTAAACCAAAAACTCAATTGCAGACTGTACAGAAATTGTAAATAAAACTGTACACTTATTTAAATGTTAACAATTTCAGACTCCACTGGACTTAAGAACAAATGTGAAGGAGCAGTAGATACAGATGGTGTTGATCAGCGAAGCTCCATCAAACAACTGATCAATATAGACCATCTGTACTCCAAGCCATGTGAAGAAAATCTCCATTCTATCGAAATTCCTCTCAATGACGCAAAGAAACCTGTGTTCCATGTCCAACTAAGCAGGTCCACTCGTTCTACCAAACTTATTAAGCAATCTCCTGTGTTGCGTGTAAGTTTGGCAAGTGCCGTGGACAAAAAACCAAGTGCCCTTTTTGAAGAAGCGGCAAAAATTAGCGCGAAAACTACAGAGAACAATGAAGCATCTGCATCAAGTCCATCTGAAAGCCCACCTTTGCCCATGCTATGTAATGTCAAGCAAGAGCTGGATAACTCACTCCTGCTGCCTACATTTGAAGAAAACAAGCTTGACTTTGACCTGTTTAGCCGTGATCTAGGAAATATTTTTAACAGTCCTGAAATGGACTCTATTTCTAGTCCTACGAGTTCAAGGTCATGTAGCTCTCCTGACCGAATGTCTGACATTTCACAGGCATCTTGTCAAATCAATACACCGTCACCAATGATGGAGTCGCTCGACCCCTTTATAGATGCTCAGAGCTATGACTGTATGACATTCAATGATCCATTCTCAACTGAACTTTTCCCTCAATTAGCTTGTGGGATCTAAATGATTCGGTTGTATTAATCATGTACATTCTCTATGGCATGGGCTTTTCTTTTCCGGTCAAATGGGTATTCTGTGCAATCAACTCTCGTGTTGAGTTCTAATGTAAAGACCTAGGTGGTGCTTTTATTTTGTTCTCTGTACATTCATTCGCCTTTTTTCTGCCATTGTCTTCATAAAGTGGAAAAATCACAAAACGTGTTTTGGAATTTGTTAAGTTGGGGATAAATTAAGGAACTTTTTAATTGTAGTCTAAATCTTATAGAAGACCTATGACCTACAGCTTATGAATTTGTGTTTGAAAGCGGTTAATAATATGTCCAGGAGTCTCTTCTATAGACCTACAATGAAAATATAGGATCTACTAAACCGGTTGGAAAAGAGCAAATCCAAATTAAATTCGTTTAAACATTAGTTAATACATTAAATTTACCTTTAAATGATAAAAAGAACACCATAACTAACGTTTATGAATAAAAAATAACATCTCTTGCTCTACGGACTTTACTGATCTGCAGGACAGTGGGAAGAGGTTATTCATCACAAAAGTTAATGTGCCATTAAACTGCGATGTGTAGTTTCGTCGGTTTCTGCCTTTTATTTTCATTATTAAAGTTTTATTAGTTTTTTATGCACCAGGCACTTACAGAATAAAAAAAAAACAATTATCATCTGTCTCATCAAGCTTATAAAGCAGTCTCCCCTGATCATCTAGCACGGAGTAACTCCTGAAGTAGCACACAGATATATGAATTTCTGACATTAAACGATAAATTATTCACTGAACTTTTCCCTCAATTAACCGTGGGAAACTAGTTCAGTTATATTAAGTAAGACCTCAGTGGTGCTTTTCTAGTTGACGGGTCGTATGTTTGTTCTCTGTACATTGCGTTTTAAACAATACTCAAAAGTTTGAAGTTGGAGAGGATTAGAGAACTTTTGGATTGTAGTTGAAGTAAGGGAAATGACTAAATAGAGAAGGGTAGCAGATGCCAAACATACAAAATACGTTAAAAAAGCTTCACAAAAACTTTATTGAAGAATATCATAAAATCAGAAATTCAAATTGTTTAGCAATTACAACAAAAACTAACTTTGTGTAAAATCTTAATAATACTATTACACTGTGGGATCTAAACATGATTGGAACGAGTAAAACAAAATTAAGTGCCTTTAAATATACGATAAATGCCACAACATTAAAGCACTCACATATAAAGAAAGTACTACATAGGACAGCCATTAAATATCAAATGAGGATAGGGTAAGGGTTAGTAAATTTATCAACTTAGTTCATGTGTTATACCAATTTCGGTAATTACAGTTAGGTATTGCAACGAAATTGTCGAAATATTTATGTACGTTAGCATTACTGACAATAAGTAATCTTAGCCACAGCTCCTCAGTAAAAATTAATCGACATTTTTAAAGTTCAGGAGACTCACAGACAAATGACACATGCAACATTTAACGTTTTTATTCCGCCTTTGTCTTTCCACGTAGTTTCTTAAACAGCTTTGAACTTTTCTTGACGTGGCTCTAGTTAAAACAAAGAACATATATACATAATACCTTTTTACCTTTGGGATTTACATATGGCCTACTATATACAGTGTACGACCAAACCAGTTGCTGGTTAGTTGTCTAACTACTCGGTTAAAGAAAGTGATTATTGAGTGTCAGTTGGCCCCAGTGGTGTAACGGGTGAAACTAAATAAATGTCATTATAGTATACAGCTGCAATAGCTTGTGATCAACTCAGAAAACATGACAGTCTACATTTTAATACTTTCTGTTTTCCCATTCTCCGCAACAAACAAAAGTCGTAAACTTGATATATTTTCTTTTACTAATTGCCTTGACCAAGGACTCAACCAAATAGTTAGCGACCAGTTTTGAAACCTGCAAAAGGCGACGCACTAACACACCAAGCTATTGGGGCGAAGCACTTGTTCGAGATTATATAAGAATTAAGTTTGTTCATGCAGTCAAGAATGAAATGTTAATTAACAATTTATAATATGATAATTTGCATGTCTTAAAACGTACAAAACGTATTGAAATATATAAAATATGGTAAAATCACTTTGTCACTTAGACCACCCCTGCCAATTATCATATTCTATTTTGTATTATATATATTAGTCCGCTCAACTTACAGCAAGTTCTGAAGGTTCCATTTGTTGCACAAAGCTCTCGGGTTTCCCTCCATTTACTTCAGCTGTTTGTTTTGCAAGAGCGTTTACCCATTTTGATTTAAAAGCTCTGTCGTCAAAAAGTTGCAAAACGCTCAGTTTCTCTTCTTGTCCATTTGCTAAAAAAAGAGAATGGTAATTATTATTTTAATGCGAAAAGTGATACAAATGTAAACTACAATTAATACAATATGTTTGAAACGATTCTTTCATTTTTTTGCCCTGTGCAAATTTATGAGATTAAATAAGCTGTTTGGACTAACTCTTTTCAATAATCCATATAATTTTTTATTTAATTTTTCCACTCTACAGGGCATCAGTTTGCAACCAGTTGAAAGGCTTTTGGGGTGACTTCAGTCACTGGTTGTCTGATGTGTCCTTAAGCAAGGTGCTTAGCAGATGTTTTCGGAACCCACTAGAAGAATTTAAACTAACAATAAGAAATTCTCAACTCACAAACAAATTTAACCCACCGCAACATCTTCCATAATTCTAAGATAGACTTAAAATTATCTGACAATGATATTTTCCATTTTCAGGAACAAAGGATAAATATGCTAGCTATGTTACTACTTTTTTTATTATTTTATTCCTAATTTGTAACAATGACATGTCACCGACAGTTTGACTAATTCAATCTTTTTCTCTTAATTTAATTTAAGGCATGGAAATTAGTTGAACTGGCTTTATTTTAGTCATCATACTTGGTTAAACAGTTAAGTTGTAAATTCCTCAATTAAACAGCCACCACAAAATACTTACTATCAATAATAGCATTTTCAATGCTTTTGTATTTGACAGCAAAAATATTTTTGCACTCCTCACCATCTTGGACATCCCATATGCTTATAATATTATTCAGTGGAAGTAACTGAATGTGCTGAAATAAAATATTTTTAATTTGAAAACTAAACTGTCATCGTTAAATTAAATATCTATCCTAGTAAACATACGATTCAATTCATTTATATGAAAATTAATTTAAGTTTAGGGCTGAGTTCAGTTGTTAAAATACAAAATGCTATAAATGTATCTTATAGCTGTGTACATTGCAGAGGGTTATAAAAGTTTGGTTTGGCATAAAAATCTTCAATCTTGTCTTATGATATAGCGATGAATAAAATTCGGGTTTAATCTAAGTAAAAAATAACATTTTAAAATTTGATTTACAAATTGACATGTCCAGAAATATAATCACAAGCTAAGATAAAGGATTTAAGTGGATTCTGTGACAATTACAGTTTACAGCTGTGCATCAGTTAAAGGTTAACTGGGTAATGAATTTGTTACAGAATCTAGAAATTGCACAGCTCTAATGACTGATCTATACATTCTTATGTCTGAATTGGTTTGAACACAAACGACATTACTTTTAACAATGGAGCTGATTTCCCATGTGATCGGTTCCTCCACTTGGCAACCTCCAGTACATCAGTGAGCAGATAGAGAGCCAAGCGCTCCCCACTTCTGTACAACCCATCGTTGAGCGTGGAGACGTCAACTCGGGATATGAACAACCGATTTGATGAAACAACCTCCACCGGGCACCCGTCGACCTATGATAGTTTCAAGGTATGTCATGTTGGTAGGTGGGTTATACATTGAAAAATATAAAGATGAGGTTTTTTAATTGTTCTGTGTACAGTTGTATAATATCTTCCCTGACCTTAGAGAGAAAGATTGCATTGTGCAAATGCTGATTCAGTGTTTCATTCATGTGATTTGCATTTAGTTAATGTCAATGATCCGCAATATTTCAACTGTATAAATTATTTAATCAAGTTACAGAATCATTAACCCACTGCTGTGTTACCGCTTGTTCAATGAATCAATTTAAATAGAGTTCACCAATCGGTAAATTCCTTTAAACAAAGATAGAAATAAAGAACAAGTAGTTTTGTTCAATCGCGGAATGGCAGTTAAAACAGTACCATTAAATTACACATTTAGCAATTCTACCTCATAAACAATATCAAAGATCTTCATTTTTCCTTCAGTTTTACGTTTGTCTTCATTGATGTGAGATAACACTTGCTTTAAAACTGTTTTCGCTTCTTCAAGTTCAGTTTTATCCCTGAGCCCATCAGGTGTACGCTTGTGTAAATCTGAGACAAATATCATGCAATATTTAGTTAAAGGAGATGTGCATGCAAATTATTGATCCATTCAAAAGCAATGTGTATTAGGATTTACCTTTTATGTTTATACAAAGCATCAGTACACATGTAATATTGATTCAATGATATTGAAATCTACCTTTCAAAAGTGAGTGAAGCTGTATCTTTATCGCTGAATCCCAAAATAAACATAAAAGCAATATACAATGACAGCAAAAATTGAATTTTAAACTTGAAAAAACGTATCTGAATAAACTTGTACTTAAAGAACAGTTCTAATGTATAAGATATCTATATCAACTAACATTGTAAAACATGTTTAATATTCTTACCATTTATAATCAGAGATATGCTGGGCAGTCTTTGCACTGGGCGGATAAGCAGGGCGTCTAGGGGCTGTTTTAAGCTCTGTGGTTCGTGGAAGCAAGCCTGAAAGAATTCACGCAAAGCTGGGTTTGCTTTTTCCTGCTTCAAAAGCGCCTCTTTACCCATGTCGAAGTAGTTGACAAATGGTGGGTACACCTGGACAATACAATAATGTGATAAGTGGGAGTGCAATTATTAAGTGTTAATGTTGGTCATTGCAGCAAGCAAGCAGAATGTATATATATATAAACTGGCTTTAGATGAAAGAACCTTGGAATTGAACATTGAAAGATACAAATTAACAAGAAATTCATGAATTAAAATGCAATGGTTTGCTTTGACTTAGGACACACTTATTTGAGTTTTTACCAGTAAAATTGTGACTTTCTCACAAGCCCTTTATTACTCGTTCACAACGTAACATTTATCGTACACATTATGAATATTTAGATGTGGGCTTATATTAGCTATGTAATATTGTAAATATCATTATTGGTCCCTTGAATTCTGAAAGGAACACATTTTTATTTTACTTTTTTGCATCATGCTGCTGACAGGCATGCTTAGTTGCCGCTGCTGACAGACATGTTCAGGTCATTGGGTAGCACGCCATATCCAATCAGGTGGAAACTTTTATTAATCCTAACTGACATGCCCATAGTTTGCCTTAGTCGACTTGAATCAGAAAAACATAACTTAATCTAAAATAACCCAGTTAACACCGGAAAATCCCCCAAATAGAATAAGCATTATCGATCCTAAAACCCCAGCATTCCTCATATAAATTAATATATCCCCGCTTACTCCAGAAAAGCCCACCATGATATAAAAAAACAAATTATTAAAATACACACCATTGCCATGTACATAAAATAACTGGTCATTTAAAACAGGTATAAATGAATATAAAATTTCAATACGTATAAATATGCAGACTTTTATCACCCATCTTTAACCATTTTACCAGAAATCCCTAGGAACTCAACCACATGCAAAGAGAGAGGAAGGAAATATCCAATCGCTTGAATTTTTATGACTGTTAGAGTGTTAGGTATTGTTTAATGAATACGAAGCGGTTATAACATTTATCAATTCTTCCTATCTATATCGAAGACATCAATAATCTTTTTAACACTCAATGTGAAAGCCAAAAACTGTTTTAATTGAGTTATACATTTTACAGATGTTACCAAATTTTCATTATTATTATGTTCTTTTTTGTATACCAATGTGAAAACATGGATATCAAGTTTTGATTTGTAACTCGGGAACCCATTAGTTGTTTCTTGCAAAAACAAATGTTGCACACTTTGTATAAGGTATATTATGGGGATTGGGTAATCAAGTAACCTGCTTGTTCCATGCGGAAAATATAGATAAGTTTGGATTGGTAATACGGGAACCCTTAGTTTCTGCTTGCAGAAATAAAAGTTATATGGTTGGTATTAGATATACCAGGAGTAATTACGTAACCAAAGAACCTGAGCTTATACTTAAAGGGTTTTAAAATAATCAGTGGCCCACTTGTGCTTAACACTCGCTAAGTTAATATTAAAACTATACGCCACCTTCAGAAGCTGTTCCCTGTACTTGGTAAAGATGTGAGCAATACAGCAATCCTCCTCCCAGTCATCAATTATCTCGCTTAAATCGTGGTGGATGTGAGCGTGGAGTTTAGCGATGTCCCCTATTCCTCCAAATGCATTCCGGATATCTTCTGGAGCAAGAAGGGGGCGTCCTTCATCTGCAGCTTTTTGTAAAGGCTCCTGGTACACCTTTGTATGGAAGCATGTACAAAATGTGAAGTTATAAAACGATTTAAGTTATTTAACTGTGTTTAAGTGTTAAGTGCTAGGACAAGAGAGCATGGTAACTTACGATCAAAACTTAGACACTGCAACCATAAAAAATATCTTTTACTTTATCTTTAGTTACAAAATGGAAGAATTAGGTAGAAGATTCATATAAAATGCATTATTTATCACCTTTATTATAGTGTTTAAATTTCTGAGATAAGTTGTTTCAGTTTGCAGCAGTTCCATCGCAGTGCGGTGTCGTTTAGTTGGCACATCAGCATCAGACGTTGAACTGAAAAATGTTTGGGTTTTATGACCAAGGTAATACAGGAGTGGGTAACTTCTTTAGTCGGCGGGCCAGAATGTGGAAAAATAACGTTCTTGGTTGGCTGGATTACTACATGAATAGTATTTAATATCTTAATTACGGGGTATGGTTAGATACAGTCTGCGGGCCAATTAAAATCCCTTCACGGGCCGTATGTTGCCGATGCCTGGTTTAGTAGCTAATATAGAGTCCAGAAGTAATGAGATGACAATACTTAAAAGTTACAATACCTGACTCAATGTGCCAAAGCAATGTGTAACTTAGAAAGCACTTTCACTTTAACAGCACCTACAGTTTTTGTGAAATTGTTTTCTGAATTACAACTTAGATTTAGACACATTTTTATGTACTAGTTGTGATTTATGTATTCTTTTTTTCTGATTTGTTGTCCAAAAAATACACTAATGATTGCTGGATGAAATTTTAAGTAGAATTTTAAAATTAATTTTTAAGTTAATTTTTAGAAAAAAAAACACTCGCATTTCCACCTTAATAAGCTTAGCGTATCGGCATCTTTCCATTTAGCTGGATAAGAGAAGCTCGGATCACTAACATCCTCAGCAGGAAAATATTCTGGATTGTTTTCTCGCTTCAGGGTTGAACTATTTTCATTTTTCGTAATAGAAGAATCGGACAATTTGGCAGAAATAGGAGAAAATGTTTTTTGGTTGATGTAGTGCTCAGGCTCATTAGATAATCGCTGATATAATGGAGAACGGCTGCTTGAATTAGATTTAGCTAAACCAGAACTGTGTGTAATAGGTCCTGAACGAGTTAAACTATTGATTGGAGAAGCAGAGTTGTGAGCACCAATTGAATTTGCACCGGAAGGGTATCTAGACAAAGAACTTGTTGGACTTTGGTTGATAATAGGTGATGATATATTTTCGCAGCTTGAATATCTGCTTGAATTTAAACGTCCTAGTACTGAACGAGCAGATATCGTCTGTATCTTGCGTGGGGGAGGTGCCTCTGATGTAAGCAATGGCTCAGATTCCTATAATAAAAACTGTTTGTAACTTCCTATTTCTTGGTTAACTTCAATGGCATAGATTAACTCTATTAAATACCTCGTCATTTCCTTTGCCAAAACAAGGACAGCGCCTCAGGAACACACTGCAATTATTTCCCATTCTTGTCTACTTAAACATGAAAAAGCTTAACTGACTTGTTAAGTGCTAATGACTATGAGAGAAGCTGTAAAGCGTTAAAATGCTAACAGCACTGTTTTACATGTGGGATAAGCTTTTATAAAAGCTGAGCTGGCTTCCTAATCAAACAATTCCCAGAAATCGTGCTGATATCCCTATCCATCAAGACAGTTGCTTCCTAAGCTCTGACATCAACTTTAGTACCACTCAATTGTGAATACATTTTGATTCATTACAGCATATACAAGACGAACAAAGTTTCTGCATATTGCACAACATGGTACTTAATAAATATCCAAAATTATCCTAGTTGCCACGACTTTTGCCTCCTGTATATCTTCTCACAATTTTTATAGGTAATACTATAAGATATAAAAAAAAACTGTAGAAATAGCCATCATAAGTGTGGCTTAACAGCTGAACTCATTTTAAATACTAAAATAGGCATGAATCACATAAATAACATGATTAGTTCCTGTTTCATGGCCAAAAGGCAATAACAGTCTATATAAAATAACATAATATTGACCTCAGCATGAAAGAACCACCCCTTTATAATACTGTCTAAATAGCGGCAGAATACATTCAATTGGAAAACATATGGTACAACTGGCAATCAATGAAGCTGAAATGTACATATTGACCCCATAGCCAATGACCCATGTGAAACAAATATAATAAACATCACAATAAAGCATGATAACCAGTCCTTTCACCTATATACTACACAAGAATTGTTCTATTAATACTACATCTGAAAGAATGTGTGGGTATTTCCAGATTGCCAAATCAGAGATCACAATTTCCTGTATGAAAGTTATAAAGATTAGTCATTTTATTCTTCGAGAAAGAATTGACTGGATTGAAATTTTTGCAATAAAGAAGTTGACACAAAATAGAGCAAAAAACTAATTTTAAACAGAAACTATATACTGGTACTTCTTTCCAGTTAACTCGCTTGCGTCTGACATCCAACCGCTTACTGTTAACTCTCCTGGAACAATGTCCA
>CH001991.1:62677-79234 GCA_000149265.1 Ciona savignyi
AAGGCGACGCACCATTAAGCCATTATACTACTCAATCAGACAATATTGTTACTCGACCGAACAATACTTACATTATGCCTGCCCGTTAACCAATTGATTTGTATACACCCAATCAGGTACTTTTACTGTAAAGTTTATTCAGACTCTTTAATATAACTTTGCATGTTATTTTCAGTCGATCTTGAGTACAAAGAGGCATCCCATTAAAGAAGTTTTTTTGAGATATCAGTGGATAATAAAATTTTTGAATATAGAGAACAACTGCCGCTAAAGTGTTCACCGATTAATCGATTATTTTTTTTAAATTTAACTGTTATCCTAATCAAAGTATGCACTGTGCCAATGGTATACCTTCGTTTAATTTCTGTTTTTTCCTCTTCTGGTTTCTTGGGTCTCCATCGAACACCCCCCGTTCTGGCGAGAGATGTTGAGTTTGCTCCGAGCACAGCCAGCCCAGATGAGATGAGGTTGGTGAGAATGCAAAGTTTGTAGAGTTTGCCAAACGAGGTAACTGGACCAGGCATTATGAAGCGGACAGCAGTAAACAGCACTGGATAATAAACAATAAAATATTGAATTTGTAAGGTAACTTTTCAAACAACAAACCAGGCCAATGCAACATGGTATTTGGGAACTTTTGTTGTAGTGCCGTAAACAGATAGGAATTTCCGCAATTTGAAATTTCAAGGCAAAATGCGTTATAGTTTTCACATGAACATTTTAACCCTTCATTATCCTTGTAGCATTGCATAACAAATCATCATGTTTTATGAAAACATATTGTTTTATAATTTCATTTAATTTAAAAATATGCATAAATTTATTTTAACTTATATATTCATTTACCAATAACATACAGTATTTCTCAGCATTGCAGTCTACAGGAAGTGGGATAATAGTATCAAGCAACCCAAAACAACTGTACCGGTACTCCGATGACAAATTTAATAACAAAAACGTAAGTGTATATTACCAAACTACCTTACTTTTTACAATATAATTTACAATATAATTTTTTCTATTTGAAACAACATTGGTTAACCAATACCAATATTTCACCACATCTGATTAAAATTAAAGCATGTGCCATGTGGTCAAGTGCTATTCTTAAAAGAAAATACAGTTTGGTTTTTAACAACCCAATGCCATTCCTCTAGGAATATTACACAAAATGTTGGTTTCTGTATATCTAGACCATGTCTTTTAACAAAGCTTTCACTGTGATGCCTCTTAAGCGTTTGTCGAAAAAAAGAATAAAAGAAACATAAACAATATGTGTCTGGGACCCATAATTATAGAATCGGTTTAGGTTAGAACACAGTTCTACTCCCTGCATCCCTTCTAGTACAAACCATCAAGATATTTTACACATATGCTAGCACTTACATGCGGATATCAACATTTTCGATAAATACTTCGGCAGTAGATGTTGTTCCAAGGGTGTGTATTTAGACACGGTAGATGGAAATTTTGCTTCAACAAATATCAGAAGTACTGCGCTAAGAAGACTTAACCGTGCTAAAATAGAAGTTGGTGTTGCAATTAAGGTGGTCCATATTCTTGATTTTTTGGACTTGATCCATAAAAAAATTATTTCACCAGGTTGCCATAACAGTTAATGATGTAATTGTTACATAACGTAGTTGATCGTAATATATAACAATCTGTTTACACTAAATATGAGCAAAGCTGCACCCAAGAACACATGGTTACTCACCCTGATCATCATATATATAGATTTCAATAATAGGTGATATGAGCTAGTATCCACTATTCAGTAATGTATCTTAAGTATGTAAACTGTACTACGGTATATAAGAATATCATTATTGTAAACTTACCTATAAGATTGCATGTTGAATGTAAGTACCCAAATAGTGCACCAATGTATCCTACTTCATTTGCAGGAATAAAATTTCCGGCTGTACAGAGGTGAAGAAATAGACTGAAAACCCCCAACAAACCAATAGTTGCCTCCACTTGTGTGATACCCATTTCAATCTGAAACAGGTAAATAACAATTTACGAGAAAATCCACAAGAACTGCGTCGAGAAATCCACATGAAAGATTTATACATATGTTATTGTCAGATCACATGAGTCGAAAATCCGTGTGTTGGAGTACTATTTGATATATCAAATAAATTAATTCCACCTATTAATTTAGTGGACGTTTTATACACATGATATAGGAGAGATTGCTTTACAAAAGACTATTTGAAAATCATGTATGTAGGGATAGAGTAATTAGGTTTCTGCAACCAATGTTTTTTTAAGTCGAATCATATTTATCCGCTTCCTGCTTAGTTAATTGGATGAAATTAAAATGAGGTAAAGAGAGAAAATGCACACAAATTTAATGAATAACCTGTTGGAGTAATAGTCAGTGTTATGGTAGTGTGAGAGTTAGTTTTAACGTTATAAGAAAAAAAAAATGTTGTATCCCTCCGTCCCTGGTCTTAGGGTTTTAACCATACAAAATATAATCTTTGTTACTGTAGCGAATTGTATAGTGGCAGTTTTTATTCCCTCCTCTCGCATTCAACACAATCTTTTATACAGTGCGCCGCAGCGCCAAAGGCGCCCTCGCGTCAAATTAAGGGCAATCAAATAATAAACAAATGGAATGCGAGGAACGTTACATTACTCTTTTCACACGTTTAAAGCTAAGCTAGCTTGGAATACGAAAAACAGTAATAATACATACTCTAACCTTTATTAATTAATACCACGGTATGTATAAATTAAATCTTAACAGCATTTCACCCAGACGTAACAATTTTACACATTCCAACCTGCAAAACATAAATATTTACTATCTTAAGATTTTTTATTCCTAATAACATTAAGTCATCCAAGGCAGGTTCTACCCACGCTTTTCAAGTGGACGCAATGCTAATTTGATTCTCATCTGCTGGCTCGACAGCAAGCTTACACTACAAACAAACAAATAACATTTTTTTCTGTGTCAGGATTTTAAATGACAGTCATTTTTGTGAGATCAGTTTGCATAATGAGATAGGTAGAATAATTGGTTGAACGCCTTATATAGATATCGGCCCCCTTCGAAGCCGAAAGGCGTTTTTACCGATATATTTAGATTATAAAGGAATATTTGCTTTAAATTGTTAGGAAAGTTAAAGACCCGTAACGAGGATCGGAAAACCATAATTTTAAATAAAATAACCCAGTTTCCCCGAAAAAATCCCCCCTAATAGAATAGGCATAAGAAATCATAAACTCGTATTGTACATAAAAAGAGATATAACAAAGTGACAAAATTTAAAATATTTAGAAAGAGAGTCAGAATACAAACCAAAACGATACGTAGCCTACGCCCTTACCTATCTTTAACCATTTTCCGGAAAATTCCCAAAAAATCGTTTTTTTACTAAAACTAGTGATCAGCCTCATTTACGCTCTATTTAATAAAGAAGGATACGGCCAATAGAGTTGAATATTCTGAAGGTGTTAACATCTATGGTTTAGATCTAAGTGGTAACTTTTTAATAATTTACGCAAGGGAAATTCCCAACGGAGCCCAAAATATAAACCATAGAATACTAACTTACAGATAGAAGGGTAACGCTTTGTTTGTTTTTTTATGACGTCAGAAAGTTGTCACGCATGAGCACTTGTTTACTGAATTGCGATAGCTCCTGCGGAATTGCTGGTTGTTTCAACTTTTTTAAACAAAAAAATACGTTTTTTAAGCAAAAAATGCCATCCCAGTGTCCCGTTCCTGGATGTAAGTGGCCGCGAAAGTTTGGCGAGAAAAAATAAGTTAGGTGCCCAATAATATTCACAGTATATCGACCAAACGTGGCAAAATCTAGCCAGGCTAAAGCTAATCGAATTGTTTTGACTAACTTTTTGCTTTCAATGAGAGATGCAGAAGCTAGCGATGATATTAAAGATATGCTGAAAAAAGAATCGTAAGTATGTCGGTACATTATATTATCAGTAACTATTTTTTGTCTAGGTAAATTTTTAGGTGTGATTTTCCTTCACATATATGCCTAAAACAGCCCAGCTTATAATGTAATAGTAGCCTACAATGCAGTTCCTCTAAATACCCAGTATGGGCAGTGTGCAGGCAGCATGCCAAAGTTAGAGTTGGGGTCAGAGTTAGAATTAGGGTAAGAGTTCCAAGTGTGCCCATACACTGCCCACACTGGGTATTTAGAGTCACCCCTACAATGTAGTAAAATGGTAAGTCATGTGCAGAAAGATGTTAGTGTTATAAATTTATTATACATGTTTATAAAAGGCTGGAATTTGTGAGACTCACTGTATATCTGAGGATATCATTGGTACCTACCGACTACCGGTATTATAATATAGATTTTAGAATTTCAAGTTGTCAGAGTATTTTTTAATTATTGTATATTAGACTATAGTGGTAAAGTTGAATATGCTGCATGATATTTTAATTGTTTAACGTAATCATATTTGTTTTTTTAGACACATGGAAATTCTGTGAAAAAAAAGTATCTTGGTTGCTGAGTTAAAGGGACTAAAGAAAGGCAATTTAATATAAGGTAGTGTAATACCTTAAGTTCTAATATTAAGAAACAACAGAAATATAAAGTTTTGACAGTTTATCATTTTTAAAATTTTATTATTTTTAAGTATTGTTAACATTTCAGAATAGTATTAGGCTAGGATGCACGTGTCATTGAGATATCATTTTGTGGCTGGTCCATTTCTTCTTCTGAACTTAATATAGGCAGTCCGCAGATTGTTACCATTCATTCTGTTTTTATTAAGTCTGTACAGTGTACAATTTATTAGTTTGTTGCAATTCTATAAACTTGTTCTGTTAATAAAGGTTCACTCACTGCATATTACCAATGCAAGGGGAAATTGTATACAGACAGAATGCATGATGAGATCACCTAACTGCAAGATAATAGGTATCCTGGACATAACTAATGGTGCGTTGGTGTATAACTGATTTTCGTTTTCCCACCCCACTGATAAATAGGAGTGCCCTATCCTGATGTTATACCGCAAACAAGCTCGGCATATATATATGTGTATAAACTATATTTTTGTTATTGTTTTTCAGAGATCACTTGGAAGTCGATCAGAAAATCCCAATAAGGAAAATTATAAATAGGGTGAAGGTTGGAAACACCACTTTCGGTACTAAAAATCCATGGACCACTGTATGTCATGAGCCAATCACAAAGAAAAAATGCTTGGAATAGTTTTTTATTATTTTTTTGCAATACACATTTAACAAATATACTATTTCGGTCTAAAAAAATCTTGCAGCTCTATTTGAGAATATTTTTTCATGATGTACGAATCACATACCCTGCCAAGTACTCAACTCAATGATATCGTGTTCTTCCTTTGAAATCCCAAACTGCTTTCTCTTTTGATGCTTGTGGTTTTAAAACAATACAATTTAAAATTCGCAAAAGGTGTTTAGCTGCAACTATATAACTGGCACTTGCATCACAAAACAAAGAAGATGCTTCATTGCAGTATTTTAGGTAGTGAAAAACTATTTTATTTGCATCTCTGTTGCTGCTAAATTCATTGCACCACTGTTTGACTAGTTTCAAACCAGGTATACTGAGCTTTAAATAACCAGACATGGCCCTTTCCAACACTGCGTAGAAGGAAACCTCATTTGACATATATTTTCGGCTGAGACAAAATCGTTCTCTTCTTCAGTTGTTAACAGTTTGATCCGCTCAATCTCCCAATTAAAATGCCTCTGCCATTTTTAACTTCGCAACGACTAAGGCAATCTGATTGCCTGTAAGTGCTAGCCTATTCGCTAGAGTAGTCTACAGTAGTACAGTGGAAGTGTTCGGGTTGTGCGTTCAAAATCTGTCTTGTTATTGCTGCATAATAGTAAATGGTTAAATAATAACGTTTTTTTAATTAGGAAATAAACATAAACAACTAATTCGGTAAAACTGCCGCAGTCTTAACTATGTATTTTATATAAAAACAATACCAAGGTATTGACTGTGGTAGCATTTAGTAAACAGGTACTCAAGCGTGACCGTAACAATCGGCCGAGTTCGTTACCCTTCTATCTGTAAGTTAGTATTCTATGTATAAACATTACGCCAATTTTCGAATTTTCGGCCCCAATTTTTCTTTAACAGCCGCTATTTTTGAACTGGTTAGTATTATTTAGTTAAATTTAAATTAAAAGTTGCATATTGATACTATGAACTAACTAGAAAGTGTCAACCACGTGTTTAACCACCACTATTTGTAAAACACATCTTGTATGCCATATATTCATGCTACAGGGCCCCTAACCACAATTTGTATTTTATACACCGAGTATGTAGTTTGTTTCTGCAAGCATAAACGCATGGGTTCCATAGTTAACCAACCAAACTTATTTTCCATGTGCCGTTAAATAAAAGATAAACGTCTTAAATTTACGCACATTATACCACAAATGTTTTAAATTAAAGCTTCTTTTCAACCGCTGTATTAAAATGAAGCTAAATTCCCAAAACAGCCCAATTTTTTTCTGGTTTCAGAAAATTCCCTTGGGTTTGGTAGATAAGTTTCTGGTTTTAGAGGTAACTCATGTTATGTAACAATTCTTAAAGATTTAATCTGATTTGTAGACTGCTTATTATGGGTCCCATTTGGAAAATGGGACACATATTGTTTTTGTCCGTTTTTTTTCGTTTTTTTCTTTTTTTTCGTCAAAGGTTTGACTGGCATAGCATGTCGCCCCGACATCTACCGGAAGGAATAATCGAATCGTAATGAAACTTAGCCATTCGTTAGACAACATGGTCTAGATATGCAGAAACTAAAATTTTGGGTAAAAAATCAAGGGGGATTCCCCTGGGAGGTTAAAAACCAAAACGGTATTTTTTATGAAAAATTTAGCTTTTTGTGGCATAGCGCTTGAACGGCTGATCCAATTTAAATCATATTTGGTGAAAAGTAAGGGTGTTAGTGACTGATTTAACACTTAAAAGAAATAACAAATTTACCTAGGGAAATGCCCTAAAAAACTCGATTTTGTACTGAAATCATGATTGTGACAGACATGCCATGTCGCCCCAACATCTACCAAAAGAAGTAATGAAATCGCAATGAAAACTGGACATGAATTTATAACGTATTAACAATGTAAAGTTTGTAAGTAAGGAAAGTAAGATTATGTATATCCAAATGTAAGGTATCATGGCCTAAATAGGCCCTATGTATAAATAAACAGTATATTACAACATATTAACCCGAATAACGCACAATTATAGGCGTGGGATTACGGTTTATGGCAATCAGAATAACAACTTTTGCTATATGCGTGTGCGACAAATCAATGCATTTGTGAGTTTAAAAATGCTATTTTTACAATGATCAAGACCATTTTATGCAAATTTACGATAATGCGTCTGCAGTATGATAATCGCGATACGTATTTATTAATATTGTAGCTAAGTAGAATCGTGATTATCGAAATATCGTTCAAACCTAATAAGAATCACATGTTGACAGGCTCTATCTTCGGCAGGGGCTTTAACTTTATCGTTGGAAGTCTATCATAAGTCTCCTCGCCTGGTTTAAAAATAAGGTCTGGCGACCCAAAATACGCTATTCTCGCTGCAGCACCGTAGATGTTATCTCTTCGTCGGACTTCCTCTTCCGTATCGGTGTAGATATACCTAAGTTTCGGAATTGCTGAAACAGAAGCTCTTGGATGAAGATGCAAAACAAAGTTCTTGCTTAGATCATAATGACTGTCAATAGCGGAGCCGGACCCTTCGTGACCATTGAAAGGTAACGGCCGATTTATCGAATCATCTTCGATGTGAACATCTGCCTGCAAAGTGCAGCATATTTATTAAACAATGGAATTTATTTAGATTACAGCGGTGGGAAAATGCAACGAAAACTTAAGTAGCTTAATAGAGAACTTGTTTTTCTTTATAATTAAATCAGCACCAATTTTAATCCATGGATTTGATAAAAACTGCATCTCTATGCCTTGCAAAGAGAGTTAACCACATCACACATCAGTTTTATGGCCAAGGTATAATGATTACATAAATAAAACATATTTTGTTTTTTACTGACTTTCATAAATGTGATGGTAATAAGAATAATATTACATAAATAAAACATATTTCGTTTTTTACTGACTTTTATATATGTGATGGTAATAAGAATAATATTATGTAGTTAATTATAAGTTATATAAAAGCGCCAGTGTCTTTGTTTCTCTTAAAGAAATGAAAAATAGAATTTTAGTCCAGGCCGTGGTGTTACAAATTTACTTACCGCCATGTTTTTTAGGTAAAACGCATATAGTCCATCTTGTGCGTATGTGAAATACTTATCAGGATCGTAATGCTCAATGTTTTTCAAATAACTCTCCTGGTAGAACTTGGTGGCAAACGGGGAATGGGGCTCAACCAACATTATACCATCATTTATACTGGTTGCTCTCTCCCTGGTCATTTCGAGGTTTTAGCGAAATTCCAAAAATGTCTTGCTTAACTTACAATGTAATAGTATATTATTCGGTGTTTGTGGGTAAACGGAAACAAAACAGGCGTTACTAAGAAACCCGTTTATACGCAGCCGGATGCCAAGTGTACTTCACTATGATGTAATAATGCTGAATATGGTTTGCAAATACAACAATATCTACAAAATAAAGAAAACAAGGGAAATCATCAGGCTAGAAACTTGACCAAATGCTGGTCGAGTTGTGAGTATAATAGAGAATGCACTCAAATTTGCGTTGTAAAAATACGAATCTATATATCGGTATATTCCAAATAATATCCCAACTTAACAGAGAATATCCCAACCGACAGAAGACGTGTGTACTTTAATAAATTAGCTATTATATTATTTATTCTGGAAAATGAATCACCTATCGTACAGTATTGTTAATTTAACTAAATACCTTCCAGCAACAAAGGAGAACTTCCGAAGGGAGTCAAAATTTTTAAGAAGTATGACGTCATTGTCCACGTAGATTCCACCGTACTTTAGAACTTTAGTAAATCGAACAATGTCGGTACGGGAAACAGCTATAAAATTCGGGGCATTTCATTCTATTGTAAAAAATGGTGATTCCCAATTAATGGTACATTTATACACAATTATTTTTAGAGGTGATGAAATAACAAATTAAGGTTTGAAAAAACAGTTAATATAGCCCGCCTGCGTACGGAATCCAAAACATTACTCTTCCATTTCATTATTTAAAATAAAAATATTATTAGCGTTAGTATACGGGTAGACAACAAGGTCATTCATAGATTTTATGAAGTTTGTTGCAAACTGTAACCCTAATTATACTTCAAAAAAATTTTTTTTTAAACAATGGTACATTGATAAGGATTTTAATTTGAAAATGAAATAATTATTCCCGAGTATGTTGGGGTTTTACTTTGTCTTGGTTTGCAGTTGGATTGGTACAGCTATTACAATGTCTAAATATTTTATAAAAAAATTATATCATTCATGTTCGGCCCTTCTAATAGGCCTATACTAACATCTGGTTACGAATTGATTAGTGCAATGTTTTCGACAGTCTTTAAAAAATCGCTTATGGTTGTAAATAGGATAATTTAAATATTTTAATTGGTCCATTGTGTGTGTGGTTTAGAACAGTGCTCCACAACCTTTTTCGACAAGAGGCACATTGAGAAACATACTCAATTTGACAGGACACTGCAGTCAAAATTGTACTAAAAGGTCTTCTGGCAAGCTATATACATTTGATATTATATTAGCGATAGCCGTAATACTTTAATTTGCAAAATCTTAAATTATTTTTATTTGTTAAAATTTCTGTTTAAAAAATAATATTATTTTCCCGCGACACTCCTATGGCATTATCATACGGCACAGTAGTGTGCCGCGGAACACTGGTTGCGGAGCACTGGTTTATATCACATAAACCAAAGCAATCCAGTATGACAACTTTATTTTTTAAATTTGCTGATAATTTAATTGTCAAGTTATTACTGAATATGAAGCAAAAACTCATCATTTGTTTCTTCTGTTAAGTTTATTTTTTACGATATCTTTTTAATTAGTTAAATGTCCCATTTAAGCAGGTGGCGCGAACGTCGCACTATCATAATGATGTCAAACTTTCAAAGACAATTACTTTAAACTTCAACGATACTTGTAAAAAAGTATTGAAAAAATAGATATCGGGATAATTGTTAGTCAACATGGGAATTCCCAAAATCTGAACTTCTTTTAACAAATTGTAATGCGTTCTTGATGACAATAGAACTATGCATGTTGTTTTTAAATAAGGACTGCTTACTTTAAAATATGTACTTGTGATGCCGATAAGCGTAGTGTCATATATAATGCGTTCTTAAAGTTTTTCTCGTATGAACTTCAATTACACAAAATATAATTCACACGTCGATTGTTTAATTGTCAACGTAATATAAACAGCATGATTGTTTAATTTTAAACTTTATACTGTATTGGGCAAGGAAAGAATTCAACTTTATATCCATACAATCTAAGATTCTGGAGACACACATTCACGAGCGGAAAGCAGAAAAGCAAAAAAAAGAAAAGAAAAAAAAGGAAAATCGATATTTGTTTCCATCAGATTAGGGAACAAATAACTTAGCGTAGGACTACATTTATTTTTATTATTACATCACAGTAATAAGTGTTGCTACGCGAGTTCAGCATATTAGTGCATTAGTTAGTGCATAAACGCTGTTTATTTTTACGATAAACTAAAGACACACTATTAGGTAAGTGTTGCAAGTTAAAAAATGATAAAATAATCTGTGTTACGATAATCGCGATACTCATTTAAAATATATTATTATCGTAGCTGAGTAGTATCACGATTGTCGATATATTGTTGCAGTCCCTTTAGATTTAGAATAACAGATAATTAAAAATGTGTACTCACGTGCACACCGTTTACGTATTCAGGGTCCTCAACCTTAACCCAAGTGAGGCATGGAATTTCATTCATTGCCCGCTCTGCGAATTTTCCTGAAATATAAACCAATTTCAAACGGGGATTGTGCACGTCTTTATTTCCCTAGGCCTAAACTTAAAGGGGAACTGAAGTCGATTTTAAGAATATCTTAATAAACTTTTATGATTTATGATATAAATTGCTAAGACTTATTATTCTAAAGTCATGTAAATACGAGACCTGTATACCTCAGCATTCCCCTTAGGTCCAGAACCGCGCAGGCCTGAATGACCGCGCTTAAGGTAAGCTGTCACGCGCGTCCATTGGTTCAGTTAGGCTTTATGACAAGTGTTATGCTAAGTCGCCATAAAAAACGAAAATACCACGCTCCTGCAGGCGCTTCTGTTACTAATTTACCTCTAAACTGGCACATGATTGTATACAACGCATATAGGCACGAAATCTCAACAACGTCAATGACGTAATACGGGAAATCCCCTAACATAAAATGAAATGCATATTTGCTCATAACTTTTTAACAAAAAATTATTGGAAGAAACTGATTAGATTTTTGAAATCAGCGTATTTTTTTCCATTTATTTAGATATTCTTAAAATCGACTTCAGTTCCCCTTTAAAATAAAATTATTGATCTATCGACTTACCAGTCGGTACTTCGGTGGTATAATAGATATATATGTTCTCTGGCTGCTGCACACTGGCCATTGATCTGAGAGTTAGAAACATGACCGCATCAAAGTCAAAGTTGCCAATTCTAACTAGGTGAAAAATGTTAGGGACAAGATATTTTGTCCATTTTCGTCAAACTGTCGTTTCTTCGCTAATTTGCCGCATTTTACAGGCAACACAGGTAAATTCTCGCATATGGTGTGGTTTTTTGCACTTTTGGGCTTGTTGCATCGGCTCTTGATATGTAGTTGATCTGCTTCTCTCCGGATAGTTTCACTTAACGAATCAACGGCCTCTGTGTTGTAACTGATGTTTTCTAAAGTCGTTATCCTTGTTTTCACTTGTCTTTTGTTCGGTAAATTGTAATCGTTCATATATAACGTTAACATAAAAACGACAATTAAGACCAGCGAAAGAACCACATAAATTTTCCTATTACAAGATATCATATTTTCTTAAACTGCTTCAACGCTATAATCTTTATCTCAATGCGCAATTATTATATCAGTATTATAAATTAATATAATACAATTATTATATCCAGGTCAGACAGTTGCATAGCCGCAGCTAATAGATGCGCATGGTTAACAATAAAGCAGGAAATCGCCGTTATATTATTTCATAATACGACCGGAATAGTGTAACCCGTTTAGCAACTCACACACACACACACACACACATTTGAAATGTTGTATATATTTAGGAAGCGTTAAACTAATAATTCCCACAGGTTTCCAAATTTTGGCTTAAAACTTTCCAGCTAGTTTTTCCAACAAATCAAAGAAAATGTACATTTAACATATTTAATTCACTTAGCTCTGCTAAAAAATTGCACGGCTTTAAAAGATACATTGGCGCGAAGATTAGACCATGCTTTTAGTAACCGTGCATATAAACGGTGGCTCCCTCATTGTGACTCAGCAAAATACTCATTTAGCCTAAACACCATGGCTAAGAGGGCCATGTCCTTCAGGTCGCGCATATAGGTATATTAATTGGTTATACGTCATCTTTAAATTAAAATAGGTTACGGGGCTTGCAAAACGACCGTCATATTAGGTAGAGATTATACAATAAAATATATTCAGTCTACAGGGTCCCTAACCACATTTTGTATTTTACACACTGTGTATGTAGTTTTTGTTTCTGCAAGCATAAACTCATGGGTCCCATAGTTATCAAACCAAACTTCTTCTCCATGTGTAGGTAAAAAAGAACAATCGTGATAGATTTACAAAGATTTCAACACAAATGTTTTAAATTATAGCTTTTTTAAGTGCTGTATTGAAATGAAGCTAAATTCCTTAAACAGTTCAATTTAGTTTTTTCATGGCTTCGGGGAATTCCCCTTGAGCTTGGTAAATAAGTTTCTGTTTTTACATATATAGGTAATGTTAACTATCAATTCTTAAAGTTTTAATCCGATTTGACGAATCCTTGTTGGAGATGTCAGTGCAATGTGGCAGGCTTGTCACAATCATGAGTCAGGAACATATCTTCGTTTTTAAGGAAGTTACCCTAAGTAAATGTTTTCTTTCTTTAAAGTGACACAGGGTGGCTAACGATCTAGCATTTCACAATATCTGATCAAAATTAGAGCATTCGGTTAAACGCTATTTTCCGAAAAGCTATTTTTTTAGAAAAATAACCGTTTTGGATTTTAACGTCTCCGGGGAATTCCCCTAGATTTATCACCCACAATTTTGCTTCTGCGTATCTAGACCATGTTGTCTAACATATAACACAGCTATTATTACTATTTTATTATTCCTTCTGGTAGATGTCGGGGCGTCATGCCATGCCTTTTGAGAACAAATCTTATTTTTTAGGGTATTTCCCTAGATATTTTTTTATTTTTTCTAATTGTTAAATTAGTAGGTAATGCACTTACATTCCACCAAATCTGAATCAGATTGGAGCAGCCGTTAAAGCGCTATGCCAGAAAAACTATTTTTTTAGAAAAAAAATACCGTTTTGGCTATTAATGCCTCCGGGGAATTCCCTTATATTTATCACCCAACATTTTGGTTTCTGCTTATCTAGACCATGTTGTCTAACAAATGTTAAATTTTTATTTCGATTTCAATATTTCTTTTGGTAGATGTCGGGGCGACATGGTATGCCTGTCACAATCATGATTTGAGAACAAAATCTTATTTTTTAGGGTATTTCCCTAGGTAAATTTTTTATTTCTTTCAAGTGTTAAATCAGTGCCTAATGCCCTTACATTCCACCAAATCTTATTTAAATTGGAGCAGCCGTTTAAGCGCGTATGTCACAAAAAGCTAAATTTTTCATAAAAAAATACTGTTTTGGTTTTTAACGTCTCAGGGGAATTCCCCTTGATATATCACCCAAAATTTTGGTTTCTGCATATCTAGACCATGTTTTCTAACAAATGGCTAAGTTTCATAACGATTCTATTATTCCTTCTGGTAGATGTCGGGGCGTCATGCCATGCCTGTCATAATCATGATTTGAGAACAAAATCTTATTTTTTAGGGTATTTCCCTAGATATTTTTTTATTTTTTCTAATTGTTAAATAAGTAGGTAATGCACTTACATTCCACCAAATATGAATCAGATTGGAGCAGCCGTTCAAGCGCTATGCCAGAAAAACTATTTTTTTAGAAAAAAAATACCGTTTTGGCTATTAATGCCTCCGGGGAATTCCCTTATATTTATCACCCAACATTTTGGTTTCTGCATATCTAGACCATGTTGTCTAACAAATTTTAAATTTTTATTTCGATTTCAATATTCTTTTTGGTAGATGTCGGGGCGACATGGTATGCCTGTCACAATCATGATTTGAGAACAAAATCTTATTTTTTAGGGTATTTCCCTAGGTAATTTTTTTATTTCTTTCAAGTGTTAAATCAGTGCCTAATGCACTTACATTCCACCAAATCTTATTCAAATTGGAGCAGCCGTTTAAGCGCTATGTCACAAAAAGCTAAATTTTTTATAAAAAATACCGTTTTGGTTTTTAACGTCTCAGGGGAATTCCCCTTGATTTATCACCCAAAATTTTGGTTTCTGCATATCTAGGCCAATTCTTATAAGAATTCGTTGCGAAACACAATTTAAACAGACTTTGGTGACTGGGTTGAAAACTAATGGGCGCCAGCATAGGTTCACCGCCGCAATTTAAAACACACACAAACGAGTAATGTTCAGATTTTCTCTAAGCCACCGTCGGGTTATCGGAGCAATTGTACTGCGTTGTGCATGATGACGACGTTCCCTCAATTCGTTAGAATCCTTCATTCTACTGTGTTCAGACAATGTCCGTTAAGTGCCTTGCCCAATGACACAACTAACTAGCTAGCGACCAGTTTGAATTTAAAACTCTTGGGCTGAAAAGCGACGCACTCAGCCACCAAGCTAATCGTTCGGAATAAATATGCCTCCTCTTACAATTCGAACCGGATCCGCAATGACTAGATGACTACTACAAAGCGTTCGGATGTCTCAAAGGCACCCCGACAGAAAATATGACCTAGGCCCTGCAAATTCGTTGTAAGATTTATTGTCCTCGATATTGTATATCGATTTCAAAAGAAAGTATAATTTACTCCACTATATACATTTTCCCATTATGACGCAATTTACCACAAATCATTACGTTTCTTTCATTGTCTAGTAAGTACATTTTATATTTTTATTTTATTTTTTTAGCTAGTATTAATTGTGTATTGATTAAAAGTAAACTTATGTTTATAAAAAGTTAAGACGATTGCAAATTAGTTGTCTCCAGTTCAGTCACAATTTGGTTAATACTTTTTTCATTGCTTAAATTTAGTAAATCTGGTCTGAATAAAGTGAAGTCTGCAAACATACTGCAGCTTCTCACAAGGACGGGTGCCGGGGGCCGCACCTAGCCGAGCAGTTACAGTCGTATTTGCCGGTAACCTGACAGTAGACACAATGCACGGGATCCCTCCCCTTTGTTTTTTTAAAGGAATTGGTATCAGTATACAAAGGAACTTGTATCAGGACTACACGCCTTTGTTGTGATATAGGTTCAGGCAATCATGTATTAAATTTGATAACCAATAAAAGACACAGAAGACATATACATAAAATAATTTGAAATAATTTTTTTTATCTTTTGCGCTAAAATAAACGATACAAGCCACAACGGATGCATCCAAGAACGAAGTTATATTCTAAACCCTTCAGCTGAAAGGCAACGCACTAACCCACAAATGGACGTATCTTTGTGAAATGCTCTTAGCGTTAGCGGAGCCTTAAATGAGTCTACTTAAAGTAAAATAACGTATCAAACATACACATAACTAGAGAGTGTCAACCACGTGTTTAACCACCACCATTTGTAAAACACATTTTGTATGCCATATATTCATGCTAAAGGGCCCCTAACCACAATTTGGATTTTATACACTGAGTATGTAGGCCTAGTTTGTTTCTGCAAGCATAAACGCATGGGTCCCATAGTTGTCCAACCAAACTTCTTTTCAATGTGTAGTTAAAAAAAGAATAAACATCTTAATTTACGAACATTTTACCTTAAATGTTTTAAATTAAACCTTTTTAAGCGCTGTAATAAAATAAAGGAAATTCCCTAGGTTTAGTAGATGAGTTTCTGTTTTTACATATGTTGGCCATGTTATGTAACAATTCTTAAAGTTTTAATGTCATTTGTCGACTCCTTGTTGGAGATGTCAGAGCGATATGGCATGCCTGTCACAATCATAATTCATAACTATATCTTCGTTTTTAGGGGAATTACTATAAGCAAATGTATTCTTTCTTTTAATTGGCCTAAAGTGTCTAATGGTCCAACATTTAACCAAATCTGATCAAAATTAGAGCAGCCGTTCAAGCGCTATGCCCAAAAAATCTATTTTTTTAGAAAAAAAATGTTTTGGTTTTTAACGTCTCAGGGGAATTTCCCTAGATTCATTACCCAAAATTTGGTT
>CH001991.1:79334-112343 GCA_000149265.1 Ciona savignyi
TTCAAATTTTTATTGCGATTTCATTACTCCTTTTGGTAGATTTCGGGGCAACATGGCATGCTTGTCACAATCATAATTAGAGAACAAAATCCGATTTTTAGGGTATTTCCCTGGGTAATTTTTTTATTTCTTTTAATTGTTAAATCAGTGACTAATGCACTTACATTCCACCAAATCTGATTCAAATTGTATCGGTCGTTCAAGCGCTATGCCCAAAAAAGGCTATTTTTTTAGAAAAAAATACCGTTTTGGTTTTAACGTCCCAGGGGAATTCCCCTAGATTTATCACCCAAAATTTTGGTTTCTGCATATCTAGACCATGTTGTCCAACAAATCACCGAGTTTCATTGCGATTCCATTATTCCTTCTGGTAGATGTCGGGGCGCCATAGCATGCCTGTCACAATTATCATTTAACAGCAAAAGTTTAATTTTTAGGGTATTTCCCTAAGTATTTTTTTTTATTTCTTTTAAGTGTTAAATTAGTGACTAGTGCACCAACATTCTATCAAATTTGATTCAAATTGGAGCAGCCTATCAAGCGCTATGGCCTAAAAAGCTAATTTTTTAGAAAAAAATGACCGTTTTGGTTTTTAACGTCCAAGGGGAATTCCCCTAAATTTATTACCCAAAATTTTGGTTTCTGCGTATCTAGGCCAATGTTGTTCTAAAAAATCACCAAGTTTCATTGCGATTCCATTATTCCTTCTGGTTGATGTCGGGGCGCCATAGCATGCCTGTCACAATTATCATTTAACCGCAAAAGTTTAAATTTTAGGGTATTTCCCTAGGTAATTTTTTTATTTGTTTTAACTGTTAAATCAGTGACTAGTGCACTAACATTCCACCAAATTTGATTCAAATTGGAGCAGCCGTTCAAGCGCTATGGCCTAAAAAGCTAATTTTTTAGAAAAAACGACCGTTTTGGTTTTTAACATCCAAGGGGAATTCCCCTCAATTTATTACCCAAAATTTTGGTTTCTGCATATCTAGACCATGTTGTCTAAAATCTCACCAAGTTTCATTGCGATTCCATTATTCCTTCTGGTAGATGTCGGGGCGCCATGCCATGCCGGTCAAACCTTTGACGAAGAAAAAAAAAAAACGAAAAAAAAAAACGGACAAAAACAATATGTGTCCCATTTTTTCAAATGGGACCCATAATACTGCAATAGACATGATAACCCTACAGTAACGGCGCGGCAACCTCACACTTGCCCATGTACCAGCCTGACGCGACGCTTGATAGAAGCTAAATATCTTATCTGCTTATGTGAGTTTTATAATATTGTAAAATGCGACCATTGCGTTTAGCAATAAAAATGTTAAAAAAATTGTAAAGTTAAAATTTCTATAATCGAAAAAAAATGTTTAAATGCACTTACAGATTGATCAGCTTTTTCGTAGACTATTTGTTACTTTTTAGCGAAAAGGCGCGCCAACCAAAATAATTGTGTACGATCGTGTGGCCGAATACTTACAGTGACCGATGCATATGCTGACTTACATATAAAACAATGGTCTTAACAACGAACCCATTATAGGATGTAAAAAACTAACGAACCGATTATTGGTTCGAAACTAAGAACTGTAAAAGGGTGACGTCATAGCGCGAAAATATTATAAATAGTCCACGAAAATGACCTGACAAGTAAAGTTGGTTGCTGTGTGAGTTAATATTTGTTATTTAAAACAGTTCATATGTATTTTTATGATATAGAATAAAAAGTATGTCTTGCACTGGTTACTGATTCCTGCTCTCTATATTAAACTTAGACGCACATATGAACAGGTAAGTATGTGGTAAAGTTTACTTACAATTAATTAGCCTCTTCTTAACGTTTAAGTTAGCTACGGTAATTTTATTGGCTAATTGAGGAGTTCAATGAGAATCTACACTTAGACACACGCTAAATGTCCCGACTGTACGTGTTCTTTGATATGCAGACCTTGATATTTACAATACAATATACCTAAGCAGTAAATAAGAAGAGTAAGCATAAACCTAGATCTTCCGTACGAATAATGGTAGAGTTAGCCACATTTTGTTTAAGTTTTACGCAAAAAGGATATAGCAGACAAAGTATAAATCTATCTTGACTTCTTCCGATAGTCTAAACAGCCAATCATATGTATCTTTTGACAAGCGTTATGGTAAGGAACTGGTAATGGTGCAGAAGCTGCAGTTTGCATAACATTTTATTATTTGAATCTGAAAAATGCTGTTTATTTTAAATAATAGTTTAAGTAACAAATAGAAACTTTCATTGCTTTGTTGACCTTAACATAGCGTGAAAGTAGTAAGAAATATCTTGATAGTACATTTGTATTTCATTTATATTGCTTGATGGTTTATTGCATTGCATTTCAACCAAACAGCTTTATGAACAACCTATGCGATCCAAGTAATACCATTACGTAAGATGGGATGGTTAATTTCTGTAACAACTTTTATGTTGCCAAACTCTTCTATATACACAAACATGACTTATATATCTTTTGGAATGGATATCGGCTAGGTTTCCAGTTCCAGCTATGCAAATATTGGTGTTAAAAGTATATTCATCTAGACTATACAGTAAATGGCCACATAGTGTACAAGATTAATAAGATCTAAATGAGGAATAAAAACTACATTGATCTCTTATATAATTTAGCCAGTCTGTGTTCTTTTGTCTTCTAACAGCATTTGTATTTTAACATTTAATTTTGTGTTGTCGTATGATTTAATTATAGCACTGGTTTATATTTAACACATAAACCTTGTTTGCACCCTTGGCAATGTAACAACATACGCCTACGTCAACTAAATTTATACATATAAAACATACTTAAACATATGAAGACACAATTTAAAAAAGCTAACTCTAGTTATGGTGTTTCTACTTCGGTTAATAGAAAAATATCATATAGGTTTATTCGTGGGGGTTGAGACAAGGACTGTCAATATAATAATGTAATTATCAGATTATCCCATGCACTTTAGTGGTGTGTTCTGTTGTGGTATTACTTTGCTTTGTTAAAAATTCATTGATTATGGTAGTGACTGTAAGTAATTCCAACCTTAACCCCCAATCAATGGTCTGAACATCGAGTACTGGTATTATTTGATGCTTTCTTTTAAACAAACTATCATGTAAATAACTTTTTTAAACAAAAACACATTGTAGAAGCACTTGGACTGCTGCAGTTTAATTTTTGTTATCAAATTTCTCCCAACACTTTCTACACATTGTATTTAGTTTTATCCTTTATGGTTTGCACTTTTTCTATTGATTATTCATCTATAAAATATGCAGCTTAAGTGCATTATATTCATTGGTCCGCTTACAAATTTCTACCCACAAATTCGTAATGCACATACATAATTGGATTTTAGACCAATAACTGGACTGGAAATAAGAAATTTTAACTAATTTTTATGTCCTCATTCCTCATACACTTGTGTTATCCTAGTATGGTAAAATTATCTATAAAGCTGCCGTAGCTGGAACTGGACCCATATTTCCAATTAGTACAACAACTTGCTATTTCTTTTAAAAGTTTATTCCAAGCCTTGTGAAAATGTGTTATTTTATGATGGAGATATGTCAATGTTTGAAGATTTAAAACAAAGAGGCTGTTTAAACACCCATTAAGCAGAAGCAATATAACGGCATTGTTTCTCAAGTATCTCTTCCATAAGTTATGCTTTCCAATTATTGATACAGGTATTTTAGTGTGTTGATGAATGCTGATGTCTACTGCTCGATTTTAAAAAACTGCTCTTTCAAGATTTGTTTTTTTATTCTGTTTCGTCAGGCGAAAAAAAAACTTTAGTAAATCCAGAACTACTCAGTAGATGGGCACACTAATAATTATTAGTAAATTGAAAACTTAGTGTCATTGACTGTTGCATAATCTCACATGATTTAAAACGAATGATAGAATAAATCCCAAACTGAGAAATGCAAATTAATCAAATGTTTAATCATATTTAACGTTATTTAATATTAAATTTATAGTGGCAAACTGAAAATACTTCAATCGTATGCGTGGTCCCCGTGTGGCAAGTTCAAACGCGATCATGGATTGCGCCATGTTTTCAATGGACGACTTCTACTTCCGCATTCTTCTCGTGTATCGAGAGCACGATTGCTCACCGCGAGCGTATGACTTCCTTCCTTGGGCGATGATACGTCGACTGTTTTCTGATTAAGAACCGGTTGACTCAACGGCGGATGGCCTACCTGGCAATTTGTCGTCACATCGTGCGTGCCCGTGTGTCGCTCCAAAACTATGATCAAAGAATGCGTAGTGTAAATGTTCAGTTGCCGGAATTCAGCAATTCGTTGGCTGCTTCGACGTTTTATTATTCCGCCAGAATATCCAGTCCAAAGTTCGGTTCCAAGTAAACAAGCGCAATATTAGAACTTGTTACGCCATTCAGTCACAATTCAATGACGTCATTTTCAAGGGCTATTAACCAGACCGAATTTGCGGAATATTGTAAAACTTAAAACGACATAAAAACTTTTATCCCGCGTCAAAATATAATAAAGTTTATTTTTCTCAATTTCTTTACAAGAAAAAAAGGAATACTTATTACTGGTTTAAATTTCAGGAAAATTAGCATACGATTGGTCATTACTAAGCAGCTGCTTATTCTGATTGGTTTATTCTTTTAAGGTTTATTCATATTTGATTTTTTATTACTGTTAATCAATATTTAAATGTAAAAATGTTAAACCTTCTGTTGCTTTAATCGATATACACGCGCGATGTACGTTTGCCTCACCGTCACCCATCTGTAAATGCGAACCCACACGATGCAGTTATGTAATTCTGGTTTGAACTTGCATAACCTTACTTGTAAGGTATAGACCACGAAATAACGAGACGGATACCGAATGCCCTTGTTGATCCCTTTTACTTACCACAACACAGCCGCGCAATGCAGCGGTTTTACCCCGCGTATCGTATTTAAAAAGGGGTTGCTTAAATACGACAGAAGAACTTATAAAGACATATGCTTTCTTGGTTATGGTAATTAGCAGTTTAACACTAGAATTACCAACCACCCAATTAGTTTGACATCTTACAGCTGCCGTTTCACTCCTACCTTTCTAAATCAATTTTTCTTGTATTCGCAAAAGTTCAAATCTTGAAAACCCCCTAACCTAAATAAAATGTTAGATCGACTATTTAGTACATTAAAGAAAGTATTTTTAGGCTATTAAATGAGAAAAATTTAGACGTTTAGAAAACCTGGAGAAATGCTCTGGGCGTTCACGACCGGCCCCAGTCTATGGCTACATGTGGTCGCTGCGTGCCTGTAATTTGTCGCCAATTTTGTCTGCTCGTGATTTAATATCCTGGCGACTTAAGAAACCGAACCTCTCTTTGTCGAAAGTCGCATTATCCGTGCGCTTTGATGGGCAGCTTGTGATAGTTGACCTGGACGTGCAATATTTAATATCACGCGTAGCCAATAACGTGCAAACGTAAACACCGATGCTAAGTCTGGTGCTGGCTCACGAAAATACATTTCCCGGTAAAATGTCTCTCGCCGTCAACTTTGTTTTTCCTCACGAAACCGCCTGTCGCCAGTTTCACTTAAAATCAGAGTTTTGACGTGAATTGAGCAACCGTTTAAGCCAGACAACTTGTTCAGAGGACAAGTTTATTTGATCTTAAATTTAAAATCGATTTCAGAGCAATATTTTGTCTGGCTAAGATAACCGATACGTTTCAGTAATGTGTATAAATCACACGCTAGGCCAAAGCCCATTTATAAGCTGAAAGATGTTCAGTAAAACTCCGTTTGCATTGGGATTCGGTAACAGGTTTATTTTATTACAATTTAGTGAGTTTACAGTGTTGGCAAACATGGCATTTCTCCAAGCAGCCTGTGCGGTCGTTAAAGCAACATTTCCATTTTTCAATTACGGAATCAAATAATCATGCAGCATGTTGGGCGCGCGAGGTGTTTACTTATCGAATTCCTGCTCTTATTGCCCGTGTAGCACTTATAGGCCGAATTTCCGAAATCCTAGTTGAGAATAGAGTCTTCTGTTTCCAGGATTGGCCCCTGGCTATCAGGTCTTCCAGCGATTCCTGCTGCGGATTGAAGCTTCAAGATTAATGCGTGTGAGAGAAGCCGATCACACGACGTATATTTTAATATTCGCAAATTTGTTTTCCCACATATTACCCGCAATTCAACATTAAAATGTTAATATTTAAAATTACACCTTTAGGGACGTTATTTCGCCACATTAAATCCCGCTTACGTGGAACTTCAAAAATTAGCAGACCAATTTAAATTAACGTATTTGATAACAGCACGAAACCTCTTTTAATTGCAGGGGGATATAGTGTATTTTGACTCACGCCGCGAGACATCATCGTGTACCTAATATGGTATCGATCTATCTTACACACTCTGGCTATGTGCTGTTTTTCCAGTACAGCGCTCACGCACGGAAATAACCTATTTGGCAACAGTTGATGTAAATAGGCCACTTTGTCGACGTTTATTACCTCCTTTTAGAAAGTGTCAACCAAACGAGCGGGAATTATATATGAATTCCGTGCTATTGCCGTACTCTGTTTAGATTATACCCACATTAATAACAGTCATTGTCGCAAATTAACATTTGTTTTCAAGCAAACTTTGTGGATTTTATTACTGCCAACATATGTAAATGCAGGTCGAACACAATTTATGTTTAGATAAAATACTAAAATATAACAAAAGCATTTTAAGATCAATACCACATTAAAGCATATAACAGAATAAATAGAGCTATCTATCCTGTCTGGTAACTCACTCATTGGTGATAGGTCGAATTGTCAGTCCAAAAAGTGGTAGGATCGACACCAACTGTTGAGCAAGTCACTCAGCAGACGTTGCCTGACGCCAGTGGTTTAATGGGTTCAACAAAAAGTGTAGCATCGTCTTTCTTGTGCTCAACACGCTACGATAGCGGCGGTAACCCGACTGTGGGCACGAGGTAACCTGACGATTACCCCTGCGTTTTTCCACCCGCTGGTTTGAACATGTATATCCCATTTTTTCATGTTTTTTAACAAAATCATGATTTTATTATTTATATCATAATCTTTTCCACCAGTGTTTCCCAGTGAGAAAACGTGGCCAATATTTAATAATTAATGTGCGTGCCAAGGTTAAAAAATCAAAGTTAACTGCTTCCGGATATATTCCGCACTAAATTAATTAAAATTGATATGTAACGTTCTGGCGACAATGGTACGCCGTAAACATGGTTAAATTATTATTTCTACATCGCCACAGAGACTATTTCGCGCTTATTTGCGGGTTTAATAAATCCGCATGTGTGCCGCATCCACGTTTCGTTTCAAGTTAAACCTTTCGATAATTTTCCCATAAAATACGAGATGTGTTGTACTCGAAAAGAAAGATATAAAATGACCGTCTAAAATAAAAGGTCGCACTATCACATTACTTGTGCAAGTTGCCGCTAAGTCGAATGTCGCTTATGAGAGTTTTTCGGCAGCCGTCTAGACCGGGACTCTTGAGTGTTGCTTGATTATGACAACACAGCAGCACTAGGATGTTAGAAAATCACCGAGTAGCCCGCGGCATTGTCACTCGGTATCTATCATTATTAAGCTGCGACTGGAGCATCTCCCGGCTTACCAGTTAAGTACGAGGATTTAATGTATCTCTCAAACGTTGCGTGCGACGATGTGGCTGGTTAAGACGACCATTGATTTTAAGGCAAATCTTAAAAATCTAAATTATAGGCAGCCTTAAGCCCCGTTTACACCAAGCGTAGCTCGGCGTACGGCAGCGCAGCGACCATAAAACAAACAAAGAAATATTCGCCCGGCGTACGCCGAGCGCACGCTCAGAAAGTCGAGCTGCGCTACGCCGAAGTTCGCTCGTGTAGCGAATTTCACGGGCGTAGCGAGAGTATGTTATAATATATTTCTATGGCAAGAATTGGTTTCCATAGATACGGTAAAGTCGTCTTTAAACGCTTTCAATCAAGAATACAAACTTTACACTAATTTTTGAATAGATACTTAAACTAGTTTAAGTATCTTTAAACTTATACACAACAGTCGTACAAAAACAAAACTGTATTGCTGCATTCAATTCACCAGCGAGTAAACAACTTGTACATAAATTTGGGTAATATTTTACCCTTTTACTTATATGCTTGTAGCCTACAGCCTTTAAACTGTATTGTAAAGACATTTATATAAACACATCTATTGGTTCTGCCAAATTACATACTATATTTACTGTAATAATTTGCTCAACATTTTTGATGGAAAATATCGAGCTGTCCGAAGAGTTTTTTCTCCTGGGCTGTAGAAAACCTCCTTGTTTGTACGCTATGTGATGTCCCTATTTCCACAAAGGAATAAATTTTAAAATCCAATCTACGTTCAGTTTCTAACATAACACATTGTTATTGTTTATTTAATCATTATCTTGGTGTTAAACTTTCAAAACAAAAGTAAACGGCTAGGCTTTTATGAAAGTTAAAGTTTATGCTTAGTGATGTAATCAGTAGTGAACGCAGTTGCCCAAAGGGTGCTGTACGCAAACGTGTATATTATTATACGTTTTTATATAAGTCATATAAACATCCGTAATAATTAGGATACCTATTGTGCAGGTAGTTAAAATGTTTTAATAAATTTTGCTGTTGTTAACAGCACACCGGTTGTTAAAACTTAATTTGGCTTCTCAATTCACATTTTGATTGTAACCATTATATACACATCGGTTCACTACAAACGCTGCGCTTGGTGTAAACGGTCGTGCGCCGTGCTACGCCGAGTACGCTGCGCTCGCAAGTTTGGTGTAAACGGGGCTTTAGTTAGAATCTAAATAATTACGAAATACGGTATAATTGCCAAATCGGGTAAAACGCTTAAAACATTGGTTTTGTTTTTTCGTCGCTGATATTTTATTCTCTGAGATTAGTCACAGGAAAGGGATCTATTGATTGTACTGAGGGGGTGGCATTTATGACCGATGAGTCAGCCCATCTATAGATAACCAGCCACGTCCGTTGTGTTACCGATAGGTAACTTTAGACAACTAAAATCAAATGATTATTTAATTAAGTTACTTAGAAGATGCGGTATGTTTCTGTTATCGTTTTAATTGCTTCCTTGGTTTTAAATATTTTTTATCCAGAAGTCAAGTAATGCATAGTTATGTGTACGTGTGTCGCGCCTTTCCAAATTTGGGAACTGGAAGCTTTGCGCGAATACCACTAAAGATTCGTCATTATCATGAATTTCCTCCCTAATATTTTTACAATTAGTTACAGTGTTCGATAAGATCTCCCTTTTCCCGTCTCTGTTTTTTAACCTTTATGTTGGTGTGTGTCCAAATATTGTTGCTCGCTACAGTTTCAATGTCTTAAAAAACCGCAACCTTTCAGTCTGCGTTATAAGCTCTTTTAATTACCTTTCTTATACCAAATCGGGCGTGTTCGAGTTTTTGCGGGCGGCTGGTCTGGCTAGCGAAATCTTCTCCACGTTAAAGTGTGTGTATGTGTTTAATGTTAACGCTGTCGACCGAAGGTTTAAACTGTGATGGCCAGGTGAGATATTTAAAGGTATTACGTTTATACCGTGGAACGTTCTATTTATATGCATGTAAAATGTAGTCTAAAGTTTTAATAGTCACAAATTCAGCATATAGTTTTACTAACTAACGAGGCGCATTTCACATCCATTTGCGAAACCAAACCTTATTTTAGTGAACATGGGAACGTCAATCAAACAAAACGTCCCCCACGTTGTCTTTGATCTTTATATTGGCATTTGTATTATTGACTGTCGTGTTCACGTTTTTTTTCGGTGGCATTCGAATGTTAAATCAATTCTCATATGCCCTACCATATATCGGTCACCATTGGAATTAATTACAGGCAAACTCCGTTGAGTTGCAACGATGTGTTAACAATTTTGCTGTTGTTGTTAAAACTTTAATCCAAACAATATCACTTCTCCTTTCAATGCCAATCAAATTGATGTGACACGTCAACATATCTGCGCCTGTAATCCCGTTCCCCTAGTGACAATGATGTCATTTCAGCGAAATTCGCGGTTTTAGCCTGCTGTAGAAAACATGGCATTGTGTCAGCGTCATATCTCGTGTAGAAATCTATTCGCTTACTTAAACGTGTATCTGTAAAAAAATTAGTTTATTGTCGGCTATGAAAGTTGGCATTGTACATTGGTTTTTGTTTAATTAAAATTATGTTTGGTATTTATCCATGGATAGTGATATCAGTCCGTTATCAGATATTTTCTTTGGATGTGATTTTACGAAGGTAAAAAGTGGTATCATTCTTCTCAGTATTTTCTGGTTTTATGTCTGTGCTGTATAAGCATATCAGTCGTACAAATCACTCCAGTGAT
Organism: Ciona savignyi; assembly: GCA_000149265.1. Classification (NCBI taxonomy): domain Eukaryota; kingdom Metazoa; phylum Chordata; class Ascidiacea; order Phlebobranchia; family Cionidae; genus Ciona; species Ciona savignyi. The sequence goes on from CH001991.1 coordinate 89,750, forward strand.
GTTATAGTAGCACATGCCGATATCAATACTCTTGATCTATCGATATAACGCACGCTTGCTAATGTGTCAATCATGCCTTACTGTAAGGTTTCCTGTTGGATAAAAGCAATTCCTCTGCCGTCGGGTCGCTTAATTAGTTTGGAGCATGCTTGCATAGACCTTATTACTAACTCTATTAACCTGCATTACATTCGACATTAATGTAACCATCAAAATACCAGTAGACGCTATATAGAGAAATAGTCTCTTGGCGTTAACATACGTTTCCGACAGTAGTGCTCAGCTGTTTTCAAATTCTTTTAGACCAGGACTTGTTTAGTTTTTTTTCCATATTTTTTAATATAACTAAAGCAATTATAGCGATACTGTTTTAAATTGCCGAGAATAGCACAGATATTTAGCTTGAATAATGTACTTTTAAGGACATTCTTTTGGCCTATTCTTGTTTTTTCTTCCGTTTTTTTAATCAGGAGGCGAAGTTAATCTACCCTTTCAGATCTTAGTTTAATTGTCATTATTTTCCGGCGCAATATTATTAAATTTGTCGCCGTCGGGGCACCTGAACTTTTCCAGCATTAAATTGTGTTTTATAAGAGTCGTGCATCAATGACACCCTTTGGTGCCGCGTGTAATGAAAGACTTGTTTCGCCCGTTTTGCTATGAAAATGTTGTCGATTACCGGTCAAATTGGCCAAATTGTTTGGTAATTTGAATTATTTTTCAATTTCTCTTTTATGTGGCACATTTCTTGCTACCATTGTGTTTGTTGAAAAATGTATTTTTTTTTGTTCAATATCTTTTGAGTAATTCTGTTTTCATTAACACAAAAACATAGCGTTCTATTCCGGTTCCCAGCGTCGTTAAAATACATTTGGTCATATACAAATGAGACAGGTTCAGTAAACATCGACTCCTGCTCTAAGGTTTAGACGAAATTTCGTTTTCCCAAGTTTCAGATTTCGATTGCGGGAAATCGAAGCGCATTCTTTGCGAATGACATCTTCCGTGCGATTTTTTATTCGATTTCCACTATGGCACCGAGCACCCTCCTCAAATGCTAGGTTCACAGGCTCAACAGAAGCTCAGGTTACGTAACAAGACCTCTCTTGTCGCGCCAAAGCAGTTTTGAAACGACTTGCTTCGTCCGATCTGCATTCACGGCACGCTGCTCACACGTTTCGTCGCCGAACTTGTTATTTGACGAGAACACAGCTGCTTGTTTGCCGTTGAATGTTCAACGTTAAGATAAGTTATCTTAGGAATTTCGATTCTAGGTTGTGTTCTTGCGCGGTATTTGCAAATCGTCCTTTTGCTAGTGGATAATTGTGGGAAAAGTAGCGTCCTTGCTTTTCCCGGAATGATATATATTAGGTCTATTTTTATCTTGTTATCTTACAACCTACATGTCGTTCGTTAGACATAAGTAATGTTGTTTTGCAGGCATCCTTCACTGAATTGCGAAGTGCTTAATTACAGAACACTTTATGATTTTGTGCGCGTTCTTAACACACATGACTGTTTCGTTCAAAACGCGCATGACATTTTAAAAATTAATCCGTCTGCCAAACAGCCAAGAAATCCGGCATTGCACCTGGAGAGTATTATCCTGGCATCTACCAACCAGAGAAAGAAGCCATCTGCCCCAGGTGCCAGGTCTCGAGCCCAACGCCTTCTACAGTTCCCATTGTTTGTGTTGATAAGCTGGCACACTGTGAGAATTTTAGTCAGTTCCGCTACATCGCGGAAAAGGTAGCAATCATTGGATTAGTACGGGGCTACCGAATCACGATTTTAGCAACGCAACCAATGTAAGGCGAGATTGGTAGGTGTAATAGATATGTGCGAAACCGTAAACCAATACCCATATACAATTAAGCGGTCGTGGTCAAAATTACCTCAACCAGTTGAAACAATGGATTATAGGGTGCGCATATGTGATTGTTACTCATATTTCAGAGCCATTGTTACCTCATTAATATCAGAAGCACACGGAAATGTACCGAAATCTCATCAATTATTTCTCCCGTATAATCGCAATACTCTGACACGTACTGAGCGTCATGGGGATGAATTGTTTGGCCTTTCGACGCATTTCATTGTATTGCAGGTGCCTATATTGCCATTTGCCCTCGGTTCGAGGAAGCTATTTTGCCGCAAACGCCGATGTCTTATTGTCGGCGATCAAATGCATTGTTTGCCTTTGCTGTCGCGTCGTTGCGGGGGAGGTAGTTATAATCGTTTGTTTTTCTTCATTTCAGAGACCAGGTAAATTACACAGTTCAATTAGGTCGACAGAAGTCACGTACTTTTTCAGTCTATGATGCTTGTCATTAAAGAGCTGTCCTAAAACATAATTAAAACAGCTCTTTTAATGTGATAATGTTGGAACTTTTAGTAAGCATGTGTTTTGATATAATAATATCTAGGCAGTTATTTGTGACCAGCCGACGAAAGGGAGAAATGTGTTGCGACAGTGAATACAGCGTTTACCGCGTTTAACGAGGATACTGAGAATCGTACTGAAGCAGTCGCCGCGTCTCTGGGGCTTTTCAATCTTGTCAGGTATCTTGTAGGCGATAATGGTTCAGCTGTATTTGTTTTTACTGTTCTAGGTCGCATATGCTCAGCATTTCGTGTACGACCGGGTCGCGGTTTGCACTCGTAAGTGCCGATGTAGTTGCGTAACTAGTTGAACGCCTCCGTGGTACGATAATTCCCAACCGTACACGTCTTTTTTGTAAAACGACGTTCTGACTAAACTATGACCTTGAATTAAGGTTTGTTCGTGCGAAGGTGGCCACAGTTCGTTGGTTCTACCGCGGTGCAGTTGTTTATTTTTTACCACTGCGCGTCACTTGAGTTTGTAAGGAGAAAGTGACTCATTCGTCTCGGGTCGCCTCGCCACATTTTTGCGGCGGGGAGGCAAGAAAAACTCGGCAGAGAGAAGCAGCGAACTTCGAGGTCTTTTGATCTGCCGAATCGCTTGTTTGAAGTGGCCGTTAAACTCGGTTGTTTGCAGTGCAAAGTGTTGTTATTACCCGCAGTAATTCTCACTGCGTGGGGTTTTAGCGAATTGCTTTCGGGGTCAACGAGTCACGTAGTCGACGTAGTTCTCAATTTCCCCAGTAACCAAATTTCAATAAAATAAACTAGTTAGAATATTCCCAACCCGGTTGTGTTTAATAAAAAAAAAGTTGTGTATATTCACATGTAAAACCTTTGCCTAATAAATGTATTTTGTTGTTTTAATTGAAAGCCTTCAGGCAAACTGTCATCACCGAACGCTAAAACTAATCACGTTGTCTGGTTTTCCGCCATGTTTGCTCACCGCTGGATTTCCGTAGAAATTCCCACCAGCCGTCGTCTCCTGTCGTTCTACACTCAAGAAGCGGCCTGTGTTTGCTTAACTGTGTCGACGATATGAGTGCAGTTCTTCCCACTGAGTCATAACAACGCTTTTTTGCCTTCGTAATCCGTGTAAACAAGAATCTCGCACACTTTATCCGCGGATTTGTTCCATGCCCTATTTAAACTAGATATTTCTAAATATCCGATTAGGATCGAAATTAAATTAATTTTTGTCTGTTTTCTTCGTCGGAAAGGTTTGGTTCATTTATCTGTTTGGGTCGCTTGGATAAAACCACACGGACATCTATTGTTTTTCTTCAGTTAATTTGGATCATTGATATAAATCACTGTCAAACTTAAATGTACTATTGTGGTATAAAACGTTGTACTGTGATGTCAAAACGAGAAAGCGCTCTTGATCTTTGATGTTCATCTTTGTGTAGAGTGGGCGACGAAGCAATGCCAGTTTTCGTACCAAGCCTTTAATCCGTCAGCCAGGTAGGCGCCTGGAGTAGCGTCAATCAATAAACTATTTTCCTGATAGAAAACTTATTAATGAATGGGTCGCGCGTTAAAAAAAGTAACTTTTGTGTCTCTATTTTACGCCATGTCTCGCTATTACACAAAATTCGCAAGATGATGATAAAACACTTCAGCGAGGAATGTCGACTAATAATAAATCGGGACTCCGACTCTGTTGTTACTCCCGTTGATCTATTTCGCTTTCATGTCGGCCGCGTTTAAGGCTACTTGCCGCGGTAAAGGCAAACAACTTTCCTCTACGCTTGCGTTAATTGTTTAAAAGCGCGCGAATAAACAGAAGTTTAAACGTTTGGCCATCACAGCTTGGGAAAAGGACAACGAAATCCGACGCCATATTCCCCGCCCTCTCGCCTCCCTGGCTATTGTCTTGCGGAAATGGGGTCGCGGAAAAGGGTTAGTCAGATACAAGGCACGATCAGCGGCCTAGGAAATCAGGTCGTCTCGTAAAGCACTCGCGCATAACAACAAAGGAGCAGTTTCGCGAATTCGCTCTTGTCCCCCGCCTTCACGCTATCACACCGCGGAGAGAACAAAAGAACCAATAGCCTGACTTGCGATGCGCCTTTTCGAATTAAGTCGTTCACTAAGCTGGTTCATTTAATCCCGTTAGCAGCGCCTTTTCTGATCAGCGTGTTCAGTTTATCCGAAAAGCGACGTTATACATTACCGCTATTAGCTGGTTAGGTGTCGGAGCCCGTTGGGACTTTATGGCCGCGCTAAGCGTCCACTGTCTTGGCCGGCATGTTTAGTATCTACAGCAGCCTTCCGCATGTACAGGAAAACTAGACACCAGCTTTGTATCATTTGATAGCAAGATCCCTCGAGCGAGCGACTGCCAGTGAAGCGTGTGGTATTCCGTGGTTGTTTCCCAGACAGTATTAGTTGGTGGACAAAGCATTGCTTCTTAAAATCAGACTATTTCTTGACCAACGAATCAGATCTTCTAATGACCTTTTTGCTTTAGTTTGGAGTGCATGGATTTCAACTTTACCTTTAGATGTGTTTTTACTCTATTGTAGCAACTTAGCTACTGGTGTATTTGTTTTCTCAGTTGTTTATGTGGATTGCCATGACTACAAATTTTCTGTCTTTCAGTATTGAATAAAGAGCGTACCCTAAAATATACATGGAGCAAGTGCACAATGGATCAATAATTACATATATCTTCCAACAGGGCATGCTATAGTGTTGAAAGTTAGTATTTAAATACCATTAAAAGATGTTTTAGCTATTCTTGAAAAACAAGACGCTATTACCAGTTAAAGAACCAGTAGACAAATATGCACTGCTCGTATGTGGACCCATGCAAGCCAAGACCTCATCCTGGATCAGGAGTGTGGAGATCAGGTAAATAATAGTTTCTTGTAGATAAATTATCACAACCGGGTTTAATATATTTCATTTGTTGATAACAAGAAATCCAACTAAAAAGTATCGTTTTTGGCATGTTAACACTGATTGTAAATAAAGTATGTTGTAATTTCTTGTAGATAAAAATTTTATTTTTAGTTTTCTAGAAATCCCAACTCACAGGTATCATATGTTAACACTGAATATGAATAAAGTATGGTGTAGAGGCAGCAGAATACGGTTTTATTTTATTTGTTGTTTAATTTTAAAAGGTGGAGGAGGGCAAAATATCCCAGACTGGGCTTATAAACCAGAGTCAGCACCTGGAAGTAGACAAGTTCAACTCTGGCATTTTATTCTAGAACTTTTGCAAGACGAGCAATATCAGGTATTTTCCCGATATGTCAGCCCTTTTTTGTATCCATTATGTAAATATGTATTACATCAGGGTAAGTAGCTTGTCATTCTTTATATGCTACACACACCTGATTAATTGTTTACGAAAACAGTACTTGCATGTTTGACAAGCCATTCTTTATTGGTAAAATGGCTGTCATAAACTAGTCTTGCTTCCTTATAATCAGGATATTAAAACCATCATTGTTACTTCAGGATATTATCGCTTGGCAAGGCGAATATGGTGAATTCGTGATCAAAGATCCTGATGAGGTTGCTAAATTATGGGGCATGAGGAAATGCAAACCTCACATGAACTATGATAAACTTAGCAGAGCTCTAAGGTAAATTGATTATGGTATTTCTGTTCGCCTAGAAGCAGTGGGAAGTAAATCACATGGTTGTATACTACTTGATATACACACTTTCATTTTTAACTACACATGCACCGAAATGATGAATGTGTGTTATGTGTGCCTTGTCCAATTTGACCCACACAGATTAGTGATAGTGGGTGTCAAACCTTGAATTTCTGTAGTATGACCACTGTGCTTGACCACTACCACAGTAGGTGACCGAACTAAGTTTTTAATCACTTGTCAATTGGAAATGTTAAGGCATTGAAAACAATTTCACCATCTTTTCCAGATATTATTACAACAAAAGGATTCTTTACAAAACGAAAGGAAAACGCTTCACATATCAATTTAACTTTCGAGAATTAGCTGCACCAGTTGGTCTAACACCACCATTACCACATCAGGTACTGGATAAAGTATATCAATTTTATTATAATAGCTTTATTGTAGGTAATTATAGTTTTTTTTAAAATATGGAATAATTAGTCTTTGGTTTTATTTTAACATTGCTTCCATTATAAGGTATAAAATATCTTTCCAATCTGCGGTATCCTTTAATATCCAATCAATATATCTAAGGTTACTTATTTATTATTGATGACCATTTCCCAGTTTTTCTAATATATTTAGAAATTGACTCAAAAGTAGCAAACTGTGTTATAATTCATAAGTGTGAACATGTTTCTTTATAGCCAAATTTGAAAATTGTAGCTGCATGTGTCAAGTTGATATATTAATTTTTTATGCCATTAATTTGAAGCAAAATACTAAACAGAAATTTCAGTTGATTATTGGCGGTGTTGATTGAAATGTAATTTGCACCTGTTACTTCAATCCCATATCACAGTTTACGTAGGTTGGAATTTGAATGTAATTAGTTTTCTTCTCCTTAGACTGCTGCAGCTGCTGCCATCTCAGCTCAAATGATGGATTTAACAAGAAGGCAGCACTCTCTGTTATTGGCTGGCCAGAACAGCATTGCAGCTTCTGCCCGTAACGCCGCAGCAGGTACTGAGGAATTTGTTTATCTCCGATCCCAGCTTATGAATTATTAGCAAAGTTGTTTCATAAACCACAAGCTTAACCATGACCTTCCCCGCCAATTTTATATTCTTTTCTCAAATACCTGTTTAATATCTTAAAATCTGTTTGTTTTAAACAGCTGCTGCCTCACGATCGGAAAACAAGGATGATGTCTTCAGCTCGCTACAGGAGTCTCCTCTCCAATCACCAGTTGCACTTCCGGCTCAAAGATTAGGTGAGAACCTTATTGTTGTAAATATGATGTGTGGTTAAGTAACAATAGCATATGTGTCAGTATAAACACCAGTTTGGAAAATAGGTTATTCTCAAAAAGGAATCATTGGGTTAACTGTTTTTTGTATTTTCTGAAACTGAAAAAAGTAGTAACTTTTTAAGTTTGTTTTCTAGTATTGTGCTGATATGTTATTTGGTTAGCAATAAAGATCAGGAGCAAGTGTGAACATAAAATGTAAAAATTAATTATTTGAATTATTTTTTTCAGCCGCAGCGCGATTACTGAGAGGTTCGGTGAGTGATGGGAGTGAGGAATCCCTCCCAACATCGGAGAGCGAGGATGTCCTCCGTGGTTTGACTGCTCCAATAAGTCCACTGGTTGGTGCCGTGCGGTATCAGTGCCATCCATCTCTCGTGCCGCGGCACTACCGCCACCGAATGATGCCACCTGGTATTGCCTCTCTTCTCTCTCAAGTTCCAAGTAAGTCTGCTTTTGTGGATAGTAAAACCTGCTCTTAAATTTTAAACACAGTTTAACAATTTTGTACATAAAATCAGCTATTAATGTACATTTATTTTACATTTATGAAATCTCCACTTTTCTTTACAGTTTGTACATAAAATGAGGACTCAATTGTAAACATAAAATTGCAGGTAGCCCAAGTGCCCCGTTGACAAATCAATCCGGTCAGCCAACTACACCAGGTTCATTCCGGTTTCCATTGCTCTACCCTGGTTCATTACCCACCACCCCCACTTATATTGGCTATGTTCCGAGCCCCACATTCTCGCCCACCTTTAGCCCTGCACAGACGGCCAGTCCGGGTTTACTGAACCCCAATCGCCGGCGTCCACACTTTTTCTCATTCGACGTCGATGACATCAAAGCTTACCACACGTGAGTTGCAGTATAATATGATAGAAAAAGGCCAGTAGTTAAAGTGTATTTGTTTTCTAGTCCTCCTGGAGATTCTAAAAAAGAGGCAAAAAGCAATGGAACCAGCAGCACCTCCAATGGATTTCTCACTCCCCACACTCCTGGCTACTCCTCATACACCTTCTCTCTTGCTTTCTCCTGGAGCATACCGGCAGAGTGAGGCTGCACTCACTCCTGGCACATTGAAGCTGCAGAAGCCTCCACTAAGTAGAAAAAGAAGGTAGATTAAAAAATTGAAATGCTGAAATAGATACAACGTTTTAGAAAGTATTATTTGCTAAGATTATGCTTTCATTTTATTTTAGGATTTGTATTCCCATATTTTTTTAATTATTCAGGTTAATTGATAAAAAAAAACTGATCCTATATTTAAAAAAATTAAAGTAATTTAAACATAGACACGCTACAAGAGCTTTAGAAAATATTCTTATAAACGTCCTTGTTTCAAAACATGACTTTCCTATCCTATATTCGGATTTTAATATTTCTATCTCATCTACAGCAGCATATCGGATGGTGGTTTCACATCAAAACTCATCAAGTCTGAAAATGGAGAAAACCCGGATGCAAAACTAAGAAGCGATGATTCTGATCAAAAAGTTCCGACATCCAGTCCAGTGGAGGACAAGAAGGACTCTGATAAAGTGGAAGAAGTGATCAAATCGCCCTGGTGCCCTGGAATCTTTAAAATGTCGGCAAAGGAAAGAACCCCGATCGGGAAACCCCCTAAACTTCGATTTAAGGTCAATAGCCTCAATTATGTCCCCAATATTTATCTAACCGCCGATGTTATTTATTTGTAAGTTTTAACTTGACCCATTAATATTACACAAATACATCGCGTAAAATTCCTGCATTAAATAACATTTTTAACACGCCGTTTTTAATATACAGGAAGACGTTGATGTTTCTGAGCACTTCGGCCACTCTCTCTCACTCAACTCGCCAATTGCTATGGTCAAATCTCCCAATGCTTTTACATTTGGTTACCCGTCCAGTTCACCAGGTATGTTTGAGTCTCGATATTGAATTCTTGTAAAACAAACTTTGTGGATCAAATTATACTTGGTACAGAATCTTTTGCTTTTGTATTTGACATTTTTTTATGTCATTTTCGTGTTAAAATAGGTAAATAACTGTAAATGAACTGTTATTTCGCCTTGCATTGACCTGCGCCAAAAGTAACCTTTCGTAAAAATTATAAAATGACGCTACAGAAGTATAAAAGACATCCGAAGTTTGAAAATTCCCTGTAAATATTAAATGGAGCGTTCGAATTTCGCCGCATTTTCTAGATACTATATGTGTTTTTAACATATTGTATCTCTTTTATCGTTTTAGGCTTCCTCCTTCCACGGCCGTCATTCTTCCCGAATTCGAATGGCGTTTCCCAATCAGCCAGTCGACCATCACGCAAGGCTGGCCACAGCATCCGCGACATCCTTGGTCGAACTAGTGATGACGAGTCGGATGACGTCACGAAAAATGTCGACGCACAAAAGACGCCAGGAGAGTCGGACGAAAACGAATCCCGGGACGAAGCAAAGAAGAAATCTAGCGAATGCGACGTCGTCACTCACACCTCCCCGAAAGCAGACGACGAATCGATGAGTGTTGACAGTGGCTCGGTAATGCCCGACAGCGAGCATGAGGTGCAACCGAAGAAAGATTCCTCCGACGCTCGAACGGATTCCGATCTCAGTTCCGATGAAGAAGATATCCAGGTTGACGTGGAAGACGAAGAGCAGTTGTGGGATTGATGACCACCTGTTGTAGCGCATCACGCTCTTGCACTTTCTATCATCTCATATAATTGCTCATTTTGCTGCGTATTGCGGCTTCAACACCCTACTCGGCTGCTATTATACTCGCTTCTCCTTTTTAAGTTCATTCACGAAAGACAATCGAAATTTCGGGACTAGCGTTCGGATAAAACCGTGCCGCACCGTGCAATCCTATATAGCTGCTTTACCTAACACCACACAGGGTCGTCAAACTGGATCATCTTGTTAGGCTGGCAAATCACGAAAACGTTGGTTCAACGATCTACCTTTCCCGTCCGCAGTGTATTGCGTTTTCGAGTCTCACCTGCCAAATTGTTTTTCACCTCGTTCCCTCGGTCGCTTAAGCTGCCAACTGCGCAAGTGCCTCTTGAGTAAACGCACCTTCTGTATCTGTAACTCTTGCTCTTTCTGTTTTGTAATTTTCTCCCCCCCCCCCCCAAACATCGTGTGCTGATGCCGAAACACACGCCAAATATGGTACCTTCAATTTTCGTTCGTTTTAGATCATCCTTCTTTTTGTAACTCGATTTTAGTGTAAAGTTCCCGGGTTAGCGTACGTGAACTTTTAGTTAGTGCCATAAGTTATCGATCGTGCCATGGTTTTCAAACCAACTAGGTCATTTTCTTTTTTGTGTTATTTTACCACCCTAAATAAATTTTATGTTCATTCCGTTAATGTTTTTAAACGCTCAAGTTTTATTCTTGCTATTTCAATGCTGGCACACAGCGCTTCCACCTATATTGCTTTTGCAGTGTATTTCTTGGTCTGACGTCATTGGTTACGTCACTCCATCTTGCTGATGGAAACGACACTAGCCACGATTTGTACAAAGCTTATTATTCTGCGTCGACGCTTTTTGCTAAACTAATTTTCTAATAAAATCACCTAACCGTGTTTGTGTTTCTATATTGCAAAGTCAAACGAAAAAACTAAGAATTCCTTGTTTTATTTCAACCCAAACTCGTAACATTTTTTGGGTCAGTATTAAATAACTGATAAATAAAGCAAATCACGACACAAGAACAGGATATCCATTCCAGAATCAAGTTTCAAATAGGAAATTGGTTAAAATTATTTTATTGTTTCTAGCAAATCGTAATTAAGTGCTCGTAGTAAAATAAAATGAGTTCTATTTAAATAATTTTGATTCAAAATTGGAAAAAAACAAAGTTTTTAGTGAACAGAAATGTTAATTAAAATTGTAAGTTACAATTATATTTATCAAAGATACATGCAATTTTATACTCTCTGATTAAATTGGTACAAAAATGTTTTTTGCTCGTATTTTTTTTTTGCTCTTACTTTATACAGGTTTCTAAAATTAATAATTCTAGAAACCAAATAAATTCGGACAGACATCCCTTTATTCGCTTTGCAGGAACTAAAGACCAGTGTATTCTCCTTAACCAGGTTCGTTTTTGGACGGTGTCTTTTCTATGAGTTGGCTGTGTTGACTGTTCGTGGAAGGGGAGAGCTTACTATTAAACGCTTTGGCGACACCAAGTAAAGATAGGATAACATGTTCACGTTTTATCCCCGTGAATGGAAAAATGCAATGGGCGTTTAACAAACGGGCAATCGTCCGGTTACCCGAGCTAGTGGAGTGTATTGTTTTTGATTCAGACGTTTTTTTTAATTTAATGGACAACGTTTTTATGTAGACTACATATTAGCTAACTGGAGATTTGCATCAACTAAAGGCGACTCATGATTATAGCAGGGCGACGGCCCGTTGTATATAGATGAGTGTTTTATTGCATTCATGTATAGGCAATATTAAAGTCTCTTAAATATATTGGATTTGGTTACTGCGCTGGCTACATATCAACTGTTACACGTACAATGAAACCTTTCGTTTATTTTTTACATCTGATTGCACTTGCCCCTTACTTCACCGCAGTATGCGATATTGACACCACGAATTACACAACAAAAATCTGAAAGTACAACTATGCGTACAATATAAAAATATGGTGATATTGAAATGACGCTAGCTTCAATGTAGATCAAAATTATGATTGTTATTAACTTTACATGACGGTGTTGAGCGACTTAGACATAAAATAACGAAAAGGAAAATGCTTAGGGAGGCGATCTTGTCCTACTCTTGTTGCTTCTTTTTCAAATATTTCATATCTTGTCCGAGCTTTTTCAAATCAAGCTGGACTTGGTATAAAGCATCAAGCTGCTCCTGTAAAAAGTTTTATGTCACGGTTTTGTATATCTTGGTGATAGTTAGATATGCTTACATTAAGTGCATTTTTGGCGGGTGGTAATACTTACTTTAGTGCGTTCTTAACGAAAAATCAACATTGATAGCTTCCTATACTATAGTAACATTGAAAGATGTTATAACGGTTGACAATAGTATAGGCAGTAATAGCACTTAGGATAATTTAATAAATAAAATGTGTATTCTCTATTGATGTTCATGCGTGAGACTTTGTCAAATTTTATGTCATTTTCTTTCTAGAAGAAGTCACTGTATAAGGCCCTACCATATCCATTTCCGTTGCCGTATCGTCAGCCCAATCTCCCGCCTTTGTAACAGCATCTTCACCATCTTCCGCTGCGTTGTCTAGATTATATTTCATTTAGAAATTATTCCAAATTTTTAACACACAAAGATGTAATATTATTAATCATCAAAAAGGTCAATGCTTGACCATTGATCGAATGAGTGCTTACGTATGTAGGCAACTTCACTTTTTTAAATCACTTTTCTTACAAGAATTTCACGACTTACATCATGTGTAGCTATGAGAATATGCATATACCAACAATAGAGCTTGCACAATATTGTTGCAAAAGATCAATGTAATTAGCACTTCTGGAATAATCGATTATTCCCCCAATAAATATAGACTGGAATAACCAGCATTAAAATTAACGAGACAGGCATGCATGTCGTAACAGTTCAAACAGGTTCGCGCCTGCTCCACGACGGATTTACGTTTATCGATTGAAGGCATGTGCTTGCAATAACATCCATAATATATATATGGCAACGTATCGACAAAAAATGATTGAACACTGTAAGTGATCGATATGAGCGTGCGTGGGCAACAGTGTGAGGTAAATTTCTTGTAAAATATTTATTACAAATATTTAAAACATTTTGTCCAACCTTCCATTGCAGTGCTGACTTCTTCTTCCTTCTTGTTAATGACCTTATTTGGTACGTCGTCGCCATTTTCACTGACATCACCAGTGTTCATGCTGACGCCACCAGTATTGGTATTGACATCATTGTTGAACATGCTTGCTTCCATTTGTTTTCTTAAGTACTTGAGTGGTATGACAAGGAATTCGTCGCTTATGTCGCCAAGTGAAGTCACAAATGGATTTGTTTTGTCGTTAGTATTCTCTTCTTCTGTTGCATTGTCTGTGTATGTTATCACGTGTCAATTCAAATTGCGTAAGCACATTATAAGGAGCGAGATGACCCCGTACGAATAGTCATTTGACGATTCTTTGTTTTCAAATGTCTTAATAAAGTACTGAATAAAATCGGTTTTCTAAACCCGGGTTATGAGCTTCTTATTGTAGCTTGTTGGTTTAAAAAAAATCTGACCATAACATAGTGAGAAAAACATTCTTATTGGAATATACACTTTCCAGCAACGACAAAATAGTTATGTAAATGCAAGAAGTGATCGTTTCTTTTCTTATCTATTTTTGAATTTTTACTAATCGTAGCAAGATATTAAAGCATTTTCAGAAAGCTGAGATTTCCTTCTTAATTCTGACCAAATAGCATTTTTCCTAATATTTTGCGATTTTTTTATCATTATTTTAAAGAATCGCAAAAAGACAAGAGAATGGATATTTTTTACAAAGATCCAAATACAAAACATTGTTTCCGAACATGAGGTGGACCTTTATCTAAAAAGAAAGATATAATCCAGTTTGGAAAGAAAGATATAATCCAGAAATATTTTAAAGGACACAAGTGGATCAAGTCTACAAAAAGATTGAGAACTAGTAATGCTGATTCTGGCAAAGTATCTCAGCAATCGACATCTTTACAAAGCGCTGTTACACGTGAAGAAGTCTAATACGCTTAAAGACCCTGGCAATAAAATCTAACGACCAGTATTTTAAATTCCAATCAAGTCTATTAAAAATAGTATTTTTGTTTGTTTTTATGATTAGTCTTAACATCTCTTAATGCTAGATTTCTTTATGGTGATCCAGGTCTATTACTACTCGTTAATATTGCCCTTAAAGGCTTCTTGTGTCGAACACTATTCACACATTAAAAATGTGTTTATTGATTTTTATTGGTATACTTATTTAAACTAAAAAATATGCATTGTTTGTTCCGTTTCGGTAACATCTAAACTCATATACGGCCTATATTGGCCAACAGTAGGAATATATAAAACCTATTTAAAAAAAATTAAGTTTAAATTCTATTTAAGTAAAACTAGTCCATGGGATTATGGATACTGTAGCCGACGTGCGTCATGTTTATTGATTCGAAATTTATTTTTGTCTGCTAACTTATAACTTTCTTACCGTCCAAGGAATCTACGCTGTCGCCGTCAGACCTTTTGACGTCATCGATATCTAGAATAGATCGAAAGAGAAAGTAAGTTCCAGGCGCAACATGAAATATTAATGCTAGGTAACTATTACCTACGGTATTAGGAAAGGAACCGCAACTAATGACCAGGCTCCACTATTCACGGGTTACATCGATTTTTGTCTACATAAGTGGAAGCAAAATCAACCGACTTGCTTTATAACATCAGCTATGTAAATATTTAGCAACCGACCACATCCCTACTTAACAAAAACCCGAATCCTTAGTAGTTAAAATATTTAACATTACAATTTAAGCGTATGTCCTTAAACAATGCAAATTAAACGACTTTAGATTTTTAAACATTGCTTGGTATATCTTGTAGTCTGATGCCGCAAATGTTCTTCATTATTATGAACTGCAAACTAAGTTGCAATAATTAAAAGTTTAATCCGGAAGGTTATATTAATGCGCTATTGAACTTGTTGATTTAACAGTAGTTTACACTGACTTAAACAAGTGCAAGGTATTGCCAATATTACAATTCCTGACCTTGTTCATGTCTTTTCATTCCGAGCTCTTTGTCGTCGCCATCGACGTTGTAGTCGGCGTCTATTCCACGCAATTGTGACGTCAGATCCTCTAGCTCAGCTTGCAAATCATTAGATGGGGTAGGCGGTGTGTTGACATCATCAGTTGCGTCAGAATCAGTATCTTTTATTCAAATAAGTTTATTATACACCCATACGATGCTGCTACTTTCAATTGTATCCCATGAACGTGAAAGAACACATTTATGAACTGAAAAATACGGCAGGCACAAAAAAAACGGATCTGGTAGCGGGTGTTATATTAATAATACAAGCTTAACTAATAAATTGTAAGTATGAACTTGCAATTCGTAAATCTTAAACCCACGAGTCTAGAAAAATGCTAAATACAATGCCGAAAACAACCGTAAATTATTTAGGCAGCTACGAGAGCATGCTTACAAATATTCGTTACAGCCAAAAGTTAATACTGCCTATTTAAATACTATCCTAAAAATTGCATACTTTATTTTTACCTCCATTAGATTGTTCTGTTGCCGGTTCCTCGTCCTGAGCTGCTTTGATCATTTCCTTGCAACTGTCTGATAAGGTTTGCTCGTTGCCCGACACCATTACTGATATGGCCTCCATAATGCAATCCAGAGAATTCTGACGCAAAAAGGCACACTCATGTTGGTTTTGATAAACTTTGTTATTGGATAGCAACAAATAATTTTGCAAATCTACTCCTCGTAGATTATGTGCGTGAGAAAAAATGTATATGTCTACCAATTGTTATCCGACTATGTATATGACTTTAAGACCAATACGCGTGTACAACCAGCCAGTAGTCAGCATATTGGCAAATCGTTGAGATAAATATGGAAAATGACATAATTGTTTTTATTATAAATTCCATTACTAAGCTATCTATCTATTTTTATAGCTTGTTGTATAGATGCCCTGCAAGACATATGTCAGTTACTCAGTTTTAATTTTATGTGACGGATAATGGAGTTATTTCATGAAAATGTCATATTGCTTTAAACAAGCAAACTATCTATATATGGTACTTTGTGAAGTGAGATTGTATGAGATGATCTGTCAACCGTTCTTTCACAGCATCGACCCGACTTGACGTCATACAATAAAAATCACGTTACCCGTGACGCAATCAACTGAGAGATAGACGTCTGGAACTCGTAAAAATCAATGCGAATCGAATATTCGGTCTCAATTATCCAACGTCACTATTCACCGGCGACAATACATAGTTAAACCTTCTGGCGCATGGGCCATTATTTACTTAGAAAGGCGACATTAAATTAAAATCTTACTGAGCTAATAAAATACGCGGAAGCTAGGATCATTATCTAAACAGAAAAGGAAAACCTCTCTTAAGGATGTCCCAACCGATAACGTTTGTCCTACTATACCGGGTTACTTAAGTCAATGTAGTACGTTTTGATGATGTTGGCTATGTTAATGACATAAGTCATCAGTACGCAGTACTTAGTTACCTTAGTAAAGGCGAACACACTTTAAATATAAAGTCCCCTGTTTGGCGAAGGGTTGTAAATCAAAAGTGGTCGCTAGCTATCCATTTGGCTGTGTGCTTGGGCAAGGCACTGGGTAGTTTGTGTCTGAACCCAGAGCAATATTGGGTTCTTCCGAAATTAAAGAAACGCCTCAATAATTTACCACACATCACAATGGCACAGGTAACCCACAGTTGGGTGCGGGGTAATCTGATAAATACCGTGTAAGAACACCACTTGCTTTCAGAAGGAAAACAAATATATAATCTTATCGCAAATTGTTCATTATTTTAACTTATAAACACTTAATCACATTTCCATTTCGAACTGGCGAGGGGCCAAATATTAAATGGAACTTTTGGAAAATTAAAAATAACTTACATCAGTGGCATCGTGATCTTTCGCAAACTGTTTCTCATTTCCACTTGTTAATTCTGTGACGTTGCTGATGGTAGATGGTGTAGGTAATGGAGTGCAGACCGTACCTATGTCGATGCAAAATCATTTTAAGTTAGTAGATATGGCTAATGTAGTCAGATTTGCTCTCGAGACCAGGTATGTATATATAAATACTGTATAAGTACAGGGGAAAGTTTGTTTATAACTCGCGCGATATCCAATATTTTTTTTATAAATATTAAATGAAAGTAAGTTTATCGGTTTGGTGAGCATTTTAGTCTAATGGTACTTATATTTTAAGGTATCTGTATTTTAGGTCAAATTTGCGTGACTCATCCTAATTTGCTTAGTTCCAGAGACAGTGTCACTAAAAGGATACATCAGCATGATCACCAATGTACAGAAACTGACCATTAAATATTAATGAAATACAGGCCTGTATCACATGTGACGGTTCAGCTACATTGCTGTCCAATGCATGCTTAATACAAAATAATTCCACATATTTTAATTTAAGCATTAATAATGCAGTTTGCCCTTGGCGTGACCTGTTGCTCTTTGGGGCGCATTACATGTCAACCTATACATTTGTCAATATTTTCAAATATGATTTAAATCTTCGTTTGGGTGGAATATGGCTTACAAAATCAATTTGTAATTACAATAAGAGCAACAAAGATTGTAAGAGCCTTAAAACCTATTTTAATATGATAGCTGTTAAATCAATATATCCTGCAATTGAAATTCATTTTATAAATCCCGATACAACGGTCGCATATTATCGCAGTGGTGATACTCATATGCAGACAACATTTAAAAATAAACCGAGCGACAAATTCACTGGTCCTGGATTCGACGTTTGTACTGGTAAAAAATAGAAACATTTTAGGTCAAGTCCACAAAACTATTGTTTTGCACCTTTGGGCGTTTAAATGGAAATGATATTAAATATTAAACAATTTAAAATATGTTCCTTGAATGGTGGCTGTAGCTTTCCACCCTCTGGGCTCTATATAGGGGATATATAATATAGGTGTATCTTCGTAAAGACAAATCTAGGATGTGTACATGTAGTATTCAATACCAAAAGGGTTTGTATAGCCTTTCCTTAAAATTTAGATCTTTTAAGATAAGTGAAAAATTGAACTTTCTGTTTGTAATTGGACGACAAACAGTTTAGACAACCATATTAGTTCATTGTAGATATAGGTTTCGTGCCGTAATGGAAATTTGTAACTATAAACTTCGGTTTTATTTTAATGTTGTAATGTATGCATATGTTTATATACCTGAAAACCAATTGGTGGCCGTAAACTTCCTGTGCTACTTACTATGCATGACTTTCGATGGTGTTTAATAAATATTTTAAACCGCTTTGATTGCGGTCAACATTATTGGTTATTATCACGACAGATGTCAAGCCCATAGAAACTGTACTCGTTGTTATGAATAATATATAGGCAAGTCTAATTAGTGTAAGACCTTCGGTTTCTTTTAAAGTAATACAAAGAAACAAATAGTTTCCCCTTTGTTCACAAAATGGATGTCAAAGAGAGTAAAAAGATTAAAACTAGGTTCATCGTTAATATGACTTTGGATTACTAGCCTAATTTAACATTTTACTTACCTTTGAATGATGCTGCAAGGAAAGACATAACCACCGCAACAAAGATATAATTTTTCATTTTTCTTATTTAACACAAAAATATTATTTTTTGTTGTTTATTTTTTACTAAATAACAAGATTTTTTATAACAAATAGTGTCTAGTTTAATTAGTAGGATGTTGACAACAATTTAAAAATATAGTATAACTGCTCCTAAGTCGTGTCTGACGTTAGGTGAGTATAACATTGATTGTAATCTATATATTATTAAAGGATACCTAAATGTCGTCTGTATAGGCAGTATATTACTTTAATTGAAATTTCGCACCGCCTATAAATCTAAAAAAATATCCTGGCTGTGTGGTTGTATTTCCTGAAATATGCTTAATATTCTGCTTTGAATCCACTTCCTTTCACATTGAAAGCTGGCTACGAACTGCTGGTTATCTGTGTGATCCGCTTTTTTTATCCCCGCCGTCCTTTTTCGTTGGATACTCGGTGAGCAGATGTACGCTGGATTAATTTGAGTCAGACAGTGGAATTCTCTCTAACTCAATAATTCAACACTGTGAATCGATTGGAATGGCGTTATGTGATTTTGTCAGATCGTTACTAACAAGGTTTCATAACGTTTATGATGTTGTTCAACAGTGACTTAAGTGGACAATTTCATTTTGCGTCAAAACCAATGACTTATTGAAGGAAAAGTAACTCTTCATTAAAAACATCCTACACTGAGTGTATCTACACGTCATAGTCCTATACAGACATTCGGCATCGGTTCTTACAAAACTGTTTTAGGAACTTAAATTATGCTTTTTTTTACAAAATTATTCTTTGTTCTAGACCACAATGTATACATATAGGCCTACATACTCAACATATTAAGAAAATAAATCAAGGGTATATAGCTTATATAATGTAGGCCTATATATGTATATATACATCTAAATAACGTAAAATTTAACAGTTATTGAGGAAAAATACAACTAAATATATATATATATATATATCAGCTCGAACCCAAGAGCCGTAATGATTATCGAAATGATGTATTACGACCATGAATAATGTATTATTAAATAGGATTCTGAGCCTGTAAGCCCAAATAAAGGTAAATAACGATATGGAGATACGTTTAGGCAACATCGGTGTAATTATTTGAGATATCGTTTGATTAAGCATGTATTTGATTCAACCATGACATATAATTTTGTTAAATGGTCTGGTAGAGTTAAAGATTGATGCGCAGTTCTACCGCATATCGATCGAAAGTCCTGAGTCCTGATATATGTCGTTGGCGGGCACACGAATAGGCCTACGGGCCCAGCTAGAGGGATCAATTGTTTGACTTTTCTAAATCGCGTGGCCGTCCCAATATAGAAGGACCATAGGACACGGGCAATCGTCAGATCACCTCGCGCCCATCGTCGGGTTACCGGAGCTATTGCAGTGTGTTGTATATGATAGACATGTTCCTTTAATTTGGTAGAACCCATTAATCCGCTGGGTTCAGGCAATGTCCGTAAAGTGCCTTGCCCAAGGACACAACCGACTAGCTAGCGACCAGTTTTGCACCTTCAACCTTTCGATTGATTGGCGACGCACTTAACTGTTAGACCAACGGGCCGGACATAATAATAATATACTGAAGTCGAATTCTGCATTTTATAAAAGTGGGACACCATCTGATTTTTTTTAAATAATAATTTGTGGAAGTACTCATTATTTAAGGTCTACTAAAGGTTATATAAATACAAAAGGGACATGGATTGTGCTTTGTTTCAAGCCCAAATGACTCATTTTTAGCATACACAACACTCTCGGATGTAAGCAAAACTCTTTTATTGCGAAATTAACATTACAAAAATGGGGAGGCAAAATAGATTCAGCCTGCTATTAGATGTTACAAATGTAAGAAAGAATGTTTACGTTATATTCCTATTGATGGCAGAACACAAGACGGCCAATAAAGTAGCGCATTTGGCGGTAAAACTCTGCGGTAGGCGGCAAACGTCAAATTTCAGCAGTTCCACGCATGTACTTTTTTAAAATTGTGGTCGCAGTACGGTGGAACTTACATTTATTTTATTTTTTCGGATAGTTTTAACGGTAAAAAAGTATATTCCAATAACTAGAACATTTGTGCGGTTTTACCGCTAAAAACGTAAAACGCCAACCGCGTGTTATATTAAAAAGGTTTACCGTGCAGCGTGGAAGTTGTATGCCACCAATCGCTACCGGTACCTAAAGTGTTGCAGAAAGTTGTACTGTGCTTAGTGCTTTTAAACGTTGGTTGGTATCTTTCATTAATTTGGCACATTCTTTTTTTAGCTAGACAAGTTCAAATACATTTGTTAAAGACATGTTGAGGAAAATAAATCTTACGTTCGTTGGAAAGCCATTTAAGTCGGATCCTGCGCAAAAGCATGTTGCCATTCTAGGACAAGTTTCGAATTTGAAAAGAGCTGTTTGGAGTGATGTGCGTAATCACTTGGAACCCAAAGTTTCTGAGAACATTTGGAAAGGGGCTGTTGCATCCCTTAACCCAGCCCCTACCGATACATGTGCTTTATGGATGAATGGTGCGAGTGTTGGTGCTTTCTCTGAGAAATTTAGTCGCCATAATATGCCCTCTGGTGCATATCACATTCCTAAGCTTTTAAGAAGCTGCCTGGTTGGCAAGGGAGATGAAGTACTGGTGGTGGTTTGTAAAGAAGCTGAGATCTTTCCCTGTGCATGTGCTATTGCAAGATCATTTTCTTTGTTTTCCATGCGCACTGACAGCAATAGCTCTGTGAAATCTACAAGGAACATTACAGTGGAGTTTGTTGTGGTTGGTGAGAGCACTTGTAACATGGTGGATGTAGCAGCCTGCCTACAAGATACTGCTAACTCTATTCAGATGGCAGCAAGGATTGTAGATGCTCCTTGCAACATTATGAACACCACAGCGTTTGTCAAGGAGGCAGAAGATGTGGCCCTGGACCTTGGGATCAAGCCAGTGGTCATAAGCGGCGAGGAATTGAATGAAAAAGGATTCGGAGGTATTTATGGTGTTGGAAAAGCAGCTGAACACCCTCCTGCATTGGTGGTGTTGAGTCACTGCCCTCCTGGTGCAACCAAAACGATTGCATGGTGTGGGAAAGGTATAGTGTATGACACCGGCGGACTCAGTATTAAGGGCAAGACCACAATGCCCGGAATGAAAAGGGACTGCGGGGGTGCTGCCGCAATTCTTGCAGGGTTTCGTTCGGCTGTAAAACGTGGCTTCAAACAAAATCTTCATGCCGTTTTGTGTTTGGCTGAAAATGCTGTTGGACCAATTGCAACCCGTCCTGATGACATTCACATCTTGTATTCAGGAAGATCAGTTGAAATCAACAACACAGATGCAGAGGGTCGGCTTGTACTTGGGGATGGTGTAGCATATGCTTCTAAGGATCTAAAAGCAGACATAATTCTTGACATGGCTACTTTGACTGGTGCACAAGGTGTATCAACTGGAAAATATCACTCTGCCATTCTTACAAATAAAGAAATTTGGGAATCAGGGGCAGTGGAAGCAGGAAAGGCATCAGGCGATCTTGCTTTTCCAATTGTATATTGTCCGGAATTGCACTTCCCCGAATTCAACTCAGCAGTGGCAGACATGAAGAATTCAGTGGCAGATCGTTCAAATGCTCAGTGCTCATGTGCAGGACTCTTTATTGGAAGTCATCTTCAAGGTGCTTTTAACTTTCCTGGTACATGGATTCATGTTGATATGGCTTCTCCTGTGCATAGTGGAGAGCGTGCTACTGGCTATGGAGTAGCATTGCTTATGGTTCTATTTGGTCAATTATCCTCAGACAAACTTCTACAGATGTTGGCACCATCAGCTGCACTGTTTGATGAAACCTGTGATGGAGTCCTTGGATGTGAAGGGAATAGTGTTGCCAAACGACCACGAAATGAATAAACAGCGCTAAACTTGTCAATGCGATAAAAATTGTGATGAATTTACATAATTTGTGCA
>CH001991.1:112443-122934 GCA_000149265.1 Ciona savignyi
AAATGTCCAAATTTTAATGCATAAGTTACCACTGGATAAGTGGGAAAAAACTTAGAAAAATTTTTCAAAAATTTTGAAAATTTTTTACCTCAGTTCGGTATGTTCCAGCAATGGAATTTTGTTTAAAGTTCGCCCGTGTAACCACGGTCAGACTTGCAGCACATGTACAAATTTTTTAATGCATAAGTTACCACTGGAAGTGGGAAAAAACTTAGAAAATTTTTCAAAAATTTTGAACATTTTTTACCTCAGTTCGGTATGTTCCAGCGATGGAATGTTGTTTAAAGTTCGCCCGTGTAACCACGGTCAGACTTGCAGCACATGTACAAATTTTAATGCATAAGTTACCACTGGAAGTGGGAAAAAACTTAGAAAATTTTTCAAAAATTTTGAAATTTTTTTACCTCAGTTCGGTATGTACCAGCGATGGAATTTTGGTGCACAAGGTGTATCAACTGGAAAATATCACTCTGCCATTCTTACAAATAAAGAAATTTGGGAATCAGGGGCAGTGGAAGCAGGAAAGGCATCAGGCGATCTTGCTTTTCCAATTGTATATTGTCCGGAATTGCACTTCCCCGAATTCAACTCAGCAGTGGCAGACATGAAGAATTCAGTGGCAGATCGTTCAAATGCTCAGTGCTCATGTGCAGGACTCTTTATTGGAAGTCATCTTCAAGGTGCTTTTAACTTTCCTGGTACATGGATTCATGTTGATATGGCTTCTCCTGTGCATAGTGGAGAGCGTGCTACTGGCTATGGAGTAGCATTGCTTATGGTTCTATTTGGTCAATTATCCTCAGACAAACTTCTACAGATGTTGGCACCATCAGCTGCACTGTTTGATGAAACCTGTGATGGAGTCCTTGGATGTGAAGGGAATAGTGTTGCCAAACGACCACGAAATGAATAAACAGCGCTAAACTTGTCAATGCGATAAAAATTGTGATGAATTTACATAATTTGTGCAAATGGTGCTGCTGTACAATTTGCCTGGTTTTGCATTGTCACAATTCACAAGTCATCAATTTTGAGCCATGCACCTTTTACTTAATAAAACTGATTTTTATAAGTAATTCCTTATGATTTTTTTCTATGTATAGTGGGTTGTGACCTAATATGCACTATTTTCAAGCCTAAAACTTTAGACTTTCAATATTTTCGAAAAATTGCTTGTTTTTAATGTTGCTGTTTGATCTGGGACAAACTTGATTAAAATTTGTAATGTATGTATAAAGAGTTAACTGGTATTAAATACATTTGTAGAATAAGCAGCAATTGTTTGCACTAATAGCCATTTTTTAATTGCATATTGTTTAAAATAATATCTCACTATTTTTGGTTGTTTATTGATAAATCTTAAATTTGTCATGAGTAGGTGAGTATTATTTTTATTTCTCTAAAAGCATCGTTTTCAAATCTAGTACATGTGTGCAAACCGAAATTTCATATTCTGATTAGCAGTCTTGATCTTGATTAATGTGTATTTCATCATCGTTGATTTATCACAATCTGTTTCAAGCAGCAAATTGTGCAGTTGCGCACAAGATAGTATGAATAGTATTGGAGAAGAGTGCACGCCACTTAAATGGGAGTACGACAAATGTTTCAACCGTTGGTTTCGTGAGCATTACATGAAAGGTGACACACGGGATCAGTGCGGAGAGATTTTTAAGAAATATCAAGCGTGCGTCAAAAATGTGTTAAAGGAGCAGGGAATGGACTTTACTGAACTGCAAAAATCGATTCTTGGCACTGAAAAGGAAAAGAAAACCCCAAGCACCAGTTCAACTGAAAATTAAACAGAAACTATGGAAACAATTTTTGTTTATCTGGCTTCTCTTGTTTTGCGACTAGTGTTATTGGTGTATGGCATGTGGCAGGATTCTCACATGGAAGTAAAGTTCACTGACGTTGACTACTTTGTATTCAGTGATGCTGCTGAATTTGTTAGCCTTGGCCAGTCACCCTATTTGCGTGCAACATATCGGTATTCTCCTTTGTTGGCTTGGATATTATTGCCAAACATAACGCTTACGCCGATATGGGGAAAATTAATTTTTATTATAGCTGACTTTGCAACGGCTTACCTTATGCACTCTATTTTGGCGCTTCAAAATGTATCAAAAAGTTTGATTTCTTTTTCCCTTTTTGTTTGGTTGTTTAATCCCCTCACAGCAACCGTCTCTTGCAGGGGCAATGCGGAATCCATCTTGGCATTTCTGGTTTGCTGCACTGTGTATCTTTTATTCAAGAAGCAAACTTTTGCAGCAGGCATTATATTTGGCCTTGCAGTTCACTTGAAAATTTACCCTATGGTTTATGCATTGTGTATGTTTTTATTTTTAGGCAGTGGTTATAATTGTAATCGTAATAAAATCACAATTACAGACTTCATTTTTAATTTAAAAACCTTAAGCTTTAAACCTTTATTATTTAAGTTATTTAGTTGCGAAAGGGTAAAATTTGTTTTTGCTTTTTTCATGTCAGTGATTGGTTTAACAATTTTAATGTATGCCATTTACGGTTTTCCATTTTTGCAGCACACATATCTCTACCATATAACTCGCACAGATGTGCGTCATAATTTCTCAGTTTATTTCTACATGCTATACATTGATCCAAACGGTTTCCATGGACTGATGACCTTTTGTAATCAAGCAATTGTAATTACGGTTCTATCATACACACATTATGAAGACCTCCCGTTTTGCATCTTTCTTTTGACCTATGTTTTTGTAACTTTTAATAAAGTCTGCACATCGCAGTACTTCATATGGTACATTTCAATTTTACCATTGGTGGCACCGAAGTTAAGTCATATTTCTTTAAGACAATGTGGGCTTATTACATTTCTGTGGTTTTTTGGCCAAGGTTTTTGGCTCAGTATCGCATATTTACTAGAATTTAATGGACAAAATGTGTTTCTTGTTTTATGGATTGCTGTTCTTGGGTTTTTCATTGTGAACGTACACATTTTAAATTTGCTTATTAAACAATACAAATTTACATCAACTTATACTAAAAATGGTACAATCAAGCCATTAAATGTTAAGCAGAAAGAAGCCTAACTGACATGTACAAATAGTTTAAAAAATGGGCTATCCATTATCTGTTTATGAATTTGATAAATTGTGTAACTTGATACTGCATCCTGTATCCATCCTGTATTCTGTAATTACATAGGTAGTTAAGCTTAATTTAAATATAATTAAAGCGATTTTATTTCTTAGTGTGCAGTGGTTGGTGTATTTTCATTCTTTTTATATACAGAATTTTTGGCTCTAAAAATATTGTAACCGGTAGTAAATCTGCACACCATAATAAAGTCAAAAAATTAAGCAAAATGGCAGGTACAGTTTCTGGTTTCTGTGTTGTAAATTTGTGGAATTTTAACAAGTTCCATTCACAGCTTTGCGGCTTGCTTTGGTGCAGATGGCGGTTGGCAGCAATAAACTTGAAAATGTAAAGCGAGCTTGTAACTTGGTAAAAGATGCTGCCGCTAAAGGAGCAAACTTAGTGGCGCTTCCGGTAAGGAATTTATTTAGATTCAGCTGTAGTTATACAATTTAGTAAGATACAAATGAATGTAGGAATGCTTCAATTCACCTTATGGAACCAAATATTTTCAAGAATATTCCGAACCTGTCCCTGGTCCGACAACCAATTTGCTAGCTGAAGTGGCAAAGGAATGCAACATCTACTTGGTTGGTGGTAAGACTGAAGGATTGATTATAAAGCTTTTTTTGTTTTAGCCATAACTACATAGGTTACTTAGCATTATATAATAAGTCTTGGCCAGATTAACGGTAATCATTTTAATCAGAATGTGAGACGTTTCATAAAGTGTCTCCATAAATTTCATTTTTAATCAGTAATCAGTGTTGAGGAAATGAAAAAATATTATGGATGATGCTATAAAGTTAATCAAGATTTTTGACTACATATTTATGAGCAATATCCGGAATAATATTTTTGCAGGTTCAATACCTGAATCTGAAAATGGAAGCTTATACAACACTTGCTCTGTGTTCTCACCAAGTGGAGAAATGATAGGGAAATATCGCAAGATGCATCTGTTCGATATTGACGTGCCCGGAAAAATCCGTTTTCAGGAGTCAGAGGTCCTGAAGCCTGGAAACCGACTCCTTACATTTAATCTGGGTAAGCTTGTAAATATATTGTATTTGTTTCAATATGAACACTGTCAGCGTTTATTTTAATACTGGAAGGTCCACTGTCAGCGTTTATTTTAATACTGGAAGGTCCACTGTCAGCGTTTATTTTAATACTGGAATGTCTCGTAATTAGGTAAATATGAACTGTCTGATAGTTGCTTACGCATAATTTATAATCGGACTATGGGTACATAGTTATAATTGTTTAGTTATTCGGCTGATGATTGCTCAAGTTTTGTGTAGGAAGGTGCAAAATTGGCATTGGCATCTGCTACGACATCCGGTTTGCGGAATTGGCACAAATTTACTCAGAAGCTGGCTGCCATCTACTTATATACCCTGGTGCATTTAACATGACCACTGGCCCTGCACATTGGGAACTATTACAAAGAGCAAGGTGAAGTCCAGTTATAGGAAAAAACCTAACTTTGTATTCATGTAAAGTAATTGCTGATGTTGCATGATGACATGTTGTTTGTGAACAAATATGCTTTAATTCATTAATCAGTGTGTTCTTAATTACGATCTGAGCCCTGTCACGATTTGCCAAAGAATATGCTTTATATGTATGAATTAGTATTTACCAGACTTTATAAATTGAAAAAAACTTTTAGGGCCCTCGATAACCAGCTGTATGTAGCTGCAGTATCACCAGCTAGAGATGAATCTGCAACATACATTGCATGGGGGCATTCTACATTGATCGGACCTTGGTAGGTTGACAAGATCATTCATTGAAAATTGTAGTTTTTTTGTTAGATTATACATTGTGTAATGTAATGACATGTTACATGGCCAAGCCCTGCAATTTTATTAATTGTAGCAAAGAAAATATTGCAGCAAACATCAGCCAATGCAATATTCATGTATATTATATGTAATCCAAGATGTGTCTTGGATCCGAATTAATAATTCAGCAATATTTATAATAAATCAATTTATTGAGCAAATATTTGCAATAAATTACGAAGCAAGTTAAATAAATCAAACATTAATAAAGGCCATAAAGTGCACAAACCCCAATAACGTCAAGCAACAAAACTTTTAGGGGTGAAGTTGAAGCAACTACAGAACACAAGGAGAGCACAGTATTTGCTGATATTGGTAAGATTGTTGTTTGTATTGTATTATCTTATTCAGTAGCCAGTTCTCTCTTTATTTTCCGTCGAAAACTCACGCAATAGGCATGGTGCCAATACATGTTGCTTAAAATGTTAGTACCGGCAATCGATAAATTAGCTGTGATATTTTTATGATGGTCCTTGTTTAAATGACTGTCATATTAAATAAAAAACAGAATCTTCCACTAATGTTTGAATCTGATTTAACTCGATCAATCAAATACAGCAATAGCTGATGCAACTTGACTGGGCACTGGCTGTTATAATGACTGTTTTTGTCCAACAACCCCAGATAAAAAATGAAGGTATGCTTTCTTAACACATATCATTTTAGATCTGAGTAAAATCAATGAGGTTCGACAGAATGTTCCAATATCGAAACAGAGACGCCTGGATGTTTATACTCGACCATCGCAACTTTGCGTTGCAAATGGGAAATCGGACCAGTCCCAGAGAACAAAGGAATGCTCTGGTTATGATATAGAGACTAATAAGCATGTTGATTAGTGCGACAGCATTAGGGGTACATGGACATTTTAACATGGCCAAAACGACAGCATAAGAGGTACATGGCCATTATTTAACTTAATGAGATAATTGCTTATTATAAAAAAGAGTATTTAAGAACACAGTGCACACTCACTGTATCTATTTTATTCATTAAAAAATAGAACTAGAGCTGGGATTACCTTGACATAATGAGAAAAATATTTCAGTGTTCAACATTAGTAAAGTGCTATGTTTTAATTATGTGTTCCTTTGTATGAAGTTTTAAACTGGTAGTACTATGTTCTAAAGATTTAAAAGTTGGTATGTTGTAACCTTGTTAATGAATCATCTAGTATTATTTCTTAAAGTTCAGCATTGCAACAAGTTCCATCATAATAATAATTACTATATACCGGTAATCAATTTCGGTGTTTGTTGTGTAGTATTTTTTAACTTGTGAAGCATAATTTGTTGCAAAAATTTGGTTGTGACTGTTTTATTTATTAATTGGTCATCGTATAATAAAACTGAAGTTTGCACTATAACACAACTGATTCCTGTTCTGAAACTGATTACTTTAAATGTAATGAGGATCTACTTTTTCATTTAAACTGTGTATTCCACCGTAAACTCTCAAGTACCATTGGGGAACCAGTCAGTTCTTTCATATAATATGGTAGCTAATTAACAGCAAGCAGTATGCGCTTTTCCTTTAAACTTTATTATTAAAAAACAGTTTTCAAAATGTACACCAGCTAGGCCAAAATATTTATATATGCTATATATAGCAATTTTACATGGCATAACTTTATTAAAAAGAGACAAAAGCAATGCCAACCAGACCAAAGATAGTTTTTAATTTAAACTCGATTGATCATGATTGTTCATTGTGACTGGTGGATGTCTCGTTAATGATGGGTTCAGTTGTCGCATGTAGGATCCTGTGAGCTGCCAGCAGATGTTTGCGTTGCTCCAGTTTCACTGAAATATTAGGATTGATTACAGGTTTGGATAGATTGCCAGGCAGCTGGTCTGCTGGTTAAGCTTGGTGGTCATATTCTGAGGATTGATTGATTTCTGACACTTTTCTGCAGAGGAGTGTCCCTTGGCTAAAGGCTAATGCCAAGATCCAATAGAAAATCAATTTTTGGAAGCGGATTTGTTAAGTGTGTTGTACATTTTTACATCTAAAGGTGGGGTTTGTATTAATGGTGAAAATTAAAACAACCAAGTATTTGATGTTTGAATCCTTTAAACCACTCTAACAGACTTACACTGAAACTATACATCAAGTTATATTTTAAATTATGTTCTTTTGGAAACCAATTAAAGCAATGCTATATGCAATAAACATAAACTACAATACAAGTTTACTATCCAAACAACCTTTTTGTCTGGAATCCACTTTAAGAACCTCAGGAAGCAAGAAGCTGTGAACAAGTTCTGACACAATCTCTTCAGACTGCAGCAATGTACGCCTGCAATGTGCACATTTCACATGAGGTTTTTTTTTCTATGAGTGAGTTAATAAACATGAATAATGCAGAATTTCTTATGTCTCTTTCTCATTTTTAATGTTATCCATAGAAACCTAATAATAATAACTGTACCACATTTGGATACAAAAGGATAGTTGACATCTGTAAAATTTGTTTATTCAATAATATTATTTTGCTGTGTTCTTTTTTGAAATTCAATTTTTTACATACATTGTGCGTTCAAAAATATTCTTTCTGTGAACACCTTTGAAAATAAAAGAAAACAATGAAAGATAATAGACAAAGTAACTAAATAAAATATAACATTCTATAATAGTTACAATTGTCAGATTTACCTCTCTTCTAAGTCGTATGCGACATCATTTATTTTGTCAGCATATTCACGAATCTCCTGCCTGGCCTGTTCATCTGCTGTGTTGTCCACAGCTGACATGATAATGTCCTCCAAGTATGTGTCAACTGTCGATTGGTGAACCTGGTGGTAAAAGTGTTTCAGTTTTGAATTTTGGATTCAGTTAACGTCTTTTAAGGTAGTTTTATAGCTAGGAAAAGATTCTCAGTCTGCAGGCAGCAGAACGGTATTTAGATCTAAACCAGCCATTGACTACATGATTTTGTTCTTGAAAAAGAGACATGGAATCGCCTGTAACCATTAAGGTTAAGTTTTATTGTTAAAACCAAAAACATCCGCAGGCCCACCTTGATGAGCTGTTTGAAGATTTCATCTTCCTCCCTTCTTCTTCTCTCTTCCACTTGTCTTCTTCCTGACTCTTCCGCTTCCCTGATTCGCCTTCTCCTCTCGGCTAACATGCTGGAATAGGAGTTATAGGAATGATGAGTTGAACTAGGATAGGATGGATAATCATGTTTATTCTCGGGAAAGGTAAAATGCTGCAGAATCATGGTTTTTAATTGATTAGACCTTAATTAATTTTTTTTAATTCAATTTAAAAAAAAAACATTTGAATTTACTGAATCAGTCCAAAAGTAGGTAGAACCTCTGGTATATAGCTAGTGCATAATCTGCAAGCTATGCTGCAACCACTTAAACAAAATGGATTGGGTTTGATTATTTTATGTTTTTTGTTACTAAGGTTTATATCTGTGGGTGTGAAACACAGAAGCGCATTAAATTAAGTAATCATTAACTTATCTCATACCGGTAGTCAGTTTACAAAACCTAGTGCAGTGTATTGTAATGTATATGCTAAGAGCATACCAATAAAGCATGACGATTACATACGATTTTTTTTAAATGTATTAACTGAAAGTTTAAATAAAAAGATAAAAAAGTAATTGTCTTTTGCCTAAAACAACCACACGAAGAACGAAAAATAGACCGTATTCCAACTGTGTGGATTATTAAAGATTTCAAACCACCTGAAAGCATGAATGCGCCGCTCTTCTTCCAGCCTGATGAGTTCCTTGGAGAGAAAGTCAAGCATATCTGCGATGGATTCACCTTCTATTTGGGACAGCGCTCCATCCACATATGACTCCTGCACATTAATAAAGTGTTGAACGACCTATTTAATCAGTGAACGCTGCCTAAATCGAAACTGTATATAAATTCAAAATTATTCAAAATTACTTCATCCAAGTAAATTCTATTTATCATTTACCTTCTCCCACAGAAAGGACTTTATTATCTTGAGAATTCTACTTGGTTGTTTAAAATTGGTATTAGTTCTTATTATAGGTTGATAGCAGAAATTAGTTCTCTAACATTAGTGGTAAGAATTATTCAACAGTACTGTAGTCATGGATAAATCCTGCATGTAAATTTTTCTAATGCTGAATAGAAACGACACTTCCATTCATCTATTGATGCAAATGAATGGATGTTCAAAAAAGTAAATTGGGTGTACATTTGAAGAACTTATCTACAAATAAAATAACCAGCATATCCAAAACAAACAATTTAAAAATTCATTGTAGAACATTAACTCTACCTTGTCTTGATGCAATCTTCGTTGACGTTGCAATGTTATAACTTGTTGTTTCTCCTGTCTCTTCATCTGCTGCTGAGCAGTCTGCAGAGCGTGGGTGCTTCGGATCTCTTGGATTAATTCTAGACGTTTCTCTTTCCCTTCATACATCTTGTTCTGCACGGCACGGCCACGGATAACTTTCTGGAGAAGAATGGCGGCGAGTTCGGCCTGCTCTGTTTCCTAGAGAAAAATATAAACACAAGATTTATCTTCATAATTCCAAAACAAAAGTTTAGCAAATTTTTATCCAGAGCAAAATACATCAGACGTTTTCTTTATCAAACAAAATCAGACATTTTCTTTATCAAAAATGAATTAACAAGGATTTTTGAAGAAACAATTTTCCATTGTGATGTCTAATTCAATTTTACGCAAATTACCGGTGGTGGAACATCAACAGTTGGTGTTGGAGGTCTTGGAATAGGTTTCTCAACTTTTTGAAGAAATCTCAGTGGTTTTGGTGGTTCCTTCCCTCTCTCCTTTGCTTCCTTGATCGTCTATCAGAATATTTTAAATGAGAAAATGTAAGTGGGATAGGAGGAAAATGGAAAGTAGTTTACTGTTCTTGCACAGAATATTTATATTTTACCTTATGTTATTTCCTTCAAAAAACTCTACTCTAATTTATACCTTGGATTGGTAAATATAATCGTTACTCATACCACATGCCAATTTCATGTGTGATATAGCTTTTATCAGTGTGTTTGCATACACAATGAGAAGTCAGTTAATTCCACACGGTTGGAGCACGTTCGTTAGAGCCCTTGCCCACTTTCATAAAATTTACTACACTTATTATTAAGACACATAAAGTTTTTATTAACTTAAAAATAAACAAATAACATTCAGCTTATACCTGGTGCATTTCAGCAAGTTCCTTTGTTTTTCGTTCCTTCCTTTTGACAAATCCTTGCTTGGCTGATGTTGGCTTCTTTGGAGGTTTGTACCTTGGTTGGGTGACGAAGCTTGGTAGGGAAGACTCAAGTTCAAGTAACCCTAGATTTTTGAGAAAAACCACGTTAAAGAGCTTTAATTTTTTGCTTTATCGCAATCCATACTGTGACAGCAGATGGTAGTGTTCGTGAAGCAGAGATGGTGATGTGATAGTGTTTTCAAAGACATGGACAGAAGTTTAATAAAATGTCTATAATGCAATCATGCTGTTTAAATGTCCATAGTATGTGTACACAAATGAATATAAGCAACAAGACAA
>CH001991.1:136014-150836 GCA_000149265.1 Ciona savignyi
GGTTAATGTGCTATTTTTGCAGGGGCAATACGATTTGGAGACATTCTTACATTCGGCCAATGCTCTTCACTGCTTGTTGATCTTTCTCAATGCGATTTCCCGTTTCAGTGCGCACATGGGCGTCCATCCGTGCACCCTTTGCTGGATTTAAACATGTTAAACGACAAACAAGAGCGATTTAATTTTAAAAGATTAAAAAAAATGATGAAATAAAAACTAAAATTTTCTAATTATATTTTTACCGGACTTTTTCGCATTGCCGGTGTCTTCTACACAATAACCTCTAAATATTTAAGTCGCAATCGATGTCCCAAATTGTGGCTGAAAGTTAATTGGCTAGTTTCGCCCTAGTCATGGTCAGAGCTAAGTAGGTATGGTGATCTGTTAATTTAAGTTCGTCCACCTGATTGCTTAGTGGTAGCTTGTCAGACGAAAGGTTGCGGAAAATAAACCAGCGGCTAGCGTATTAATTCCTTTGACCGGAAAAAGTTACATTGATTCAACACAGAATAACAAATTTAACGGAACAATAATTCAAAGCTAAGTAACTATGTTTGATGCCCCATGATCACTAGAAAATAAACCTTTGAAAGAAAGTTTTGCCATGGTTTTAAGTGTAAAAACGCACGCAGCTTGTGAACTGTTTGCATAATACTTTTGCTATAGCCAAACACCTTATGGCAACAAAATTTGTTTGATAAATTATTTCAATTCGTGAAATATTTTAATCGACCATCGTACCACAAGTATACCAGGTGGTAAAAACAAGGTTATATATGGAACTTATTAGACCAACACATGATACTCATTTTGAACACTGTTTAGAGACAACACTTCACTTATGTGTCAACAAAATATTACAGTGTGTTAGATGTTTGATAAAAAAACATCCTATTCTTCATTGTAATCAATGTATAACCACTAGATCAGGGAAACATATGTTAAGAGCTATTTTGTTTAAAATGGCCAGGGTGGTGCATGTGTGTGCATATTTCCTACAAACAACTGATAGATTCTAGTAATTTTTGACACAAAGTATATAAAATAAAGAATTTAAAGTAATGGTTTATTGTATATTAATAAGTATAAATTTAAACTACGGTAAATAACGATCCTAACAATCTAATAAAAGAATGTTTCTTAAAGCTTGATAATCTACAAGGCTAACATTAAACCTAAATTATTTTAGGCCGGTCAGTTACGTTGTGAGTGATGGCCGTTTAGCAAAATATGAGAAGTGGTACCCGGGCGAGCCGAACTTGAGCAAAGGGTGAAATAAAATAGGAGCATACATACGGATCAATCCATCCCATCCAGAACAAGGAATGTGGAATTTATCCCCCAGCGATATCTGTGTACCACTTTGTATAAGCACTTGAAATTGAATCTACCATAACAAAAACATTTCACAAATATATTTTCACAAAACACGTTTTTTACTTACCATTATATATTTCTATTTCCACTTTTAATGCAGTTATTGCTGTTATACTGTACCACGATAATTTTATGAAAATTTATAAAGCAAATTCTCATTTGACGCTTGCTGTAAAATTTATTTAAAAGTTGAATTTTGGGACTCAAAAACATGTGTAAAAATTTAATTTTGTTTATTGACTAGACATAAATAAATAAAAATGTATATAGGTTTAATTTTTAGTGATTATATTTTCAATTTTAAGTGATTAAGGTGTAGAACATCACTTCGCAATTTTGAATTATTTTAACTGTATATATATAGATAATAAACTCTGATTTGGTAACCCAGGCCCCTACCAGTTTATGCTTGTAGAAGCAAAACTGAAACATTTTGCTTTTAACAGGCAGCAAAGCTATAGGCCTATATAGCACAATCAAGACAAGGCCGAATCTAACCAGAGTTTTGTTTTAACTAAACATGGTGAACGACTCTGGTCTGTTAAATCATCCATTCGCTTGTTGTAGGAATAAATCATATAAACCGTATATATAAAATATATAAATTGTGGTTAGGGGTGGAAAAAGCAAATAGCTTTATTTAACACACGTGTAATCGTTAGATTACCTCGTGCTCAAAATCGGTTACCGGCGCTACTGCAGTGTGCTGTGTATGATAAAGATGTTTCTTTAATTTGGTAAAACCCGTTAATTCCCTTGATTCAGTCAAATACCGCTGGTGCTTTGCGCCCAGGGACACAACCTACTAGCAAGCGACCATATTTTCAAAACTGCAACCTTTCGGCTGAACGGCGACGAACTAGTTAACTAGGCTAATTGGTCGTTCACCATGTTTAGACAGATCTTTAATCGTTTTGTATGAAATCTCTACAGCCTAAACTCTACTCGGACCATTGATCAGTCTGATATAACGGCCCGTATTGTCCAACCAAGTATAGCGGTGGGTTAGTGTGTCGTCTTCTTTCAGCCGATTTGTCGCAGGTTTGAAACTAGTCGATAGATAGTTGGTTGTGTCTCTGGGCAAAGTACTTATTGGACATTGACAGTAGAAAGTTCGCGGATTTGTTAGTGTTCAATGTGTACCGCATGCTTGTTGTTATCACTGGTACAATATGACTCCCCCTCACATGGTTATAAATCCACTTTAACATAATAACATGAGGCTGTAACGTTTTCAGAACTTTTTTCCACATACTACCATGCTATCTTTTGTTTTCGAGCAGGAATTTATAAAGTGGAGAATCATGGCTCTTGAAGCAAGCAGCTAAGAGAAGCAGATTTTGGTGTTTATCGAGTCGTCCCCGCATATACTGAATTAATCATCATATGTGTTTTGTCTTGGTCGCAAGTAATCCAGATCCAGAATAAACCCAACCTTTCGTTATGAAGTTCGGATTGCTATTTGCGGAGTAATATATTGGACTATTAGCTGTAGCATAAGTATACTAAACAAAGTTGTTTAGTATACTATGGCTGTAGGGAATCTTCATGTCAGATTCGGTGTCAAGCATAGGGACCAAGCCTAAACTACACAAACCTCCACAATGGCCTATGTTCTGTTTAGATATAACGGCTGCCTCTGTCTTTAACCCTATATGAAAATATAAGATGCTGTAGCACCTGCAGCCATTTTACAATGGCAAAGGTAAGGGCATTTCGGGTTTATTTTCACTGCAGCTGACCTAAATTCGCTATAGCGAAATTTCCATGACGCTCACCACTAGGACCATGAGTAATTGAGTACATAAATTAGATTCAGGTAGGATATTAAGCTTGTGAAATCCTGTCAATGATATTGAACCTCTACTTTGTTTCAACGTTAACTTCAGTTATAGCTGTGCTACTATGCATTTGGTGCACAAAAGGTAAGTTTTACTTTTAAAAGTACTGGTGCGTCTAGCCTGGAAAGAAAGGCAAGCGTGCCAATATTTTTTTAGTTATCATAAATGTACCTCTACCGTTCTGTACAAATGCAGGTTTTCTGTTCGCCAAATTTTTTTCGCAACGCCTTTGTTCTTAAATTTTGTGATATGCCAGCAATAGGCCTACTAATTTGCGCCATCTCAAAAATACATTTTTTTGTATAGTCCTGCATGAGCCTATATCTGGCACATCTTATTAACTTGTCAGTAGAGTCATGTTGACTTGTTAAAGCTGTACAAATCCGCAAGATATTTTTTTATACTATTTAAAGAAACCTCGGGCTATTAATGGTATGTTTGTATAACCATATTTTATTTTTTTGTAGATCACAACATTCCGTATAAGTTGGTACTAGGTGTTTTATCCTCACGTGATCACTTTAAAGAAAGAGAGGTTATTCGAAATACGTGGTTGAAGGCACTCGACAAAACTTCGGTCAATAAAAGGTTTTAATATTTGAAATTTCTATATTTTGTAGGCTAGCTAAACTAGGCTATGTAAGTTGTAAATATATGCATTGATGTGTGACAGATAATAAATCACAGATGGATGATACCTTTAAAGAGAAAACTTTAAACAATTTAATCTGTGTTGAATGCCAAGCAAAAACTGACCGAATCTACTCGACTTTTCCTGAAAGTGGTAACTTGAAAATTGAACATTGCTCAAAGTGTGGTGAACCTGTTGACAAATACATAGAATTTGATGGAACTTTGCTGTTGCTTGATTTATTGCTTTTAAACAAGGCAGCTTGGAGACACGTCCTATACAACACCGATATAGGCTACCTACATTGGAAATTGGTTGCTGTTTGTTTATTTTGTGATGGTTATATGAAATGGGTTATGTCGACTGCTAACTTTGCAACAAAGAACAATGAAAATTCAGAGAATGTTGTCTTTCTTGCAGCAAAACAAGTTCAGCTCTATGTGCTTACTCTTATTTCTTTATGTGAATTTGTAGTGTTTTTATCTGTAATTGTGTTTGGACATTGGATTGTTAATCTTCCCAAAACTTTCAAACATAAACAGACTAAAAATCCCCCATTACGATCAGTAATTCGATGTGTTGTGTTAGCAGGCACTGGAAAATTACTATTCATCCCTGCCATTATTTGGGCTCCGGCAGACAGTAATTCTTACCTGCAGTTAATATTATTGTATGTTGTTTTGTGTAGTGCTTTATCCTTAAGCATAGTTACTGACAGACATTATATAATGTCATTTTTAATTGTATCCTGTGCTTATTTATTATGTACTCCCTTAATCAGACCTGTGAGTGACTGGCTACTTTCTCAAAAATTTTATTAAACAACTTGTATCCTGTGTGCTAGAGTTATCAGGTATTAATGCAGTTTTGAATAAAATTTAAAAAAACGATGTCTTTGTTTTGTAGGGTTCTTGTAAAGTTCATTGTTGGGTCAAAAGATTGCGAAATACCACCTGATTATCGAGAAGATATATATAGCTGTAAAAGTGAAAATCAATGGAACACAAATTTGGGTTAGTTTATATAAATATTAAGTGATGTACATTTATCTCCAAAATACAAAAGTATGTTAATTTATCGCAGCTTCTTTACCAAGCAATTTAACTGTGGGCAGTTTAAGTGAATGTAGTTTTCAAAAATATGATGACAATTTCAAATTAGTTGCTTTGGATTTTGTTGTGAAACATGCAGTAATAGTCACTGGATTGTCTGCTCCAAGTGGTTATTCCCAGCCAAGTTCTGTCCAAGATTTCGTTGTACAGTTAAGAGATCTTGCAAACCAGGTAAGGTTTGCAGGCATGAGTTTGTTTTCCGGTCAATGATTACATTACTTAAATTCGAATCGTAAAGTTGGTTATCGGTGTTGTTTTCAATCATGACTGACTGGAAGTCTTTAAGAGAAAAGACTATTTAAATAGTTGGTAACTGGCTCTGTTTCTTATTTAAAATAAAGTTATGTTTAGAGTAAGCCACGGAACCAGTAACAATCTCCACGTTTTGAATAAGAATTTAATCTGGCAACCAAATTCATGATTGTGTAAGGTTGTCAAGTCCTCAATTTAAAACAACCTAACACTGAAAACATTTCACAGAACGTACTGGTAGTGTCGGCAAAGTTTCAAACTAACAAATTGTCATCCACAAGTTGCTTATCCACACAGAAAGTGGAAAATTATCTTCTCCCCAAAGGTTTTTATGGGACACTAGTAGTTCATTGTCCTCCTATTCATGGATGTCTTGGTATTGAGAATACACATTACAATATGTCGAACCATCCAGCTATTAAGTTTGTTCCAGTAAGTGTTTAAAAAGAAAAAATGTTTTTGTACTGAATGTAGGTATACCTGGCTTTTTTAGATTTTGAGGTATGGGTACGAAATTGGAGATGAGACTGATTTACTTGGGTTCCCAGCAAAATATTTTGAAATCCTGATACCAGCAATGCTTCAATTTCAATTGCAAGGTTAGACCATTGGCATTTTGAATGAGGCATTCAACTGTTATTTACATCCTTGCCTGATATCATTGTGTTTTTAGCATTCATTTACACTTTAATTTAACTTATAATTTAAATAGATCCGCTAACCATCACGACCCACATTGATGCTAAGAAAAATAAATTCCAATCTTTAAAACGAATAAACGATGGTATAACGGTCAAATTGGCAGATGAAATGTCAAACCACGGCGATATTTTATTGGTTCATAGTGCAAAATCACCGTCATTGCCACTAACGGACGTTTATCGGAATTTACCCGATAAACTGCTTTCGTTTTATCAATGGACAGCGGAAAATGTGGCATTTGATTACATTGGAAAAACTGATGATGACAGTTTTGTTCTTCTTGAAAATATTTTACAGGTAGGCCCAATTTCCCCGATATCGAATATTATAATATACAGGGTAGGATGATCAAATTTATTCCAGTAAATAAAAAAAACGAAAAGGACGTTTGCACACGGTAACCAAAATGTATGGGGGTCCGTTTGTAAAAAGAAAACTAACAATCCTACCACAATTCGACTAGATCTTTAATGTGGATCCCTCTATTTTGTAGGTGCTCGATGACACAACATCCAAAAAAAGCTGGTTTGGCAATTTTCGTCTAGATGCACCGGTCGCTAGATGGGGCAAGTGGGCTGAATTGGATTACACTGCCTCAGCGTACCCCGCGTTTGCGTGTGGTGGTGGTTACGTACTTAGCCACGACCTTGTTCGGTGGTTGACGTCCAACATCGACTACCTTCATGTGTATCAAGGTGAAGACGTATCGATGGGAATATGGTTGTCTGCCATATTGCCGAAATTAATACAGGTCTTAATTATTACATATAAGCATTAAGATGACTAATAACATAATAAGTATTTTTCTATTTTTGCAGAATCGATTATGGTTGTGTGACGGCACTTGTGACCAATCTCTGCTCGTATCCACCCAGCTGAACTCTAGCTCCATAAAGCGGATGTGGAAAAACAAAGAAAATTGTCAGAATCCTTGCTGGTGTGGACCTACGTAATATAGGTCAAGCAAATGTTTACAGCTTCTGAATTTCGCAAAAATGAACTGATACAGTTTACATCTACGTTACTTACGTGACATGCTGTAACTTAATACCAAGTGAATGGACTTTGTTTTTGTGATTATCGGTAAAACTACTTACGCGTTCGGCAACAAAACGCACGTTCAATACACTACACTATTTGCCAACTTTATTAGCTTAAACGACCAGCCCCATTTATCGATAGAAAGTTTAAACCATTTCACACAGTGTGTACAAAGGCACGTTCTATCCACTGGCAGACACAGTATTACATTTGTGTCGTTTTTTCTTTAGGAGAGACAACTTTATCCTTATTTGTACAAGAAATAAACGCACATGTAGTATATTATAAGAACGCACTTCGTGTGATGTCAGTTGAAACACCGAGTGATCGTGTTTCAAAGTCTGGAAAGACCTGAGTTGACAAAGCACCATCGCTTTTTTTCAAATGTTTTTGCAAGCCAGCGCGAAATCTTTTGGCGCAACCTTTAGAGCACATTTTTACCCCCTGTTGACTATACGTCTCGACCTCTTTATGGAGTTAGCCTGTAGAATGAGTAAGTGCATTGAGGTGTAAAAAATTTACCGCAGAGGAAAGATGTTTGTCTTATTGCTGCTGGCATGTTAGGCTAGAGGCATGTTTGTCTAACCAGCGTTTTTTTCGTGATATTCATTCTGTAAGACCTGCAAACCTAATTCAAAAGATTTGTATTTTAAGTAAATTGGTTATGTGTTAGATATTATTTTTTTAATGGTAAAGTTTGACAAATATATACTACTAATGCGCAGTGGAATAATCGTGCAATAGTCGTCCGTATGATGGAAAATCGCAGACCTTTTGTTGTACTCTGTTAACATACTTTCTAGATACAGTTATTTACCACAAAACAATTAACGTCGTTTTTAAATGCGCATGAACAGTATTGGTTAAACTTTAAAACCCAATGCGCCAGTATCTCTGCGATC
The DNA here is from genome assembly GCA_000149265.1 of Ciona savignyi. Lineage (NCBI taxonomy): Eukaryota > Metazoa > Chordata > Ascidiacea > Phlebobranchia > Cionidae > Ciona > Ciona savignyi. The sequence goes on from CH001991.1 coordinate 143,873, forward strand.
ACAGGCAATCCAACTAATTAGCTCCAAAATCATGTCAACCGTACTAATATTTGGTCTTTGGAAAATCCCTTAATCACATGACTTTTCTTTAAATACATCTTTTTTATAGAAAAGAAGCGCTAATGATTTTAAAAGACTATATATCTAGTTCCATTTAGCGCAGGATAGGAAGATCTAATCGCCAAAACGAATTGTCTTTCAGTTTACAGGAGTCCGGAACGTATTTTCGTACTTTTCCATTTCTATTTTATCATCAGTAGCTTGCTAACATTGCTCACATCTGGGAAATGACGATAAATTATCCTTTCAACAGAGTGACGCATTTCACACTACATAAATCGTTTAATCTTATGCCTACTGTAAGATAATCGATCTTACTTCGTATTAAATAAGAAGGTATATATGGGTAGCACTGATTGTATCTTCACATTTTAGCCTATCGCACAAGTGAACTTTTGTTATAAGGCAAATTGTATTTACATGACGGTCGTGATACTGATATTGTATTTTAAGTGCGAATTATGATTTAATCAGGCTTTTAAACTTTACCGGAAGGGGATCAGTTTTCTCGCGTTGATAATACTTTTTTCGGGTCTAAACAAGCATTTGTTTGTGTATTGTTTGGGTTATCTAGTTTACATCTGATTTGCATCAGTTGGCTCAATACCTTCCAAGCAAAAAAGAAGGCTAAAACCATAAAGTATAGGTTAATTCATTGTAAATGACAGTCATGATTTAAGCGGTAAACTTTATTACAGAGTAGTCTAACTTGCAGTAAGTATTTTTCATAACTTTTGAGAGAAATTTATGCCAGTGAAATTATGCAACAAGAAATTAAAATATTTAGCTGTGGCATTTAAAGTGACGTTGAGCGTGAAACAAATTATTCAAGGGGTATTTTTTTAGATTTTTAGTAGCTGTTAAAATGTTTAGCTTAATCAATTTGGGATGTTAATTGGGACCTGAGTATTTCTAGTGGCAAACACCTGCTGCGTCTTTGTTATTTGTCCCCACGGCGCATGGACTACTGAGGGTCGTAAACATATTTAGAGTCATGCTAGCGTGGTTGAGGTAACAATGGACTTACGTCACTTACTGAGTAATGCTGTTTTAATTGGTTGCGTAAAAGTCGACAATCTGAAATTTATTGTATCAATGCTCGATTACAGTATTTAGAACCACACGAGTAGAACAGACTAAAATCATAAACAGCAGACGTCGACATACATATGTTGTCAAAAAAGAAATTTGGAAGTTAAAATCCTTTCCTCGGTATCTAAACTTTTTAAAGTAGTAAAACGAAATAATTAATTCACTAAGTAACAGGCACACCAAATATTTATATATAAATAAATTTTGCCTAAAGGTATCTCCAGTGTCTGTTAATAACGATGTTAAAACTAACACCACGTCTGCATACTAATGTGAACAAACTAACAGGGGGTAAATATGGTTACAGGGGTTAATGTTTTGTGGCAGTCAACCGAAACGTATTTGGAACTATAGCTTTGCTGATATTAATATATTTTGACGTCAGACGCCAAATTTAAACTACTTTGTGTACGTGCCGAAGTGCAGCAGCAACCTTTTTACGCCAAATTTAAACGAAGTAATCGAATCAGTCCCACAACTTTGCCTATGTGGATCGTGGGACATGATGGTCACCGGAAATAGGACTTCGGTCGTAAGTTGCCGTGCCAGAGGATTTCGTACGCATAGGGGATTAAAGCTATTATCTTCGCGGTTTGAAGTTGCAACCATGCGCAAGCTGAAGGAACATTATTCAATTAGGGTTCGCTCTCTCGCACACACTGACGTTCCGCATTTAGACGCATGGTCTCTCGGGGTTGTAGACCACGCGAACTATATTTGACGCAAACTCGGTTATGAAAAACCTTCACCTTGAGGAACTAATACGCGCACAAAGGTTGTTGATCGGGGCATCTGTCAATCAAAATTATTTTATCGATACGAAATTAGCCTACATCATCTCAAAGAATTTAAATATGCACACTACAAAGAAATTTCCATACAGCATGCCTCTCCTTATCCCAATGGGTTTATATGCCATTTTTTTAAATTTCCGCTGATTCAAATATATTTCGAGCATCCGACCGTGTCAAAACAATATTCAAAATTTATAAAACTTTCTTAAATAAAATGTGACAGATATGCCAGTACATCGCGAAAAGAGGTACCTCGTACGTCAAGTCAACCACCCAAAACTAGAAACAGTGCACACTTGCACTCTTTTGATAGAGCATATTTTACTTTCTGCGCCATTTTTGCGGTGAAGGATAAATGCATCAAGGTTCACTGGAACGTTAAAAAGGTTGACCATAGGTATAATATCTGTTTTCACGCGGCGTGTTACCCCCTTTACAAACACCAACAACATCGCAGCATTCCGATATCAATCCAGCCTAGAGCTTTACTGATTCCCTTTTTGTTAAAACGTGGCACATTCGAAGTTCAGTAATATAAAAACAAATTTAATGCACATTTAACCGTTTAGTGTATCTATATATCTAAAAATGTCTATCCTGTCATTATAAGAAAGTCGTAAGTATGGACACCTTTAGTGGTGTGCATCACGTTCGAAATGTCTTATGTCGTGCCGACTGTTATAACAACGTACAGCGTTGTTGATTTTGCGACGTTCAATGCAGGCACAGGTGAATAATTACTTTTTATTGCGTCAATAGGATACTAGGTTATTATTGATATAACCGGATAAAACTGCTGTATTAAAGAAAAACAACTAAATAATCCGAAGAATATTTATATTGCAGGTAAGAAAGTGACTTAACATTTATATCTTTATATCTCATATGCATATATATCTAAAAGACTAATTGTTAAGCCTAGTTCGTTAATGTATATATGTTTGTGCACTTCTTTGTACTGAACTTTGTCCAATCCCTTGGTATGCCAAATTAATTATTACACAGTGTGCAATTAGTTACTTATACTTCCCCACAATTGTCACTGTCCTTGTTTCGAACAATCAAGCGCAGTTTTCGTCAGTTATATAGGTAGGCTATATCAGGTGTTAAAGGGTTAAAAACTGTTGATACTTAATTGTCTCATGTCGAATTATGCAAGTATATATTAATGTTTCGGCGATAGTAGTTTATATTTATAGCCAACAAACGCGCGAACGAATATAATGTATATTCGCTTTCTAGAAGTAAAATTTACAGCGTGCATTATAAAAGTTAGAAACGCGTATAATAGTGTATTGTTTGCAGTGAACTTCATACAATCCCTGGGCATGTCAAATTAATCATTACACAGTGTGTTATTTAGTTACTATGTAATTAGTTAGAGTACCTGAAAAATGTCGAGATGTCAGCTTACGTTCTTAAAAACTGTTAAACAGGAACTCAGCACGAATTAGTTTGATGGCAAGTTGTGCATATTGGCGACCTTAAAACTACTTTTACGGTCTTAAAACTATGAAAATGTTACATTAAATCGATTAAGTTTCAGTCGACACTTTGTGTATGCATGTTTATCTAATTAATTCAGGTGCAGCTGGTATTATCACTAAAGGTCGTCTCTGACAGTGAACGCATAGCTTTTTGCGCATATAAACTTATGGCAATGATTTCCCACGAGACCAAAACGTAGTTGTTTTTTCTATAGATAAGGCAGCATATATCGGCAGGAAATGCCAAGATAGTTTATCAAGATGTGCTAAAAGTACAATGGAATCATTTATTTGCTTGTGATCTTTCAGAATGTTGTACAAGTATATAATGATTGCTTAAATACCCGCATACATTATTTACGTCCTGCCCTAGCTTTGACGGCTTACAGCGATAAGAATATTCTAATAGGGAGACACAGAAATATATTAAACTTCAGCTTCAGCTGCATATATGTAAGGTTTTAATGTAGTTAGTGTGCATCTTAGAACAATTAGGATGAGCCCGTTCAAATATTTTTTAATTGCAAATTAACAATCAATAGACTAAGGTATAAGCAAACCATTGATAGAGAACCATCAGTTGCCCGTCTTAAAATAAATTTTCCAATCTGTATAATTATCTTGCGAAAAATGATGTTGCTTTATTATATTTTTTTACTGGGCAATTACGAAATCTACAGTGGACTTACATCGTTTTTTGTTGTTGTATAAAATTCGGTATATCATTCGGCCACACGACCGTTTAGAAGACCAATGATGTTGTTGACCCAATTTAAGTGCATTAATCTAAATATAATAGAAATAATACGCCGCTATGGTATTTCCTACTTAACGAGCCTAAATTAGTAAAGCTATCTTGCGTGAGATCTCGCGGGTAATGTGTGGATTAGCACGCCAGAACAGCTTAGCCAACGGATAGACAAATGTGAATTATAATTAGAAATACTAAATATAACTACGATGCTCATCGTATTAATCGAGAGCGAATTAGGTGCTCATCAGGAATACAATGTATAGATCGAGAGATCAAGCTGTCTAGTTTATTTGGAAGAAGCATTTTGTTATAGGATTTGCATATCAGGTAAATTTAATATTAATGAATTACCATTTTAAATGGCATAAACGGGGCTTAGCAATGTGTACAACAGTATATTGTTCACGATGCGGTTTACGAAGGACAATTTATTATAGATAGAATTTTCCAGAAATTGTTTGTATAAGAGGAACCCGTAAACTTCCATAATAAATTTAAAAGCTGTTTGCGTCTGATGATAAATCACACAGTCATATTTCATAAATTTATATTTGCTCTAGGCACGCGAACTATAGTTCGGAACACAAAAATGTTGCCTGAGATTTGACCGTCGAAAACAAATATCATATGTGTGAGGATAGGTCACATGTTAATAATTAAACCCTTAACTTAAAAACAAGCGTAGACGTTTCATAATGATGATGCAACGCTTAAACCTATTAATTTTTAGCTGATTTGGAAATGTCGATCCCGAGAAGGGTTTCTTAATTACGATAAATGAGAATGGAAAATACGGGTCTTAAGAAATTCCAAAACTGTTGTGGTCGAGTATGACGAAAATAAAAACTAACCTTTGAAGTTTCATAACCTTTCATCTGTCGGCTTATAGATCTCTTACTCAGCAGAAATGCTATTTGTTTACATATAGCTCGACGCAGCGCGATAAACACACATTGGTGTGTGCTAAAAATTAATTAGTTCTCATAAGCGCAGCCAAAGTTAAGGTGTAGGTCGTGTGTGGGTCATTGCAGCGCGGAAATAATCAGCCAACAAGTTTTTTAAATTCTCGTCAAAGTCAGCAGGTACAATGGGTTTATAGCCTTAAAATACATACTTATAAAAACGCAAATATTTAATATGCAGCATTTAAAAATGGGTGATGAAATATGGCGTTGTACAATAAAATATCTTTATTTTACTTTCAACCAAGTGCAAAATATATATTAATACATGTATTCAGTGTGTGACGATTTGCTTTTCGATGCGAAAAAGTTGATGGTTTTCGCTTCGATGGACAGAAGAGATGGTTAGACAGCCTAAAATTGCATTAGTTCCGTGTTAGACTATTATGTACGTGTTATTATATAAACTTGAGTAGTTTTCAGTTACATGATAAATATTTATGCACATACATGGAATAAACGGAGCATAAAACTAAAATATTCGTAATTTTGACGACATGTGTAATTTACTAAATATAATGTTTATCGCATACTTATAAACTAACATGTTTAATCTGCTGGATCATTAACCTGTCGGTCGGTATAGCATCACGCGGTTTATCGTTCGCGCGGATTCCAATAAAACATGTAACTCCTTCGTTTAATATTGTAAGTACGATAATACTTTAAAAACAAAAAGAGGTTACAGTGAGTGAGTGTCATTCCAACTCAAGTGGTCAGTTTTGTTTTGGACAACTAGAATTACTCTTTAAACGATATAAGAGTTCACGAAGACAGTTGAAGCGTGTATGGTCCAGATTTTCAGCTATGACCCGGTGCTGTAATTAAATACTTTTTGTATATTTATAAAGCAGTTTTAACTTTGTCAAGTAAGTAGTCGTCTGTAGATGTAGGTAAAGGAGTTTTGGAAGACTTAAAATAGGAAATAAAATTTTCAGCATTTATAGATTTAACAAATCTTAAGTTCGAATATTCGTAAAGTTTATGACAATATTCTAAATTATTGGTATTAATTATTATAGCGTGGGATCTAAAGATAAATAATACTAAATATGCCTTATATTCTCTCGGTAAAAATAATGACTCAGACATTGTTTTAAAAATCGAGGGATACATATTCGTAGTAAGATTACAAGGCGCCATCCATTCCATAGCGGTTACATGCGGACTTGATCTGAACGTTACACGTTTCTTAGAAATTGGCCACACTTACAAGAGTTGACACTTGTTACTAGTCTATGGTGGGTGATACGCTTTTAAGAAACTTATGTTGTAGGTAGACTGACGTAAGTGGTACGAGATACTTGTTTTAGGGAAGTTCAGTTTTCAATAACCTGTTATAAGCTTTCTCGGGAGGCGACAAAATTTTCTCAAGAATTAATAGTTATCGGAAAATGTTTCTTTATATTTAAACGTTTTGATTGAATATATAAAAGTTTTTTCGACATTGAATGTTTATTTGCCCAGGCAAATTACTAGATTTGTACTGATGACGTCAACCTTTGCCGTTATCGTGGCTTTAGGTTACACGTGGGATTTGGACATTTTCTGAATTATATGTTGTAGACCAGTGAAGGTTCTAAGAAAATAATCATGATACATGAGACTTTATCTCTGTATACGAAACAAGGAGCTTTAGTGAAGTGTGCAATCTACCTGAAAACTTTCTGTTCAAATTCGTTGTTTGCAGGCCTGTATATACTAGCCTAACTTTAAAAATATATTATTTACCAATAGCAATTACTCAAATTGGTTGAATTCGATTGGGCAAAACAGAATTCTGATTAGTCATACAAAACTAAAAGTACCAGCGGC
>CH001991.1:150936-166090 GCA_000149265.1 Ciona savignyi
TTTCAAGGCGAGAGAACAACACGCATCTTCGCTTACTTATCTTATGTTGCACTGAAATAGTTGGGATAGCCTAATCCATCAAAATTAAAAGCGTGGAATGGAAAACTTTTAGTAATTTGACCTATTGTGTCCAAACTGAAAATGTTGAAACGTTTTACATTTGTTGTTTGTTTAAAGGCTATATATGCTGCACTGAACTAATTTGGATAAAACAGTAAAATAAAACGCGGCTCGGTGTAATTACTAATCCAATATAACCTTGTACTGTCTTTGGGCCCCACTTTTTATTACTTTGTGTGAGTAAAAGTACTAAAATGACGACGATTTCTTCAAAAAACAATTAATTTAAAAATATGTTTTGGTACAGTAGAAGAGTAATGTAATAAAGTCAATTTAGTAAATATAACTGTATCGTCTCTGACGTGCCACAACAATGTGTGAGAAAGAGGTATAGTCAAAAAGGAAGTCATTGACGCAGCATTAGTACTACGCTACTCTAGGCTTCATTAAAGCGACAATATTTTAGACACAGAATGTAAGGCTTATACTAGACGACAAAGTTACGTTTAGATTGTGTTTGCTTTGAGCAGTGTACTATAATTGTTTAAAATCTAGTTGAAATTATCGTGAGTTTAGGCCTACAGGCATCTATTTAGATAAATTATGCATTATTACGTACAGCTATGTATATGTCCTAATGGGTGTTGTTTTATGCGGTCATAATTATTTAACAATAAATAAAAACCTATTTAGACCAAACGGTAAATAAACAAGTATTTACAATTAGTTACCATAAATACACTTTACAGCAAGATAGGTTCACATAAACAGTCAAACTGTTTCATGAAATTAAACAAAATAGTCCAACCGGAAACAGCAGTACAACTGTGTACTAGATATATTAACATACCATGCACAGGATTGCAATTGCATTGTTGCTTAAATTATAACTTCTTGCATCATGTTAGTTGGGTGTTTTGCCTAATAGGCTGGGTTTTGACATGTTGTATTATACAATTGTGACATTTTAAAAACTTTGTAAATGTAAGCCAGATTAAGGTCATATGATATGCAACAAGTACACTTAAAGAAAGAACTGTAATTAGTGTTACATAACGGGCAGTTAAACATGGAAGATAATTTTGAATTTGTCCGATTGACATTTGTTCTCCTCGTAAAGCATGTCAGCTTATTCTGTGTGATGTGGTTGCCTCACCCACGGTCAAATATTAAACTTGGTTACGCCGTTCTTAATCACTGGATTTGTCGACAACAAGTTCGTTAATGCATTAGATATTATCAAAGTTAGAGATGTTTCACACGATGATTTACCCGATGACATTATGAAAATCAAACCAGCTTTATAGTCACACGACCAACGTTATCATTGTATCATTTAATACGTGAGTTGTGCTGTACCTTTCAAGTCATTCCCTCAAGGCATCCGAAATTGGCACATTCCCGTTTTTTATTTACTTGTTGAAAATTAGACCGAGTTCACAAGAAGTGTCACGTTTTATACAGCCACATAACTGTCGAAGGTTTGATGGCGGTACGTTTTATGAGGATTTTGTGTTTTGCGGCGTCTCTAATATAATTAAACCCAGCGATTGTTAATACATAAAATGTTTTTTTGGACGATGAGCTAATACCAATTTACCTAGTTCTAATCACGTTTGTACATTGCAAACTCAATATTATCCTGAACATCTCACAGATTAAATATGGCGACTTATAGTAAAGATAGCGATGTAGTATTATTAGGTACTTTAGATAATAATGTGAAAATACAATTCATCGATAGTGACGATTCCGACGAAGGAACAGAACAAAGCATCATCGCGGACCCCAACAACAATAACGAAGTTGAGAGCCACAAGAACAAACAAAGCGGTGAAATTTGCAACGCTGGAACCTCAAATTATGATCAAACCACATTTTATTCGGATGACGAACAACGCCTAACAGAGCCAACGGACATTATGCACAGTAACGGAAATGTCGTGTTCTCCGAACTCTCTCTCAGATCGATTTCGTCTAGGGACGAGTCTCTGGTCACATTAAGTGACAGGGACCCTGACAGCCCACGTCGAAACGACAAACGATCTTCGTTTAATTCAGGTTACGCTTCTAGCGATGACGAAGCGGATGAAAAACCAAACGTAATTCGAAGGAAATTACGGTTTGAGCGCCAGAGGTCAAATGAAAGTTGCCCGAATGCGAACAGCAACAATAATATCAAATTCTCGGCGGCTAAAAACTCAGGAGAGAACAAGGGAGGCGATTTTAAAGGTTCGAACGGACAGCATGTCCGCCGGAGAGTGAAACGTTCCAGGTCCAGTAACTCCCCATACATGGGACTTAATGACAGTGAGCGCAGAACACCATGGCGAAACCACAGTGTTCAGTTGACATCTATCCGGGCACGATCGTCAGATGACAGATTAATAAAGCGGAACTGGGCGGCGCATAAATACGTTTACAATAAACGATTAATACTGAAAGACGGTACCACGAACGTTCACATCAAAACAAAGGTACGTGACAGACATGTAGTAGTCAATTGTTTTAAATTTCAATTCAGTGTTTCACGGTTCTTTTTTTAGGATATGGGAAGGCTGGACGTATTTTCCCGGTTCTTCAGCGACATATTTACTACTTTATTGGATTCAAGTTGGTCTTGGATCCTTTTTATCACGGTGTCCGTGTATGTTGGACACTGGATAATATTTGGAATCCTCTATTGGCTCTTTGCCTTTGTAAACAACGATTACGCTAAGAAATTCGGCCCACCAATTCAAGATGCTGTCTTGGGTTTTCCAAATACAACCGCCGCTACCTCAATGGCAGATGGAAATGAAACACCGTGTGTGTTCGAAGTTTATGATTTGTTATCGGCGTTTTTGTTCTCAATGGAATCGGAAACCACTATAGGTATGAAATCTACCAATACTGTTTACGTATAATTATAAATTTGTCTGGCAGAAAATACACTCATAAAAGCGGAGTGTCAGTTAAGGCCCCGGGTAAATGTAGAACAGGTCTCTGCTAGATATATTTACTTTATATATTAGCTAAGGTGACACCGCCATAGCGGGTAAGCATGCCTCACCTTTTTAACCAGGCGTAATCGATGGACTTACAAGAGGTGTGTTCTAATGGTGTACATCTGCTTACATAACCCATTGCTTACGGTTTAGGTTACGGCCTTCGTGGTATGACAACAGCGTGTCCTGTCGCAGTCGCATGCCTCACAATTCAATGCATCGTATCTGCAATATTTGACACATGGGTAATTGGAATGTGCTATGCAAGACTGGCTAGTCCATCTGCACGAACGAATACCACTCTTTTTTCAAAGAAAGCCGTGATTTGCCAACGTGATGGAAAAAGGTTGGAGGCGTTGATAATTCCGAATACTCGGTTCACAACTTAATGCCACTTATTAATGTTTATTATAACTCATCTTCAGGTGTTTGTTAGTAAGGGTGGCGAATCTTCGAAAAAGTCTCCTGTTAAACGTATCCGTCCGGGCTAAGCTGATAAATCTAACAAGTTAGTATAGCTAGACTTTACAAACATTTTTGTCATGGCTTTATACTTCACTTTCTAAACATTTTCCTTTATTATAATCATTAGGTCGTGTGCATAAGCATAACAAGTGTGATTCTTAACTTTGGTATAGTGCTAAGAATAAATAAGATGCAATGTAGGCGTTGGAGCAACCGAGAAGCTCTCTGGTTATCAGTTGATGCTGGAACAGAGAGATTTCGTTTTCCAGAATAACTCAGCTGCGCTGCTAACGGCTCCAGTTGAATACTGTCATGTAATCGACAGCGAGAGCCCATTATCGGGTAAATTTAAAATTTATATATTTAAAACGTTTATTTACCAATTGCATAGGATATTCATATTTTAGTCCAGTTTATGGGGAAACGCGGGAAAGTACCGCATGGGCAATCATTAGGTTGCATATATAGCCTATCTATATAGTGAAAACGTAAGGTAGCGTTATTACACCGGTGTGTTCTTTCAGTTTTAGTAGAATTGTTTAATCCCTTATACGTTTGGGCGATGTCCGCGAAGTGCCTTGCCCAAGAACACAGCGAAATATCAAGCGATCTGTTTCGATCTTATTGGTTGAACTCATTAACTTACCAATAAAGCTATTCGGTCGGATAAAGGTTTGATCTTCGACCTTTTTGCTATAATTCTGCGTTTGTGTCGCCGGGCAAGGCATTTAACGAAATCAACGTCTCCCCGATCTTACCACTGGTTCAATCAAATCGGCCCATAATATAAAGCATTATTAATTAATGAACACATGGAATGCCTGTGTTATAACACGTTCTTTGAAAATAAAATTGTATCAAATTCTGGCTTAACATTAAATAATACGTTCAAGGTATTCCGCCAAACATGTATCAGAATTCACATCACAACCGATTCGAAATCGTCTTCATTTTTACTGGCACCTTGGAATCGACAGGAATGACAATGCACGCTCAGACCTCCTACCTCAGCACCGAGATATTATATGGGCATAGGTGAGCGCACCAAACGTAATAAATCTAATTAGTAAACCTAACTGGTACTTTAAATTTTTTTCTTAACGGGCTTAGTTTTGAAACCATGATGGCCTCGTTGCAAAGATTATTTTTGAATGTCGGTATATGTATCGGTCGCTTTTCATTCGGCCACTCGACCGTCCTACGTTTAAAATTTATACGCGTGCACATGCTGATAACGTTTCGGTACGCCACCTGAAGGTAACATATTTAAATCCAGATACTTACAGTTCACTAAAACAAATCTCGTTTTTTTATGCAACATATTGTAATAGCATAGGCAGCAGCTGAAACGTAGGTATTAGTTTGGCTATCAATTATAATGGTAAGTACCCCAGCACAGGATAACTTAGGTAAAGATCCTTCAGTCTGAACCCGCTAGGATACAAATGACCTTCATTCCTACGATGCATTCCAAGCTAACTTATGAAAACTAGGCACCTACTATTTAGACTCTAATGTCCGTCATCTTCGTCATCAGCTATTTAACCTTATAAACTTGCTCTAAAGAAAATATTTATTTAGTCATGTTTAAATATGAATCTCCATCCATGCACAGGTTTTCACCGATTCTTTCTAAAAACTACACCAAACGGCAGTACGAGGTCGATTTTAAGCGGTTCCACGACACTGTACCTGAGCCAGCCTCGACATACCGCAGTTACAAAGCAACCAACACTCCGGCAATCAACGGTCGTTCTGTCGTCACGTCTTTAATTGAAGAAACGGAAGAAGACATTCTTTCAGCAAGCGATGATGTTTTTGATGTTTAGGTTTTAAACTTCACAATATTTTTTTAAAGGAGGCGATAACATGTATTTTGTAGCGTAAATGTGCCTTAAGTTTCTCGAATCCCGTTCAGGAGTTCCAAGTGTTCCCAATTACAGTGTTACCGATATTCTATCAAGTCCATATTTATTCATGTGTGAATGGCTGTACAGGCATTATTTTTGTGTGCTTAAATACTTTACCAATCCCTAAAGTTGAAAAATATATGGGTTAAATAGGTTACTATTTTAAAGTTTCACTTTCTAATATGGCAACAAAATTCTTTTCTTTTACCTGCAGAAAACCAATTGAACTTAAATATTATTACTATTTCTTTAATCTGATTTTTTTAATCTATGCATCCTACTCGGAGTTGAGATGCTTCATCCGCAATTTTCTGTTTGCATTAATTTATTATGTACACTGTTTTATTCAATCGCTTTTTAATAAAGATATTGAATGTTCATTATGTCTTAGAAATATAACTGAATTTACAAATATAACACAATAATACACAAATATAAAACTTTGGTTGCAAAAAATATAATGAACATATAAACATTACGAAGCATACAGTTAAACAAATAAATATATCATAACACTTTTTAAATAGAAACAGTTTAACCGTTTCTTATATATAGTTACGTTAAATCGAATATATTACTGACTAATTAGGTTAATTTTTTTATAATATGACAATATTTCCATGCTATTTCTTCATTGGTTTGGATTGGTTGGACGATGGTATAGGGCCACTGATGTAGTTGCGTTATCGAATGCGGAGATACATATATATAAAAAACGGTATCGTCGGCATGCGTTAGAAACTGCTGGTCCCGTTTAAAACCCAATGTTTTGTAGTTAACAAGGATGTACAAAGGTGTCGGACCTGTTTTAAGAACCAGATTCATTGATTTTTATAGTTGCTGGATAATTGCAGTTCAGCAGAAATATCAACCGATAAAATCATGTCATTAAAGTGTCAATCTCGTGGGTAGTTAAATTCTCAGATTTCCAAATCAAATTACGGTTCTTGTATCTCCAAATCAACTTGCGCATAACTTGAACGCTAGCCCGCTGGAGTAATATATGATTAATATCTTCAACCCAATTTCTATCGCGAGCGATTGCATGTCGCCTTTGCTCCAACGTTATAACCGTAAAACCAAGACTTTGGCCCACACGATTTGTCTTAACAACACTCGTTTTACGCAAGAGCCGTTGCAGACACTTCCAAATCCAATGAGGATGCGGGATGAGATTCATAGGTGGCGGACGAACGACCTCGCGGTGGATATAATGAATCCACAACTGTGTTCGATGAAATTTCCATTCCAATTCCTCGTTTTCACTCGTTCGCTCGTACGATTTTGTCATTATGGCGATTAGCATGTTCCACATGACAAGTATTACTACTACGCGAAAGCTTAGCAGAAGATATTTAGCAAAACTATGGGAAGTAGGTGATAAGTTAACAATTAAACTGTTGATATTAACCTCTTGTGAAAATATTGTGTCCGTAAATGTTGCGAACGAAAACATAATTGATTTGAAACATGTGACATTACATGGTTTTCTATGCAAAGTTCCATCCATTGTAGTACAACACGAAAAAATCTTCGTAAATGCAACAGAATAAGCAAAAATGACCCAAAGAAGGACTCCTGTGAATTTTGCTATATCCTTCAGCATTCTGCCCATTGACACTAAGATTGGTCCAAAGTATTGGTTGTTTGTTTCGAATCCGAGTATTTTTAAGAGAAACAAGATATAAGCTAATGCAAATAAACCGGTCTCTATGTCGACATGATCCGTGCATAAACAGTTCTTTCTAAAAACGGCAGTGTTTAATTTGTAATGTTTATGTATATATTTAGTTATAATATTAGATGTGAAGTCGACACAGCCCGTGCATAAACTTTTAAAGGGACGGTTTTTAAATAGTTGAAAATAATATAACAATAATCGAATACATTGTAATATTTATAATGTCTCTTCGTTTGTAAAAAATACCTGTTCATTGCTATCGCACTTGCAATTAAATATATAACAGCTCCACCGAAGTCGACATAGTTCCAAAAATTGCTTAGGTATGTCCTAATACCACTGTTTACACTCTCTTGTATTTCCTGCACAAGAATTCCGACAACCCAAATGAAAATCCATACAACAAGTCCAGAAATTTCTACATTGTCTTTGAAGAAAGTAGCAATATGTTACTGAACCAAAATGATATTGGTGGTTTTTTAAATAAAGTTCCACTTACCGCTAAGAGTAGTTAATACCAATATATATGTATATACTTTATAAAATTGATTTATTAAGTGACTAAACAGTGACGGATTAGGCTAATTACGTCATTTCTTTACACTGGTATCGCCTAATAACCTATATATAGACATCAATATTCGTCACCACTAATGGCAAATCATGCTTACCACATTTCCGAGTCCAAACGTGCAAGATGATTAACACGACAAATATGCATTCCGATGCACGAATACAATAAAAGGCCATCACAGGTCTTGTCAGGATTTCTAATTGCCAAAAATTTAAACAATGAAAAACTTGATTTACGTAAAAACAATGACTTCTCAACCGGGTAGGTTATTACTTATGGGAGATATTCACTGGTACAAGGCGTATAAACTAATAACAATGTATTTCAACATAATTAGGTTTTCTAAAAAAGTATATGACTATATACAAAAGTGAAAGAAGACTACTATATAAGTTGACTCTATAAACTGGAAAAAGTTTAGGCCTATAGTATATACACCATTCTGACATAGTTTAGAACACTTACTTCCAGGTTTGCTGTTGGGGGCGATGATATAGAATAAGCTTAGAATTGGAAAGAAAAACCCGATAAAACTCCACAGGAACCTATAGGAAGTGGTTTCTTCATTGATATTAGATGTATTCCTATATTTCATGTGGGTTAAGGCGAGCTGCGTAAAGGTAAGAGGTGGTATGAACGTTTTAACGGCAACCGTGTTATAAAAATGACATACCCAAACATTTAGGTCTAGAAATCATTAAAATTAACTCGAGAGTGTCAACCACGTGTTTAACCACCACTATTTGTAAATCACATGTTGTATGCCATATATATATGCTACAGGGTCCCTAACCACAATTTGTCTTTTAGTATGTAGTTTGTTTCTGCAAGCATAAACGCATGGGTCCCGTAGTTAACAGACCAAACTTATTTTCCATGTTTAGTTAAATAAAGAATAAACGTTTTAAATTTGCGAACATTTCACCACAAATGTTTTAAATTATAGCTTCTTGTCAAGCGCTGTGGTGAATTAAAGCGAAATTTCCGAAACGGCCCGATTTAGTTTTTCATAATTTCAGGGAATTCCCCTGGGTTTGGTAGATAAGTTTCTGTTGTTACATAAGTGAGTCATGTTATGTAACAATTCTTAAATTTTTAATCTGATTTGTCGACTTCTTGTTGGAGATGTCAGTGCGATATGGCATGCCTGCCACAATCATAATTTAGGAACATATATTTGTATTATGGAAATTAACCTAATTAAATGTTTTCTTTTTTAAATTGTTTAAAGTGTCTAATGTTTTAACATTTTACCAAATTTTATCAAAATTAGAGCAGCCGTTCAAGCGCTATGGCCACAAAATCTAATTTATTAGAAAAAAACGTTTTGATTTTTAACGTCTGAGGGGAATTTCCCTAGATTTATTACCCAAATTTTGGGTTTCTGCATATTTAGACCATGTTGTCTTACAAATGTCCAATTTTTATTGCGATTTCATTACTCCTTTTGGCAGATGTCGGGGCAACATGGAATGCTTGTCACAATCATGTTTTGAGACCATATCCTATTTTTTGGGGTATTTCCCTAGGTAATTTTATTATTTCTTCCAAGTGTTAAATCAGTGACTAATGCACTTACATTCCACCAATTCTAATTCAAATTGTAACAGCCGTTCAAGCGCTATACCCCAAAAGGCAATTTTTTAGAAAAAAAAAATAGCGTTTTGGTTTTTAGAGTCCCAGGGGAATTCCCCTTGATTAATCACCCAAAATTTTGGTTTCTACATATCTAAACCATGTTGTCTAACGAATGGCTAAGTTTTATTACGATTCCATTATTCCTTCTGGTAGATGTTGGGGCGAAATGGCATGCCTGTCACAATCATAATTTCAGAGCAAAATCGAATTTTTGGGGTATTTCCCTAAGTAAATATTTTATTTTTTTCAAGTGATAAATCAGTGACTAATGTACTTACATTCCACCAATTCTAATTCAAATTGGAGCAGCCGTTCAAGCGCTATGCCACAAAAAGCGCAATTTTTCATAAAAAATAGCGTTTTGGTTTTTAACCTCCCAGGGGAATTCCCCTTAATTTATCACCCAAAATTTTGGTTTCTGCATATCCAGACCATGTTGTCTAACAAATAACTAAGTTTCATTGCGATCCCATTATTCCTTCTGGTAGATGTCAGGGCGCCATGCCATGCTTGTCAAACGTTTGACGAAAAAAAAAGAAAAAAAACGAAAAAAAACGAAAAAAAAAACGGACAAAAACAATATGTGTCCCATTTTTCCAAATGGGACCCATAATAAAATATATCAATATATATTAAATAACTTAAATAAAGCAAATTAAAAATATCTAACATGAATATACCAGAGTATACCATATCTTAATCGTGGCCTAAAAGCATTTAGCAAATTAACTTTTTTAGAAAATAACGGTTAAAACTGATCAAATATCGGTTAAATGGCAACTTGCCTGGCTGTTTCGATGAGTAACAACTTTCTTAAGATTTTCTTTAACAGCTGTTTTCAAACATTCAAGACTAACTTGATGACGCCTTGGGCCGATATTAGTTAAACCCTGTTCCGACTTTAAAGAAT
This sequence comes from Ciona savignyi, assembly GCA_000149265.1. Lineage (NCBI taxonomy): Eukaryota > Metazoa > Chordata > Ascidiacea > Phlebobranchia > Cionidae > Ciona > Ciona savignyi. Next base: position 161,162 of record CH001991.1, read on the forward strand.
ATTTAAACAGCTGAGAAAGTTCGGTTGTAGATCGTATCTGTGGATCCGGAGCGACTTGGGTAAAAGGACTCTAACATTTAACCTAAATGAATAGCATTATAAAGGCCTAGGTAGTTACCTGGTTTAGCAACGAGCATAGGAAATCTTCGATTTGAAACTGAAGATTCTTGTAAAATTGACCATATTCATATTCCACCGCTGCATTTTCTCTCACTTGTCGGACCAGTTGTATGCAATAACGAAAAGGTTCTATGTCATATCTCTGTTCCATATAAAAAAAACGTTACAATATGTTAAATGTTAAGTTGTGAACAGCAGCTTAGTGCAGATTAGTCTAATGGTTTAGTGCCTCGTCTTTCAGCCATACGGTTTCACTTTCGAAACTGGTCGCTAGCTAGTCAGTTTTGTCCTTACACTTAACGGACATTTCCTGAACCCAGCGGTTTATTGGGTTCTACTAAATTAAAGGGATTCATACATAACACACTCTGGTAACCGAAGGTGGGTGCAAAGATCTGAAGATTGCACGTGTGTTAATCCCTTTGGTTTTACCATATACGGGGATAAACATGAATATCCTATCCTATTCTATTCTAGATACAGTATATAATACTTCGCAGATAGTTGTGATATAAGACGGGCTGGATCTTGCTTTCAAAACTAAACGTCGTTTGTTCACCGCTTCCCATGCACAGCAATCAAAGTCCTCATTGTCTCCATACAGCGAATTATTCTGCAATGAAATCCAACACTTGTGGTTCCCTATTCGCGCAAGATAAGTACGTCGTTTCGTGCTCTATACAACATCCCATTCTACTATGAACAGATTGTATCACGAATTTTTGCTTAAGTATTGTCCCTAAACCATTTAAAGTCGGCTGATATACATTGTATCAATGGAACAGAGTAAAGAAATGTTTTTTTTTAAATAATATAATTACGTTAAGTCCATATATTTCATATCAATTTATATCGTTGCAAAATATCCTATTGTGTCTATGACGACCAAGTACATTTACCTCTAAATCGTCGTGACCGTGTTCCAGCAACAAGTTAAGAATGTCATAATTATTCTGGCCGGCCGCCATTAGAACAGGTGTGAGTCCCGGTTGAAAGTGTGAGTTGTGGCCGCTTATCTTAATATTAATTGAATCATGGTATTTCAATATGACCTCCACTACATCGGCGTAGTTTCGTTGGATTGCATGGAAAAGGCAATCCTTTATGCTTACCTAAACAAAAAATGTTCCGCCATATAATTATTTTGATCAGTGATAAACTGTCGCACTTTCAGTCGAAACGTTTGGGTCGAAACTAGAGATAGCTATATAATCAATTGGGTCCACACACAAGGCAAGTTAGCGGACATGACTTGCACCCGTAATGCTTTTATCTTATATAATGCACAATAGTAGCCCTGACACCCGTTTATTTTTTATCAGTTGTGTGACACAAATTATTTTTTATCAGTTGTACCGAACCAAGTTTCCAAAGTGTGGTGTTTTCAGGCGTCGTTTTATTTTAGTGCGCAACTTTTTTCATTCTTCTCACCTTCTCCTTAAGTAAAACCCGACACATTTTTACATTCCGGCATTCCACTGCCAACCGGAAAGCAGACATCTCGTTCTGGTCCACGCAATCCTTCTTGAGGCCGCAACAAGGAATTTCTTTATAAACAGCAAAGATTGCCTTGATGTGGTCGACTGACCCCCTTCTAACTTTATCCAAGTAATAAGAGTTTACTTTGAGAGGACTGTGGTAAAAAATATACTGAGCAAATGTTATCTTATTAATAATGTTAAAAGAGTGTACCTTTTCATAGATAATATTTTGGCTCTCACGGCTTCACGTACAGCTGAATCAGGTTCGGAAAGGCAGAAATCTACAGATATCTCGATATTTAGCCATATATGAAATCAATATATCGAATCTAAATAAATTTTTAGCACCCGACTTTGAAGAAATTTAAAACATTAATTTTTCACACGAGAATTTAAGGGAAAAAGTATATTAAAGCGAATTGGTTTGGGTTAAATACTGTATGGAATCTCTAAAAAAAGAAAAAAAGTATCAATCACTAGTTAACAATTCCTGATTGTTAAAAAGGTTTTATTTAAAACATATAGGCATATTTTTCGGCAAGTAAAAATGGGTTTAATCAACGAAACTAACTTGTATATAATTTACATTTAAAAAGACGCGCTTTGGTAAATAAAGATAGTAATTCATCTAGCCTACTTACCGTGGTCCACTACCGACAATGGTCTCCATACGGAGTAATATTCCGGCCTGTTATCGATATTGCTAGAATGTGAACTTGTTCTTAAACTAGGCGCTGTGTGTGTTCTTCCACGTTTTATCTCTACCTCGCATTCAGCGTCTTCTTTTAACCGGTGATGGTTCATTTTACTTTGCCTTGTAACTTCTGTTTTGTTGATTATTTAGAAGGCATCAAAAATGATAGTTTAACCAGTGATTGTAGCAAGGCGGGGCTGCGCTATATGAAATGCAATCACCTATAGACGAAAAGCGCTGGCTGATCCTTACCTTTAAAATCGTTGCGTCACAAGGAAGTTTTCAAATTAGTGATTGATTGTGGTGATGCATTTTCCTGACTTAACAGCGGTGTTTGGTGTGCGGTCACAATGTACTAACGGTGTTACATACATTGTACTGCAGTTGGCCTACTACAGAATGAGGAAGCATGCCTACCAGTTAAAAAAAGTTGATTGATATATATCGGAAGCGGAAGATATACCTTTAAAGCAACAAAACAAGCACACTTTTAGCCAGTCGTTCTATATTTTTAAAGGTGCTTTCGTTAGCTTTTATAGCTTTAATCATTAGCTACGCTTAAGACTTGGCCACCATAAAGTTATCACTTACCAAATTATTGTAGGACATCCGTAAATTGTATTTTTTATTTTATTGGTTTATTTATAAGATAGGTTAAACGGGGCAGTTTCGTATATATATAAAAAATTCGTCTTGTTTAATGAACTCACACAAGTAACACGTAGAACTCCATAAGTTCCATAGGTTATGTATACTTGCTTTGAAAACACGCAAGGACAGTGTTTTTATTCGATCGCACAACTTTCAAGTCGACTGTAAGGTTTATCGTCGCCAATATTGTATATATTTTTATATCGATGTCACCATTTTCCCCACCATTTCATCAAAATATAAAACGCTTTTTTTACCGCCTGCTCATTATCGCAAGGTAATCGTTTTTTGATAGTTTTAGTAAGTATGTTTTGGAATTATCGGTGCTGGTTAAGATGTACATGGCGTGATTTGGCTCCTGTTCAGCCACAGTTTGGTAAATATTGTTTTTATTTCCTAAATTAGTAAATTTGTAATCATTTAATTGTACATATATATTTCCTTAGAAAACCGTAATTTACAAGACTTTTTGTTCCCTTCATCATTCACGTGTCAATTTCGATAATTCATGAAGTTTTGGACAATAGGATAGGATATTCATGTTTATCCCCGTGAATGGGAAAACCAAGGGGGTTAAGACACGGGCAATCGTCAGAACCCACCGTCGGGTTACCGGAGCTATTGCATTGTGCTGTATATGATAGACACGTTCCTTTAATTTAGTAGAACCAATTAATGCGCTGTGTTCAGGCAATGTCCATTAAGTGTCTAGCGACCAATTTCAAACCTGCAAGTCTGCAACCCTTCGGTTGAAAGACGTCGCACCGGACAATGACACGTTTTTTCAAACTCTGAATTAGAGACGCCGTCCAAGCATAGTGCAACTTCTCACAAAGACAGGTGTTGGAAGCCAGCACCTAGTCGGGAAGTAAAATTGACGTTAGGAAAGGATATTCGTGTTTTATCCTGTGATTCGGAATGATTGTTTTATTAAATGGATAATCGTCAGATTATCCTAACCCCTCGGTTTACCGAATCTATTGCTGTGCCTTTGGTTTTTGTACATCCGGGTAATCCACTAAATTGAGGAGATTGCCGAAGGACTTCCCCTTAAGTTATCAACTGTTTTTTGTCGTTTAACCTTTGGGCTGCTTGTGGACCGGCGATAGTTTTACCAACCATTCTGCCAAAAATAATTATTTCTGTTGTTACTTCAGGATTCAATGAAAATTATTAAGAACAAAATTTTAGGATTTCAATAAATCCAAAACTATATTTGTCCAGTTGCATAATCTAGATTAATTTTTTTATACTGATAATCAGCGGTGCCCTTTAATTACTACAGGATCGCTTGGAGAGTAAGGGTTCCAAGCGCTCGATTCAACCGCTCCAAGTGATCCAAGGGCCCTGTAGTAATTGGAGGCACCGGATAATGGAAGCATGCTTTGAACATCAAATTTAATCATTATAACATTTTGAAAATAAAAATGTCAGTACGCTATCTATTATATCCAACCAAATGCATGTTAATTTTTTAATAAAATGAGCAGAAAATAATCCAGCATATGTCAAACCATACTTTAGCATGTCAGATTTATTTAATTTAAATGATTGCACTAATTAAAATGATAATGCAAAAGAATCATTAACAATAATATAACAAAATAATACCATTAAGTATTGCAAGTCTTTTTTTTATTAACTGTTGAAATGGTAGTGTGCAAGCTAGCCCAATGCAAAAGTATTTTTTGCAGCCATAATTACAACCTATTGCACATACCGGGGACATTGCAAAGATTAGCTAATTCAGGTTTTATCGTCTATTAACACGAGAATGACACAGTGCTGGGTGACATATGATTTTAACTGACATCAATTACCATGCAGACGAATAGGCTACTCTCTGAAAAAAACTAGACTAATTACCATATTGTAACAATGAGAGCAACACAAACAACACCGAGAAAATCACACTATAGACTAATTACTTTGAAAAATACCACTTAATAAATCCGAGATCTTAATGGTAATTAACCTTGTTAG
>CH001991.1:174512-206427 GCA_000149265.1 Ciona savignyi
ATAATCATGTTTATCCAATTAATTCATCAACTCAATGGTCGTTTAACATGCAGGAAATCGTCATATGACCTCGCGTCAACTGTCGGGTTTCCGGTGCTATTGTAATGTGTTGTGTAAGATCAAACAATTCTTCAATTAGGTATTACCCATTTTTACTAAAATCACGCAACGACCGTTAAGTAACTTGCCAAAGAACACTAGCGAGGAGCCAGTTTTAGAAACTACCCCCCGGCCGAAAGACGCCACACTAACCCAACAAGCTAATCTGTAGGACAATGCAGTTATATTTACGACACCGTCTTAAAATATACAATTATATTCAGATTGTACAAACTACATGAATATAACTAAAAACTGCTTACTTGTGTGCAAAGGGATATACCACCGAGCCCAATACACAACAGTAAAAACCAAGCAAGCAAAAAATCCATCGAGTCACTTTATGTCCAATAACCGCTACCAGATTGATGGTTAGCAAATAAGTGGCACTTATCGGTAGAAATGCTATACCTATACAAAAATAAAACAAAAAGCAATGTTATTTATTACGTGTACTTATAATCACGCTGTCAAATATATAAATATTGTTTTATCTATAAATATATTGTTTAATCTTATCTTGGTGGTAAACGTGACTTATAATAATAAAATAAATATAGTTAAGGTTATTCGCACGAAATAAACATATTACTTATGCTCTAAGATATTCCATCTGTGAAATTAAGAGCCAGATTTCGATTTAAACTAAGAAAGTTTTTTTCGATTCAAACTAAAATATTATTGTTTTGTTAATTTCTCAGACACCAGTTAAAACATTGGTGTCGAGCACGTTTTACGCTTATCATTCCTTGGTCTACCTAGTTCCCATTTGCTCGGGCACATAGTTTTAATCATCCAGATCGGCTGACCCGCCTCGACAATGCCTATAACAGAGTTCCCAACCGCAACGCAGACCGCTACCGTTAAAATATATGGATCGGCCAGCAAAGTGAAAATCGGTGTACCGTTGTCCCCCTAGAATGTTAAATGCATTTTAACTAGGTTGAAAATTGGTCTTCTAACTATAGCACATATTTACGCCAATTACTTAGTTCTGACTTTGTATAGCAGCTTTTGTAATCAAGAACCAATGGATTTAAACTGGTAGGTTAGGTTTTATACTCACATCACTTCTTCGAAATACTTTCATCTTACGCGTTGTAAGCTGAACTACTACTAGTGCCAATGCCAAGATGGCGAGGGTTATGAACACCCAGTCTTTTCCCGCCAACTGGTAGATCACACTTGCGAACGTCGGACCAGCTTCATTAAGAATACGAAGAAATATGTGTTAGGTTTAGCGTTTAAAATAGTCTATATTCATGTATTCAAATGAACCTTACTCAGAACTCCCAAAGCTAAACCGCCCAGAGCAATTCCCATAGCTCTTCCTCTTTCAGCATTATCAGTGTACCGGTCTGCCAACCAAGCCATTCCAGCAGTTGCAGCGCACGCTGAGCCAATTCCTTGGACTGCTCGAGCTAACAGTAAAACACCGTACTGTTTTCCAAGTGCAAACACTAAGAAATTGTAATTTATAATATACCTAAACAAATATCCAGTCGTTACGTACGTATAGCTGATGCTGCCATTATAATGTAACCAGCCAGCAGAGGGATATCGAAACCGATTCTATCAGTGATCGGCCCAACTGCAAAATTGGCTAAAGTTTGCACGACGGGTTTTGATGCGAACAATATTCCGATGTAGATAGGTTCCTTTGCAAGGTAATCGTTTTCGGCTTGGTGTATACATATCGTGTCGTTCCTCGGCACATATGTCGCAGGCATTGGAGTTTCCGTAGTTGCCGTAGTTGAATGGGTGCTTCTGGATTCTAATTCTTGCTCGTGCTTTTGGTAGAAGTACTCTGGCAGTATTGGCACTAAACAATATCCGGTTATAGGTATAAAATAAATTAGGAATGTATATATATTTAATAGGTTAATCAACTAACGGTATATTTTATTATTTTTACTTTATAAAATTAGACGAATACTATAATCATACATGCACAGTGAAATACTGAGCGCTCTTAAAGCAACAATACTCGGCATTGCAGGTATACATACATATTTTCATATTTTTTGATGTTTCTTTTAACTAGAATATTTAAATATGTTTAAATTAACCTCGATTCTTTACGAAGAAAATGTGATGAGCTGCTAAAAAAATTGATGACGTGCCCAGCCACTTTTAACACATTGACATACATTTTGCTTTTGAATATAAATATCACGACTTACTTTTTTGGGTTTAGTTCGTGACATATCGTACTAAAACTATGTTTTTGGCAATTAACATAAAGTTTGGAAATAAAAAAAACTTTGACTTTTACATCGTTTTGTTAATTAAGAATTCACCCCGTTTATTCGGACAGGATAAACCTTAACCAAAAACGTGTTATTACCATGGACGGGAAAATACAATAGCGTTATTGTACAGGTAATCGTCAGATTACACTTAGTCCACCGTCGAGTGGTTGTATATTAAGTGGTTACTGTTTAAACATTATGCTATCGGGTACCGGCGACGTCCGCTATGTACTTTAACTAATAATGCAACCATTTAGCTGTCTGCTGGTTTCAACCCCCAAACCCTTTGGTTTTCTTCCAACACTCTAAAACAGATATGGAAAAAGACAACACACAATGATTTATATTAAGTGTTTAAACCGCCTTAGCAGTAACCTACATGTAACATCATGATCAACATTCTGACGCTTTGGTTACTTACCTACAGCGGTTAATAGCATGTTGTCGACCATTAAACTTGCATATACAATAACTATTACAAACGTATTAGACTCTGTGAATGCTTTCAGTTTCTCGATACAGCTTGAACAACCCATCTTTGTAAAACACTCTGATGCTGGTTAACTATTCACAATATTGGATCATAATCGTTTTCTACCTGTTCCTTCGCTGTTTGGTATAGACGCCAAACAAATCATCGGGATAACATTTCCTGAATATATTGATTCATCGCATGTTTTCTTTTAACGTCAAACACAGCTGCTAAGCGAGAAGTCGGTATATTGTAGTATCATATTAGGATCGATCTCATCTATTTTTACGTCGGGCAGTGATATCGGTATGATATAATGCAGAGATTTTACCCTTTTAAGATTATGGCACCCTGCCACAAAGGCTAACCAACTCCAACATCGCCTTAAATCGCTCGAAGAGCATGTGTCTGTTTTTTTATTATATTGAGCAATCGCACTCAGTAATTAAAATAAAAAAAAATAATGGTGAACTTTACATTATTCGTCATTTTAACAACTCTCCACGGACCGAATAAAACTATAGAAATGAAAGAAATGTTTTGACATCTCGCGGAACATCTTGCTTTATCACGCTGACGCTGCACTTAGCGGACTGGAAAGCGCGTACGGTGCCTAAATATTTTATACACGGCATTACGCATCATATTTTTAATTCATATAATGAAGTTAAACTATAACCACTCTAGTTTTAGATTTTTCCTGTTTAATACCTTATTAACGTAATTGTCAAATACTTTAAATTTGTTATATTTCTCACTGCAAAGTTAATTAGTTATAATGCTCTTGTTTAATCTTAGACTTACCCTTACGAACCTGTTCCATTTTTATTCTTGCACCAGCAGCTGATTATAACAATGCAAAACACACATTTTCCACATAACAGTTTTATACCAGACCAGGTTAGTTTTTAAATGGAATATTCTGTATATTAATTGACCGAGCCAAGCATTTGACAACACACCCGTTCAATAATGTTTTTCTGTAAAACTTTATTTAATCGGTAAAACCACAATATTTGTGTTTTTTGGTCAACATAAAAATTTTCCTTCGAGACAACAAAGTCTTAATCTCATTTCTCAATTTTTGAGACGTTACATTATATGTGTTGCTTGTTGTACAAGTTGGTTGAAGTAAGACCTCTCACTTTCGTCCACCTTAGTTTTGTATTTCTTGAACAATTTTTGGAGCATTTCAGTTGTAACTTTCGATTTCTTTGAATCATCGTGCAGCCCGTACTGCAATTGCCTGTATGCCAAGTTACTCGTTCAATATTTTTTCTTTGGTACAAAAAAGAGGAAAATGCGTTAAACACGAGTAGCTAAATATAAGATGCGGAAGTTCTGAATGCTTCCCAGCGTATGCTGGTGGTATGAATAAAACGTCCAAACAAGGTAAAAATGTCAGGCAAATCTAACAGCACACGACCGCAATATTTTAGGGTATTGTCGGTACAATGTAGACGCCAATGAAAAATCGTAAATATAATCACAGTGTACAATATTTACGCGTTGGGTCCTTTTTACCAAATGCAAAAAATCTCTCTAAATAATACAGCTTCAAAACTTGCGCGTTTCGAAATACCAAACTACAACAATTGTATGATTTGACGAAACTCCTGGGCGACTCTGTTTACATTACTACTGTAATATACGATCGCACTTAGCGAGGGCAATTAATATTTTTCTTATTTTCTTTTTTCTAATTTTCTCCAGCAGGGATAAACCATTCTAACTCAAATGTACCTGCTGAGTGCCTGCATTTTCGGAGTGAGATCTGCCCCCTCCATTTTCTCGTACACTCGTTTTACATATGCCAATCGTTTGTTTTTAGTAAGCTTGATAACATTAGCATATCTGCTTCCAAAGTACATCGTGCTAGGTGGATGGGCCGCATGCTCAATATTTCCTGAGTGTGTCGTCATGTCATTTTATAATCTTTTTACTATGTTGCATATGTAAATTAATTGCTCTATATTTTCGAGCGGTAAAAATCAATAAACTATTTTATTCGCTTCTGACGTTTCTGTTTCAGTGCAATTTTAATATATATATAGGGACAAATGTAGTCTTTAATCCATACACAGCATTTCCACTTTATGCACATCGCTATGGTATTTACCCCTAAACAATGCAACCCTGCCAAACTTCGGAGCTACTCCTGCAATAGTTTCATACACTTCACCACCCGGTCCAGTATAACTAAGAATTCCGTCATCTTTTTTCATTACCACCCAAGTTGTCTCCGCGAAATCGTTTGGTGTGAAGTCCTCAGTTAAATAAAGTAGGAGAGTAAGCTCTTCCTAAAAATATTTTACCAAAGCATTACACACAGGACTTAGTCCGGATCTGCATTTGTACTGTACTTGGTGCCGTTCTGAATCCGGGTGAATCCGAGAATGATCACCACTTCTGACGTAATTCAGAGCTACGTCATATGGAAACCACTTTGTCTCGTTTGTGACGTGCTTAAGAAAAGCAAACATTCTTTTCCACATGTCGGTCTCTTGGAAATTGTCAACCTGAAAAATAACCAACCTGGTTATTTTGCAGAGCTTATAAGTCAGTAGGCCCGAATAAATAATTAGGTATGATGCAACATTTACAAGCCCAATATAACAACAAGAATTTAGTTTATTTTTCTCGGAAAACTACATAGATCAAGCTTTTATAATAAATGTCAGTTCATTTTAATTCACTTACATTAAGTGGTGCCATCCACTGGATGTTGTCGTGGCCTTCAGAGGGTTCCGGGTCAAACGGGTTCAATTTCGCGTTACACGCAATGATATGCGATTTCCATGATCGTAACTCATCAGAGGTGAAAAGACCGTCATAAATGTGGATTGGCCTTTAAAAAACAAGCTCGATATTACTGTTTTCTGATATTCTAGACGGTCTTGTTGTTTTCAGCGTAGTTTTCCTACTCCCCTTCTCCACCTATATCTAACACGTTATTTAGGTATACTCATAAAGCCAGCAGCTATATACCTATTTTTACTTTTGTCGTAGTAGCTCTTCTTATAGCACTTGTCATAATCTATTGTTCGGTCTTTGTCTTTATTTGTGAATCTAAAGTTGCCGAATTCTTCTTTTGTCTTTGCAGAACTTCTGGTTCCAGAAGCTGGCGTTGTTATCTCTGAAAATTAAAAAATCACTTTCACATCCAGTTGTTTTTGAACTCGTGCTAATATATGCATAAGTTAAAGCAATTAGATAAAGGTTTAATGTACAGCCAGGGCCGGTTTTAGGCCGATTTGACCGATTAGATCAAATTGGGCCCCGCACCTTGAAGGGGCCCCGCGGCTAGCGGGGGGGTCTTTCTGTATTACGAGGTTTAAAATACTACTGAAACGTAAAATAAAAAGTGAAATAATATTCTTTCTCATAATATCAATTTGGCATCGTAACTAAGTCAAATTTATATCTCTGTGTCTGTCTGTTACGTCATAATGAATATGGTTGCTTACTTAGGGGCCCCGCCATCACATTTCTAATTGGGCCCCGCGGTTCCTAGCACCGGGCCTGTGTACAGCCTGTTATATTGAAAATTAGCTCTTCGACGTAGGATAAGCCGTGTGTACAAACCACATAGTTTAAAATGTTTTAATCTTTAAACCCTTTAAACAAACCCTTTTGCAACTGACAGCGTTTAAATGTACTTAATAATTGAATTCCTTACAATAGATCCATTTTAGTCCACATGAAGGTAAAACAACCATCATATTCTGTTGTAAAGTGTTGTTTAAGTAACAAAAGTTTAGTTGTCATTATGCTGTATACCTATAGGCCTACTTGGAATAGGATATTCGATTTAGGACATGTAAACCAACGAACGGTATCACATGATCAATATATCATCTCGCTTTAATTGTTGGGCTGCAAGCTATGACAAAGTGTAAAACACGATTAAGACGTTTTTGCTGTTTCAGTTAAACTTATTCATTTATTGAAGATAGGATAGGATAGAATAGGATATTCATGTTTATCCCCGTGAATGGAAACACCAAGGGAGTTAACACATGGGCAATCGTCGGATCACCTCGCGCCCATCGCCGGGTTACCGGAACTATTGCAGTGTGTTTTGTATGATAGACACGTTCCTTTAATTGAGTAGAACCCATTAATCCGCTGGGTTCAGGCAATGTCCGTAAAGTGCCTTGCCCAAGGACACAACCGACTAGCTAGCGACCAGTTTCGCATCTGCAACCTTTCGATTAAAAGGCGACGCACTTAACCGCTAGACCGACGGCCCGGATATTTGGAATATAACAACTTCGCTGCGTGTGTTTCCAAACTATTCAACCACTAACCACATGTTTTTGGTAAGGGAAAATGGATTTGGAAATATTTGATGGTACAAACCGATAGTTATTTACCTTTATTGCTTTCAAGATCAGTGGTTAAAACGACATGCAGTTGCATGAGATGTTGAAAGAAATTGACGCTTGGAGCTCGGAACAAAACCACATGACATGCTGGCCACAAAGTGGCTCGGAATGCATGAGGATGAACACTTTCGGTGATTTCAAGACGAGGTTCATCGCTCATGTTTTTATTTTGGCCCATTGTGTAGAAGGAAAGCTGAAATATTAGTCAGGGGTGTTTAGCAAAGCCGTATATTCAAATATATAAACTGTTTTTCAACGCGCAAGTTAAAACGGTTAATGTTTTCCCACAATATGTACGTGACAAAAGACATAATAATATGTGCATTGATTTAATAAGTTGGTAGTACTGCAACGGTCGGTGTAAATTAGACTTTAGAGTTTATTCCCACCCGGTCTACTGTGTCCAAGTATCTGCTCGGTTTTATCTTTAAACACTAAAGGAAAGTCAAAAATTATAATTAAACACCATAATATAAATCTCTGGACACCCGACAATGGGCACTTCGGCAATTACTTGAGTATTAATTTCACCACCGAGGAAAAACATAAATCTATCGTATCATCAGCCGTTTTTCGTACCTGGCCATAGCTGTTCAGCTTCCAAGCTTCTTGAAGAAAGAATGTGAGAATATAACGGTTTGGAGCACATAGGCTATGTTCTTTGGGAGGAATAGCATCAAGAGCTCGAAGATATTCTATCTTTACCGACTCAAGTTTAACCTTAATAAAATACAAAAAAACTATAACAAGTGGAATTATTATACAGACCTAGGTCATCTGAATATAAATAAAAGCTTAATAAATAAAGCTCTATAGGAACTCTAAGCATATTACCAGAATACCATCTCACACTGCACATAGATATTAGCCTTATGATAATTTCTTAATATACCTCATCAATCCATATGCGTTACCAAATCATTTCCGCCAAATATAAATTGCTGCGTGCAGCCATTCTGCTACTAGGTTGTGCCATTGTGCAAGGCACGTAGAAGAGGCAGTGGATAAGCTGATAAAACTAAAAGAACGTTGCAATAATATACAACACATTCAGTAGGTCCGATAACTCGATGATGGGTGGGAGGTGAACTAAAGGTATCTGTGTAAGAGCTCCTCCGGACGTAGCCTATTCACGAGGTAATCTGACGATTGCATGTATGACAACTATCCAGTGTTTTTTCAGTATGGAGATAAAACATAAACATACTACTTGCACCTCACAACATACTACTTGCACCTCATAGTTTGCATAAATATAGGCACTGCAAACAATATATATGACATACTGGTTTCTTCAACAAGTTTTCCACGAGTGGTGAAACTCTGTGCCAGATATTTGTTGAATTAAAGAATTCAAGGTCGAGATGCTTGAGCCAAGGAGATAATCCGAAATTCCACGCACTTTCTTCCAAGGATTTTGAATAATTCTAGGTAAAAGTATAGATTCAGAAATAATTAGGAAATGCAATGGATGATCGCGTGTTTTAATTACACTCTTGCTTAGGCACAATGTGTCTGATTAACATTAATTACTATGACTTAATAACAAACACCTATTTATACACCCTACCTGGTGAACGAAAGTATAATCCTGATCACCCTGAGTTAAAATCTCCACAAACGGATGGAAATCTTCTCTTGAAATTGCGTTATCGATGACCCACGCTTTGTGCCTATCTCCTATATTAAGTTCCCTGGTCATTTTCATTGAACCTTGTTCCGGCATTTTCATCTCTCCTTGAAAATTGTCATGTTCCTTTTCTTGTCCATCTTTTAGCATCACGTACTACAGGAGTATACGGCCGAATTAATATTTTACTGGTAATTTATAACCTTAATATGGCTACTAGTCAATTACCAACCCTTCCGCAGTTCACTTTTCCTGCCAGTATACAACACAGTCCAACAAAGCCGCATAGATTCATGTTCATTGATACCTATCCAGCAACACTAATGCCTTTCTGGCACCGAACTGTTCGCCTGTATCACGTACGCAATATGCTTGGTATATCATTTTCCAGGCGTGATTGCGACAGGAAACAATAAATACCCCACAGAGCATTGTCAGAACCGACCAGTAAAACTCCATATGGTGTGCTGTTATAAGAAAAGATAGGAAGAAGCGCCATGCTATAAAGTTGTTTAGTCACTGTCCGATTGCGGAAAAGTTGTGTCAACACTGTGTCAATTTACATATTCCTCGTAGCATATTTTAACAAAGCAATTGATCCAATGTATTTTTATTGCTAATTATTCTTTAACAAATTCACGAAAATATTTAACAAGACAGTGGTTAAAAACAGGTTGCATCATTGTATTAGCGAAGAATAATTAATTAATCTCTTGTGCAGCAATAATAATCTCTAATGGCATCTACACAACAATGACAATATGTACAAACGCATGGCAAAACGAAAAACTTGATTAAATTTTTCAGCGCATTTTCGTGACAATGCTAGCATCGATTTAAAAAGATTGTAATGCATGCTGAAAAACTCTATCGGCCTCTTCAGTTCGTTGATTTTTCGCCATTTTTGCTACTTTTTTGAAAAATTTGACTAACTGGTCAGTTGTAACTTTGGATTTGTTTGGATTGTCGTGCATTCCAACCATCAGTTGTCTAAAAATTAAAGTCATGTTTGGTCAAATAGCTTAATGGGTTTGTGTGTGGCCTTTCAGCCAAAGTATTGAAGGTTTAAAACTGGTTGCTAGTAAGTAACATCACCCAAACCCCATTGAATGAATTCTACTAAAAATTGAAGAAATGTCTCAAATCAAATACAACACTCTGCAATAGCTCCGATACCCAATGGTTCACGTTGTCTAAAATTGACATTGTAATTATAACAATCAACTAGTTCAACCTAACATAATACAACACTCGGAGTACTTTTATGTTAAACCAACAGCGGAGGTGATTTAATCTAAGAACGATTAACATTGTCAATTCCAACACAGAGAAATAAATATGAGTACCATTCTAGATACATACTGATTGAAAGTTTTCATATTTTCATCCATCATAACTCCTTCCATTCTTTCATAAACTCTCTTAATAAAAGCCAAACGCTTGGTTCGTCCGACTTTAACTGCAAACGAGTATCGTCCACCAAAGTAGGAGGTGCTTGGTGGATGGGCTGAGTGCTCAATGTTATCTGGATAAGGTAGGATTTTTTATATATAATTTTGGTCGTACTACATTTTGCCAACTGTTCAATTATTTATACATATATGGATAAATGTGTGAAATATTATATAATTAATGATCTTGATCAATATTAACCATGTTAGCATGACACTTACTCTTAAAAATGACCATTCGTCCAAACTTAGGAGCAACAGCTGCAATAGTTTCATACACTTCACCACCCGGTCCAATATATTTAAGAATCCCATCATCTTTCTTCATTACAACCCAATTCGTTTCTCCAAAATTTGAGGGGGTCAAACCCTCACTTAGGTAAAGTAAAAGGGTAAATTCCTCCTGAAAAACAAGCGAATAATTTAGTTTCCATATTATGTCGATTTTAAAACATGCTTCCTACCTGATGCTTTTCTGCGTCTGGATGAATACGTGTATGGTCAGCAGTTCTTACATAGTTCAAAGCCACATCATAAGGATACCACTCTGTTTCGTTTGTGACAAATTTTAGCAATTGTTGCAAACGTGGCCACATTCCCGAAAAAATAAAATTGTCCACCTAAAAAAAAACAATTTTACCTACGCTAGTTAATGTAACAGTTTTTTCATTAATTGAAATTTACATACATCTAAAGCTGCCATCCACTGCACATTGTCGTGTCCTTCTGAGGGCTCTGAATCAAAGCCGTTAACACCTGCATTGTATTTCCAAAGATGAGCACGCCATGCTCGTAGTTCTTCATCAGTGAAAAGGCCATCAAACACGTGTATAGGTCTATAAAATTAACAGATTTATTTTAACCTTTATTTTAATTTTACTAATAATATGAGAAAAAGCTAAACTATTTAAGCAAGTATTGTGCACTGTTGACAAATACCTTGATTCAATGCCATCATAAAACGTTCTTGTTAAACACTTATTATAGTCAACAGTTCGATCTGTATCTTTGTTTGCAAACTGGAAGTCTCCGAAAACTTTTACAAGTTCTTCCTTGGGTTGTGCAAACGATGCTGGTGAAATCAGCTCTGTAAGAAAAAGTTGATTTAAACTGAACCAGAGTTTACCTTGTGTGGAAATGATAAAAAATATATAAATGGCCTTAACACTACATTATGTTCTTAACCCGGGTGTAGCTTTAAGGGGCGTATATAAACATAGATATTTAAATCTTTATGAATAATTTGTAATGAAATCAAAGACTAAATGTCTATAGAAACATTTAACTACTGGTGCTTAGCAAAAATGCACTTATTTTAGTCGATACATAACACTTGGTACTCTACACAGCTGTTACCAGCTGTTCTAAATTAACAACTTCCTGTATTTTGCAGCTTAATTTTCCTTTATTATTGAAGGGATCTGTACTAAAAATCATGCTTTACATAGCTCTCTAAAGTTACGGTAAAAGTAAACATTTGTTACCATCATTATTATCCATATCAGTTGATATGACAACATGAAGCAGTGGCAGATGTTGAAAGAAATTGACGCTTGGAGCTCGGAACAAAACCACATGACACGCTGGCCACAAGGTGGCTCGGAACCCGTGAGGATGAACACTTTCGGTGATTTCAAGACGAGGTTCATCGCTCATGTGCTTATTTTGACTCATTGTGTAGAAGGAAAGCTGAAAATATCTTTGGTTAGAATGATTTGAATTTATTGATCTATAGAAGTCGAGCTTATTGATATTTATCTCCTTTACTGCTTTCTATGTTGATTGAGCATGTTGTCTTTTTGACTAATTTTGCTAGTTCAGATGTCAATACAATGCTTGCAGCAAAAGTACCGGCACTCGTAAAATATACCTTGTTTAAAAAAAAGTACAATTTTATCAAATTTGTGGTATGGAAAATGTAGAGATAGATAACACAAACGATACAGAAAATTGAAAAAAAAACTTCAGCATCATATTGGATATACAAAATAAATCAGGACTGGTACAAAGTAACATTTTCAATAATAAAAAGAAAGCTTTATGATGTAATGGAAGAAAAAAGTTGAACAGATGGAATAATTTAAGAATCACAGAATTTAAACCAGATTTAAAAAAAACGATGATACATAAATATGTTGGTCACAAACTCACCTGTCCGTAGCTGTTAAGTTTAAATATATCCACCAGAAAGAATGTGAGGACGTATCTGTTCTTTCCGCAAAATTGACTCATCTTTGGTGGAATTGCATCCAATGCTCTTAGATGGTCAATTTGGGCATAGGTAATTTTTACCTAAAAATGTGTGATTTAGGTATAAATATGTTAACAATAATTAGTTATACTGGTAGACTATGTGCAAAATATTAAATATATATGTGTACATACAGTCAGTTGGTGCTGCTAGACAGTATGTCTTAAACTGCCTACTTAACATTGTTTTATTAAATAAACACAAATATGCAGTAAGGGAGCCAGAATACAGATAGAATCCATGGTCTGGAGGGCCCACAAAGCTTGTCAACCTTAACCACTTCACTAAGTCGGACTAACCCCCAAACTGAATGTTTTAACCTACCTCTTTTCCAAGTGTTTGTTCGACTAATGGTTTAATTTTGTTCCAAACAATCGTCTTATTCAAAGTATTTTTGGGAACTTCTTTTATCCATGGAGCACTTCCATAATTCCAGTCTGCACCATCAAATTTTGTGTAGTTCTGGAACAGAAAAATCTTGTAGTTCTTTTCGATATAAAAACTTTATATACCGGTACCAGTCCCAAAACTGTACCTTTTTATATTTTTACATACCGGTATATAGCCATTAGGCAATAAATATCTATCAATTACAGGTTTCATGTACCAGTACACAAAACACAATTTTTATGTCAAACATATATACCAGTATACTTTGTGACCATTTACAAATAAATATAGCTAAGTTACTATCATTTAAAACATACCAGTTCCGTATTATACCTGATGTGCAAAGGTAAAATCCCGCCCACCACCTCTGACAATTTCAACAAAATCTGTAAAATCTTCATGACGCACTGCGTTGTCAATCACCCAGGCTTTGTGGTCATCACCAATCTCCAAAATCCTTGTAACCTGCATCAGATCTTGTACTACATCTGAACTTGGACGGAACTCATACCGTTCATCATCGCTGTCTGGAGCTTCGTCGACCCCGTCTTTTAGCTTTACATACTGCAAAAAAATTTGAAGATAATGTATCACCCCTCAATGTAAAAAGATATAACTAAGAGGTTTACTTACCCTGCCGCAATTTCCGTTCTCGATAATAACAATCAACAGTAGTGATATAAAAAGTGTAAACTTCGCCATAACCGTACACGTCAAAGCGGTACTGAAATTGTCAAAATCTGGAAACAAAATTGTAAATTTAAATAAACAAATCCTTTTAATGAAGTCTGTAGAAGTACTGAACTCCTATTAAATTTGGTTTTATCTCGTGACTGGAGATTATACTATTACTGCGTCAACATGCCTGTGCCTAAGTTTTAAAATCTGTATAACAGAATCTCAATCCGCAATTTCCTGTATACGCAACTGCACAAACACCCAAGTCACGTAGGCGTAACACGGGATAAGTGAAAGGAGGAGAGAAGGAAAATCGCAAACCAAAATAAAGACACGGGGTTAGGTGTTGTAAAACTTTGAATCGATCATGATTTTTTTGCAATATACTTTTTATGTATTATTTGTTGTAAATTGCAGATGTAAACTAGACGTATGTGTTTTTTTATGATACACAATTAACATCATACTTTACGACCTGAAGCAATTTATAAAAATCGGTATATCAATCGATCATATTAACCATTCGACCACACAAATGTTCAATCTTAGCACCACCAGAAAATGGAATGACAAATAAAACAAGAATTTGCAGTGCGAGCTAATGTATTCTATTCCGGTAAGCAGAGACATGAAATAAGTAGAGCATCGATCATTGCATCTCGCAAGAATCAACTAAATGCGCCAGACCCAAACAGCAACCAAAAATATTATGAGTAATAAAATGTGGGTACTATGGGATTTATGTTCCCCTTCTACCCGTTTTTACTCTATATCGTATGTCCTGTGTAAACGTGATTGAAACAATCGTGATAGCGGAAGTAATATATTTCAGTATGCCCACCCGCTTTGCCCAATCTCCGAAAGCGTGCGCGATCCAAGCCCTGTGTTGTGAAGGTTGTTTCAGAGGGTAAGGCACTTAGCAGGCATCGTGCAAACCCAGTAGTGGATTAAAGTCTACTAAAACTACAGAAACGTCTTAATCACATACAAGCCTACACTGTAACAGTTCCGCTCACTCGTCGATGAGACCAAGGTATATTCTAACGATTAACATGGTAAATAACGACCCTTTTTATTTAAAACTCGAACATCCTATAATATTTAGTAAGCACTAAGTTGATTAAGTATCACAATGCAAGGTATGTATACAGTTTATATATTAACACTGATTAAGACCAATCCTAAATTTTATTTTATTCTGCGGAAAGTAGGCATATTGTCCGACCGATAAGTCTGGTGGGTAAGTGCGTCACACGGGCAATCGTCAGATCACCTCGCGCCCATCGTCGGGTTACCGGAGCTATTGCAGTGTGTTGTATATGTTAGACACGTCCCTTCAATTTGGTAGAACCCATTAATCCGCTGGGTTCAAGCAATGTCCGTAGAGTGCCTTGCCCATGGACACAAACCTACTAGCTAGCGACCAGTTTCGCACCTGCAGCCTTTTGATTGAAAGACGACGCACTTAACCGTTAGAGTCCAGCCGTTCTCAAACTGGGGTCCGCGGTCTTTTTCGGTCCGCGAGACAATTTTCTGGGACCGCGAAACACCTTCAAAAAAATAAAACGACGCTCCTGAAGAAAAAAATGTGTAAAATTAAGTTTTCACGCAACTTTTCTTTCAATCAACTTAACAAACACAATTTGTCATGAAAGCTTACAAGTTGCATCGGCATTTATGACATCACAAGAATCTATTTGATGTCACATTAGTGCAAATAAAAAGTACCAACAAGCTTATCTGAGACTGCGGAAATAGTACAACTCCTATTATAGTAGGAGTAAACATTTAAAAAAATGCCAAGGTTAGAGGCGTCTCGTTTTCCCTTAAGCATCCGGGTTAATATGTTTTGTTTTAGAATTTTACCGTTGCTAAACTTTTCGTTTTACTTCCCTATTTTTCGAGGGGACCGTGAAGCATTTATAAAATTGATAGGGGACCCTTTCGTAATTTTTTTAAAAAAGTTTGAGAACCGCTGCGTTAGACCAACGGGCCGGGTTAGTTCGTGGTGTCCTAGGGCAAAGACTCCAAGCGGACATTGCCTTAACCAAAAGACTTTAAGCGGACATTGCCTAAACCAATGGGTTCTATTGAAACTAAGGAAACGTCTCAATCGTACATAACACAATGCAAAAGTTTCGAAAAAAAGATTTCTCGTGTAATAACTCTCCTTGAGTTTTCGCATTCATTAAAACATGAATATCCTATTCACTATGAATATTCTAGGATTATAACATAAATATCCTATTCACTATGAATTCACAAATGGTTTAGGATAGTATAGGATAGGATATACATGTTGATCCCCGTGAATGGGAAATGAGAAAACCAAGGGGTTAACACACGGGCAATCGTCAGATCACCTCGGGTGTACGGAGCTATTGTAGGGTGTTGTGTATGACTTACACGTTTCTTCAATCACCCAGAACCCATTAATTCGCTGGGTCCAAGCAATGTCCGTTAATTGTCTTGTCCAAGAACACAACCGACAAGCTAGTGACCAGTTTCGAACATGACTCTAAACCACTCTGGAGTCTAGACTAATATGTCGGACTAAATTACTCATGTCTAGCTTACTTAAGTTTAATTCATGTAATAAAACCGATAACTTAAGTTTGGGAATTAAGTTGGCACTAGTTTTAATAACCCATTTAATCATCTTCTTTATTAGATAAATTGGATCAAATAAAGCTATTGGTTAGTCATGTCATGGGTACAATCTCTGAATTCACATTTCGTCTGAAATACGGGTTTCACAATAAATATCGATAAAATATTTCTTCAACGTGATATTGTTGTTTTTAATCTGTTCGTTTGTAAAGCTATGAGTACAAACGTTGCCCCCGACACAGCAAAACTACAACTTGTAAATAGCTCTCAAGTAAACATATCGGATATTACCGCCGTTGTCAATCAAATATTAAAGGTTGGTATTTTATTTTACAACGTTACTTATAAGTTGTAACATTCATATTAATCATAGACGATGTTTAGTAGTTGTCTTTAATACTTCTAAGGCAGAGAAAAAACATTTTTATGTTGTTTTCCATGGCACTGGAATATATTGCCATTGTTTTGTTAGATTGTATTCTGACTGTCTCGTTATTTCTTAATTTATTTCTCATTTAACCCTTAATACTGGATTTTGTTTTATTGCATATGTGAAAACTGCATTCTCACACAAATAACAGGTTATTAGAATAAAACTGGTAAGGTTAGGATATTCATGTTTATCCCCATGAATGGGAAAACCAAGGGGGTTAACATACAGGCAATTGTCAGATCACCTTGCGCCCATTGTCGGGTTACCGAAGCTAATGCAGTGTGTTGTGTATGATTCACACTGGTCCCAACTAAACTAAAAGTATGTCCAAATTATTTACAACACCTTGCAGTAACTCCGGTAATTTCACAATTCCACATAAAATACCGCTCCCATACATATTCACAAGGTAATCTCACAATCGCCCACTTATAACTCTGCTGCACAGAGATAAAACATGATTATCCTACAGTGCTTTAACCTGGTGCATGCTGCAAATGACCCAAAAAATAGCGGCTGTATTCTTACTGTGGTTTAATCCTGCATAAATCCTATAGGTTTTACATGCAACATAAAGAATGTTTAATTTACTTTTAATGATACTTAGCAACCTTGCTTCTACGACACATGTGGACAACACTGTAATGGTCTGTTGAACACAAGTAAAAACAGAATAGCATGTGAGCTAAAGTTTAAATGACCATTTATAAAACCTATTGGCTGCAATCGACTATGAAGTCACATTGCATGCGTGTGTTCCTCATCATTAATTCTCATTCTTATTTTATGCAATTATTTTGAGATTTCGCCATCCTACAAATTTAGTTAATTTAACTCCAATTGAATTTGAAGAAAATATTTTTTGTCTTCATTTTTAGGGCAGCAACAGCTCAGCTATATTGAGTAAAACCCATCAGACATTTGCTACATCTGAAGTCAACATCAACAACTGCTTTCAAACTTTTCACAAATTATCTGCCCTTGTGACACACCTAAACTACCAGCAAGAAGCAATCACAAAGAGCATAAAGCAAACTGACGAAGTCATTGGTCAAATTGCTGGAATAAAAGTTCTGTGTAGCAAGTTGACACCCAACTGGTAATTTAAATTGAACTCTATGTTGTACACCTTAAATTATCGCTTGAAAATTAATAATATATTATTATGAATTATGATATAATTTAATCTTATGTATCACATTTTTAGATATGGTTCAGTGGTCCAGGACTGCTGTGCTGCAACTATACAAAACCTTGTTACAGCGATCGCAAGGTTTGAAATACACAGACAAAGTTCACTACAAAAGTGTTATTCGTGCTGAATTTGAAAAATACAAAGACTTGACAAATACAGAAGAAAAACAACACCAACTTGACAAAGGCTTATTTTTCCTAAAAAACTCACGGGGAGAGCTGATTTAACCAACCTGGACAATGTCAGCGTACAGGCAGGCAATGTTGTCTGTTCCACCTGACCGATTAGAACAGTTCTCGTTGGAACACAAACAAAATATTGGAGATAAAAAAAAGAAAAAGGAGCGAAAGAGATCGGGGCATTCTTCAGATCGAAATACTAAGAGAAAAAAATCACCTTCATCATCCAAACGAAACAAGGTAAATGTAGTTGCCTTTGTAGAATGACAAGTAATATAACAATCTATAAGCCTACTCTTCAAGCTTTTTTGACTTTTATTGAACTAAATTTTGTTTTTGCAGAAATCTGATAAATCTGACAAATCCCAGTAGATCAAAAAACTAAATCCGCGAGCGAAAAAGTAAGAGATAGAAGTAAAAGGAGAAAAAAGAGCAAAGAGAGAAGAAAGAGCCACAATAGTGAAGATGATGAGGAACAACTCACAGGTTATTTTTCCTTGCTGTTCATAAAATAGAGAATTAAACTTTTTACTGAGATTTCTTCATGATAATTTCATGCACCTGAGGCATACTATGTGTTTTTCAATCTAGGGCAGGCTGTGCCAGTCTTGATAAATTTAAAAACATTTTAGGTGACTCTGATGTGGAAGAAAGTGGCTTGGATTTAAAACACACACTTAATCCTTTATCTCACTATGTTAAAAACAGAAGAGAATTGATGGACCAGGTTTTTAAAATAGTCAAAGAACCAAAGTTTAGTGCAATGTTACCAGATATACTAAAGAATGTGCCAACTGAAGAACTACAAGCATTGTGTTACAATAAACTAGAGGTAAATTAAGTTATTTTATACTGGTATGTATCCATTAGCTCAAACTTCCAGTATCCATCATACTCAATTTAATAAAATTCTCATTCTATCAGTGAAAGAAAAAATAAAATTGTTTCTTAAAATAACGCTTTATCCTAGAATGTTAAATAATTTAAATTAGTACCGGTATATTTTAGAATTCCAAAGAATGTGTCATTTTTGTTTTTTTTTCTATAAAATATTGTTATGTTATAGTTAACCCTTTAGAAACGATAGAACAAATTTGTCCTTTTTGACATATGCTCATTCAAAATGAAAAATCTCCAAAATTTCTTGTCGAAACTGCTAAAGTTTGGTCTTATTGGAAAGCTATATGATATATCTTTTGAAAACAGCAAAAATAAACATAACTTTGCATTTGAAATTTTGAAGTTAAAGTTTAGTTGAATTTTATGACTTTTTTTGGTGTAATTTTGAGGGAAAATGATCACAAAAAAAACGTTTTTTTAATACTACGCTCAAAATGTTTGTTTCATTTAATGTCTGTATGGCAGTAGAATCAGTTTCGCTTCTTGGGATGTCCCGAATGTGATCTTACCTGTTTTTTTTACATTTTTTGGGGGTTTTGAGTATCTTTACGGTTATAGTCCACAATTTGGTTCAAATCCTTCATTTATAGTTTATTTTAAGGGACAAGTAGTAATATAAAGCAATATGGACTTGATAGTAATCTAAATTTCTATTCTAACATTTTTTATAATAAAAAAAACAAAACAAAAATTTGGCATGGGTGGACCTGTAACATGAAATTAGTGACGGAATATTATTTTGATGACGTCATCAAACCAAAATTATAATATAATTGTAGGAAACTTGTTTCTGAGTAACTTTATACAAATAAGTTAGGCTGTATTGTCAACAGATCAAAAACTATAACATTGTATAAGAAAGAATATGACGTGGACCCCCAAGTAGTGACGTCATCAAAAAAAAAAAATTTCAGAAATTTTGGAAATTTTATTTCGAACAACTCTAGTGTTGAACATTTTGCTCTAACTATAACACGAGAGGCGCTAGAGCACTACAAAGCGGACTCGGTCAAAACGCACAAACTGCGGAAAAACAATCCCGTTTCTAAAGGGTTAAATTTGTTAACGACTTATGTTATTTCCCAGGTAATGTCTACAAAGCGTTTAGTTTGTGTTCTGTCTGGTGAAGCAATGCAATCATCATCAGGCACTGATTCCAGTGATACAGAAAATGGCAGGGAGGCTCAACCTAAGCCTCTTACAAAACCCAAAGATTCATCAATTGTACAGGTAAGCGAAAAAAGGGTGTGGTTAGTATTGCATGTAAGTGTTATATATACTTGTTTTTGGACAGCTGAACAAAGTCACATTGACAGGATTTACCCATCAAGTCTCTAGTTAACTCATTAATACACCACCTTAATATAAAAATAAATATTGTTGTTTTTAATTTGTTCTGTGGTACAGCACAGTTAAATATATTTCTCACTTGCATTATAACCAGTTTTATCTTTTAAATTACAATCTGACATATAGCAGTACTTTTTTGTAACATCATTTTATTATTTTATTTGTTTGCACTGTTTGTTTTTTTTGCATTACCCTATAAATTAAACTGTAGTTAGTAACTGTAACACTTGTTTACAAAACCTGATATATTTTAAATAAATTAAAAATAATTATTTTCCCTTTTAATAATTAAAAACATGTCTTTTAAAATATTAGAAAAATTTTGTTGATTCAACTACATCTTCTGGGTGCGAGGTGCTCTCCTTGTTGGCGGATGGTTCTAAAGTGGAAGTCCGTTCTTCATCGGATCATGTTGTTTCAACATCACAAGCAGAAGAAGGATCGAGCTCTGATGATTCGGCAAATGCAGAGAATGGAGAAACTATGTCCGAGGTGAGAAAAATGTATTGAATGCAATTATTTTAGTTTTATTTTTTATTGATAAACAAATGCTAGTTTTTTTTTAATTAATCAGTAGGTTGTTTTTAATAGAATTATGTCTAAAAGATATACTTATTTTTAGTTTTCTAGTTTAGTGGCTTGTATACAAACTCTGTCCAGATAAGTTCAAAATTTTTAACAGCATGGTGAAGCTGTAGTATCTCAGTCTGCTCCGGATGCTGCAAGTGATGAGGAATTGGAAATGGTAGAAGACATCGTTGAAATTGAAGAGGAGGCAGATTATCAGGTAAAAATTTAGGATTATTTTGGTGCATTATATTCATGATTTCATTGATGTCTTCATTTAGTATTATAAATAATGTGATAGATAGAAAAAATTGCAAAAGTCAATAACCGTCAAGTAATTTTCATAGGATAAGTCATAGGATACTTTTTATTACATGTGTGAAACAATAACAATCAGGCTAGTCACTAACCATCGGTTTGCTAAAGTGTATTTGTTTTAATCAACTGAATCAAGGCAACTTTCAATTTTCATTAATTGTTTTGTCGAACAACACGACTGAACAGCAGTAGTCACTGTGTAGATTTGACTTTTCATGTATCTGATCACAACCAAAGTTCTTATCCCCTAGTCCATGTGCTTGAAATTACATCTTCTTTATTGCAAATTTATTTGCACAGGATTTAGTTGATGCAATGTTAGAAGAAAGCCTTCCTGAGAACAAAGAGACTTCTGTGGAGAAAGATAAAGAGTCAGAACTCTCGCAGCTCGAAATCCTCGAGCTTCAACTTCGTGCTCGTGCGATCAAATCGTTGATGCGGAACGTGCAATCAACTGTGGATGATGGGTAGTCTCCCTAATCATCAATTCTGTCAACATCAATTTCCAAGTGGCATTCAATCATTATTGTGCATAAACTGTACCATGTTCAATTATATTGATGGTTTCAAGACAATATCAAGTTTAATGGAACTTAACTAACTCTTGAAATTTTCAATTTTTTATTTTCATGATGATTTTCCAAACTTTCTTTTTTAAAGAAGAGTACCAATAAAATTAACCAGAAAAAATATTGCCTTTGTTAGGGTAAACTATATTGACACAGTAATTCTTCTAATATTGCATTCATTAATTCCAACCATCCATATAACATGCAGGCTGGATCATGTTTCCAACAGGAAATGGTTGCAGAGCTAATACTGGAGTATATTGTGACACTGTCTTGGGAAATAGCAGTTTCACAAGCTTGTGGCATTTGTTTATAAAGTATACATTGTAAAGTTTTATTAGGATAGTCTTTGAGTGCCCTGTTATATGATTTAAATGCATTTATATTCAGACTTTATTGCTAATATGTGTATATTTTGTTACACTATCTTGAAAATAGCAATTTTACAAGCTTGTGCTTTTGTTTTTAAAGTATACATTTTAAAGGTTTATTAGAATAGTATCAGAGTGCCCCAGTTATATTATATAAAATGTATTTTTATTCTGGTTTAGTTGCTTTGTTGCTGATATGTGTAGATTCCTATGGAACTGCAAAAGCGGTAAGTGTGGTTTCTAATTAAATAGATTTGGTAATCTCACGATCTGTCATGTTATAATCACTGATGTTATTTAACACATTGAAATAAAATTATCTTAATCGTGCATTACTAATTGGCATTGTTGACCATCATTTGTTTCAGTATGAAATTGACAAATTTCTACGAGACCCGATTCTGCAAAGCGTAGTAGCTGATGATTCAAATCTGAACCCGAACCAGTTTCATTTAATTCTGTGAAACAACCACCAATGAGGATTTTACGTGAATTGAATATTGGAGATGGCAATAAAGCGTGGGTTATTGATAGTGCGGTATCATATGAAGATTTTGATTCTTTCATGTCATACATTCGTTATGGTGATACTGACTTCACTTTTGCACACCAGGTAAGAAGAAATGTGTAAATTTCTCTTGTAAAGAATAAGTTAAATATCTACTAGCCAAACATGTTCACTATCACATAACATGTCGACATTCTTTCTAGTGTGATAAAAACAAATTTGATTTCAGAATTATTCCAAACCCCGAAAACAAGATTGGGCATACGGTAGTGCCCCATGGGTCAGAGAAATGGATTTAAAAACTTTTAATCAAAGCAAAGTTTGGAAAAGATTAAGACCGTTAGTTGAAGAAACACTTGCAAATAAGGTAGTGAATGTAGAATGTTTAACAAATACCTATTTTTTTTAAAATAATTTAAAAAGTGTTTGTTCATAATTGTTTGTTAATTTACCACTTACCCAATGTTATGTTTCACTTTTTACCTTAACCAGTATTGCCTTAGGTTAGGGTACAACATGCAAAGATTGACTTCATCAGGGCACTAGATCCTATGAGACCACAGAAAAGTTCGTTTTGTGGAGCTAACAGATATATCCTGTCATTCTTTGTCACAGATCTATTCAAATTAAACAGCTATGGCCAGGTAAACAGTGTCAATTAAATTGCATAATTAAAAAAAAATTAAACTAAACTTAAAAATCACATACATAGGATAGGATAGGATATTCATGTTTTATCCCTGTAAATGGGAAAACACAATGGGTGTTTAACACATGGACAACCGTCAGATCAACCCGCACCCATTGTCGGGTTACCAGAAGGAGTTATTGCAGTGTGTTGTGTATGATTTACATGTTTCTTCAATGTGGTAAAACCCATTATTTCACTAGGTTCAGGCAATATCCGTTAAGTGCCTTGCCCAAGGACACAACCGACTAGCTACCGACCAGTTTCGACATTGCAACCCTTTGGCTGAAAGGTAACACACTAACCCACCAAGCTGATCATTAGGCAAAATACCAACAACCAATTGATTTATTAAGTAGTTTTAGGTTCAAAACACTGCCAAAATCACCTTTGTGAGAAATATTTTTTAGCAAATTATGTAGCGGCTGTTACACCATCCAGCATTAAACCGCACATTTGAAATTGAAATTATATGCACAATAGGGTAATAGCTGTTGATACTATATTACCATATTTTAAAACAAAAAAGCTGATTTGTGTTATCTTCTAAAAAATTACATTATAATTCTCCACTATTACTCCACTATAATTATAAAATACCAGTACAATACCATAATCAGAAAAAAATCTACCCAACAAGACCTAAAAAAATTACTGACTGAAAATTACAGGTTTTCGATACGCCTTACGGTGGTTGGAAATCACTAGTTTAGTCTCCTAAAGGCATGTTAATTTATAAGATTTAAATTTTGCATACTTTTTCTTGATGATATAAACATCCCAGCTTTCCTTCTACACAATGAGCCAAAATAAAAACATGAGCGATGAACCTCGTCTTGAAATCACTGAAAGTGTTCATCCTCACGGGTTCCGAGCCACTTTGTGGCCAGCATGTCATGTGGTTTTGTTCCGAGCTCCAAGCGTCAATTTCTTTCAACATCTCATGCAACTCCATGTCGTTTTAACCACTGATCTTGAAAGCAATAAAGGTAAATAGCAAACAAAGTTGGTATAATGTTATATTGCACACTGTTCTTAGTGTAATGGATGAAAAGTGAATATAAATTCGTCGAAAAATAGTTTTTGGACCGGTGGCCTTAAGCAATGTAGTATTTTGTTATATTCTGTTAACAGCTACCATTTTATAAGTAATATTTTGCAGAAGTTACCTCCATTGCATCATTTGCACCAAAACAAGATACAGTTTACAATGGATTTGGAAACTTCAAGTTTACTAACATAGATGTAAAACGTTTAGTTGATTATAATGCTTGCCTGACCAGAACTCTTTATGATGGGAGTAAAAAAAGGTAAGTTGACTTCGCTAAAAATTGCCTAATTTATATTCCATACTTTATCTTTAAATTGCAAAGCAACATTTCTAGACCGATTTATGTCTTTGATGGTTTATTCACTCGAAATGAGTTGTTACAATGGAGATCTCATCTATTAAAAGCCAATGCTCATTTGAACGGCTTTGACTCAGAGCCCTCTGAAGGACATGATAATGTGCAGTGGATGAAGAGTTTAAATGTAAGTTGCCAACTTAAAAATCAAATATGGTGGAAAACTATTATGGCAATGGCTGTAGCAACCATACCACATATTTTATTTACAGAATATTGTGCACCGTGTGTAATATCTGGTCTATGTAAAGATTTCACCGTTAATTTAACTATGAAATGATATTTGCTAAAAAATGACCATGTTTCTTCTAGGTTGATTTGTGTACACAGTTACAATAATCATTGAGTTGTAAATGAAATAAATAACTAATTCTGGGTTGGCAGAAACACTTTGATTGTAACACAGCACAATTTTAGAGCTAACTGTGTGGAAATTTTGTAAAAAAATCCTTTTAACCTTAAAACACATGAAGAAGCAGAGAATACTTACTAGCTTTACTGTTAAAAGTTAATCCATATATCAACAGTCAGATAATATTACTGTATTTTAAGCCAGACAACTTCCCCGAGACTGACATGTGGTCGAGATTACAGCAATTGTTGAGGTATATCGATAACTCAACTGAATGGTCCCCATATGACGTTGCTTTAAACTATATTCGCTCAGCTGACCACACAAGGATACATCCAGATGCACAACCAAATGAAGTAAAACTTTCTATTTGAGTCAATGTGATTAGCTTATTTTTATGTGTGCTTCCGACATAAGATTTTGAAACCAGCCATGAGTTAGTAGTGTAATAGGTGTGTGTTTTGTTAAATCTCCATCATAAGTAACCCTGAAATAGCTATAATTACGCAGCTCAGGACATGCAGTAATCCAATGAAACCTGCTGTTATTATTATGTTTTCTCAACTTGTGAATACACTTAATATTTTATTTTATTGGTAACTACATTTTACAAAATGCAGACTCGGATCTTAAGAGTATGGGATATACCTGTTTATTTTCGTGAGTGGAAATGACAAGTGTTACAGCGCAGAGTTCGCAGTTATTGCTGCGTGTTGTAAATGTTAGGGAAATAGCATGTAAGAGATAGGGTTTGTATTTTAACCAGTGGTAGCTTTGTCCCTTCTTTGTAAAAATGGATCCATTAAGGTTTAAGATATATTTTTTATAATAGTTATTCTTTCTGTTTCAGGAAGAATTTACCATCCTTCTTTACCTCAGTGAGGGTTTGACCCCCTCAGATTATGGAGAAACAAATTGGGTCATAAGAAAGAAAAATGCTGGAATACTTGGGTACATCGGACCGGGTGGGGAGATGTATGAAACTATTGCAGCTGTGGCTCCAAAGTTTGGCCGATTGGTGGCTTTCAGAAGTAAGATGTTTTTAGATTATCCAACTACAAATGTGTACATTTGTATCGTTATTAAAATTCCAGAGTTTGCTTTTAACTACCAAGTTAATTAACCATTTTTTGTTTTTAACTCAACAAAGAGCATTATAACGCATAAAATCATTGGATTATCTCGTACTTACAGTCAAGTTACCATAGCTGTTAAAGTATATTGTATATGATTGAGATACTGCTTTTGTTACAACCCATTACATTAATGAAATTTATAAAATTTGTCAGAGACCAGTGATCAAATTGTAACTCAGAAATTATTGTAACACTATCTTGATATTCTTAGACAACATTGAGCACTCAGCACATCCACCAAGTGTGCTCTATCTCGGTGGCCGCTTTTCATTTGCCGTAAAAGTTGCAAAAAATCGAAGGCTTGGTTTTATTAAGCGTTTGTATGAGTCTATGAGTGATGTGCATGATCAATTGAAGCCACACATGACAAAACTATGGAAGTAAGTGGTTTTTATGTTAAAGAATATTGCATATTAATATAGGTTATTAACGTTTTTCTGGTGGATGGAGAATGCAGGAAATGTTATTAAACTGACAATGATCACATTACCTTGTGTCTCGGGTTACCGTAGACATTCTCTCAAGTAACATTCACCAAGTACTTTGACCAAAGACAGCAGCTAGTTTTGATGCAATAACCTTCCGGCTAATGTTCTAACTTGGCAAGACTAAATAATACTATTGTTTAGTGACAATACGAAATTACATTCCAATTGGCTTGCTGGCAAAAATTCTGCCTACAACCATAATTAAATTTTTCATTATGTGTATTTTTTGCCCACCATAACACTAAATAACGTTATCAATTTTTTTTACTTCCATAGCCAACTTATGAGAGGCAAGCATGATGACCCAACGGTTTCTTCTCTATCTAATGATTTTATTGAAAGCATGTTTTATAAGCTAGCAAAGGAGAGAAATGTTCAAGATAATTCTAAGTTTGTTACCATGTTCTGAACTCTGTGTTTTTTTGGTATTAGCTGTGTAACTAATGTAAAGTGAAATAAAGATTTTAAGACATATGTATTAAAGTCAAATTCACTTTTAATTAGCTAAAATCAAGAAGTATTCTAGCTGCAAAATTAACATTAGGGAAAATAAGCATTAAAAGTGTTTGCTGCTGCAGATGGGTTGTATATTGAACCAAGGAATCTGTTGCAGTTCACTCCAACTCCACATGCCAGTTGACGAAGATCTATCAAGTTAAAACAAATCGAATAAATTAACGTTTTTATTGGTGAAAATTTGCAAACTGCTTCTTAATACAGGCAAAGATGGCAAAATGACAGTTTCTGTTAGTAGCAGCGTAATTATTAATGTAAATTTTTTATAATATAGTGTATTGATATATTTGGATATCATTGCTTGTTCAACTTAAAATATACTTTAAGCTCACTGATTTGCATTAGTGTGTTGCATGCAAAAAAGACATTAAGTTGTTACATTGCACTGAGCTAAAACAATATCCATTAAGTGCTTTTCATAAAGAGAAATCCCAGTTTTAATATTGTCATGCAAAAAGAATGATTACAAGGTAGACAACTTACAGTTTGAATTTTCAACATAGTTGGCAGATGTGGTGGGAAGCAATGAAATTGTAAAAATGTCTGCTCCAAGTAGATTTCTTACACTTCCAAGTGCTGTCAGATACGCACCTGGGATAATACGGTACAAAAGTGTTATAAAATAGATGGTCATTTTTAGAAAAAGCCCATAGAAAACTAAACAAAGGATCTGCTATTATATTGCATAGGATGCTTTTGTTTATCCGACACAAGGGTGGGAAACTTATTTCATATCACCAGTCGCTTGTGGAATTTTACTGGTGGCCAAAAATAATACAAACGTTAAATACGCACCAAACACAAATTACACTGTTTTACTTAATTTCATCCTCTATTACCAGTGAGATTGCTATATTTTACTTCGCATAAAACCGACAAGTATAGTGTGAACTATATATAGTCCACTGCTGCAGCTCTTGTTGTGACGAGAAATATAATTTTTTTCTTGTTTTCTCTACATCTTGGAGTCAATGTTTTAATAAGAAAGTTTTTTAAATAATACTACCACCCGGTTTAAGCAACAAATAATACATGCATTTTCCAAGCACACATATTACATGTAAACTACTTTGGTTTATATGATAAAGTTTAAAAATATGAAATAGTAGTGCTTACATTCAAAGCTATTGTACAGTTTTGGGTACCATTTCTTACGAAACCAGCCACTTGTTTAGCCAATTATTTCCTATCCTACCTCTTAAGATTGAAGAGCTGTAGCCAGAAGCTACAATTACGTCTGGCATCGCCAAAATGATGGCGTTTGCTGCTGAAGGTCTTTCACCATTGGCTGTCGTGAAGTGGTATGCAGCCGAGCATCTTAATGCTGACACAGGCCGTGGTGATCCACATTTGTATATCAGCTGTGTCAACTGCAAACAACAACTGTTAAAGCTGAACTCGATATATGTGGCACATAGGTAAAGTGCTTTTAAATAACAATAGAAAATGACTAGCTATTTGCTATTTTAATATCGTCATGTCAAACCTGTTATCAGGACATCTACACCCAAAAATTAATACATTCAATTTTATAATAATGTACAGTGAATTTATGCATTAAAAGCCTAGATAGTGACCACGTCTGTGCTTCAAATTTTGCAAAGTTTTATACTACTAAGGAGCTTAAAAGAAACTGTAGTGATCAGACATTGTTTTTTTTTTGTTTAGATATACATTAAGTGGTTTATACTTTATTAATGACACTAAAAGTTTGGTGACTTACAATGACTCCAAGTGCCGTTGTTGAACCAAATGTTTTTTTGCTAGAAATTGCTGCTCCATTCGGAGTTACAGAGCAAAGGCCTTCATGCATTTGTATGGCAAACTTACTGGCTGGTTTGTTGTTCAAAACACTAGCTTGGAAGCTGTTAAAGAAATTTATTAATAGAATAGCATACCCCTGTATACCAGCGGGTTTGGGAAAATGACAGATAATCAGAGAATCCCCTTGCGTCCACTGCCGAGAGACGAGTTGCCAGAGCTAAATTTATTGTGTTCACTGATTCAACATTTGATTTTACTTTAGATTTTAAAGAATTCCTTTAATTTCCTTTGATTTAATATTAGAAGTTCTAGGTTTAGAGACACAGCTACCATATATTTTTTAGGGAGGGTATTGAAACTCATCGAATTATAACAAGCATCTTTAACCACGAGCCTACATGCCTAACAGGTCCTTATTTTTTGCCTAATTTGCAAAATAATTGCATGAAACTTACGCTATAAAAAAACTTTGCTGCTCGAAAGAACACAGGGAAAATTTACACTGGTTAAGGAACCTCCTGGTCCAAACGGTCTAAGTTGGTTTAAAATGTTCTCTTTTTGTTGGCACGATGATGCTTCGACATTGTCATTTCCCTCCATTAAAAACAGCACATCTAATCCTGGATTTTTTTGGTTTTTAAAATAATGAGAAAAATCTATAATAATAATTAAAAGAGCTTTATTAACATTACCTTTTGGTATACAGCTGGGGCTCTCATTAGGCACCCATGTTCCGGCAATACAAGTAATGGGATTGATACCAGACAAAGTATATCCTGTGTTGCATGTGTAAGTAACTTGTTCCAAGTTCGTGTATGGAACAGATGGTGGAAAACTACCATTGGGACCAATTGCTGGTGGATTTCCACAATCTGCATAGAAAAAAAAAGATTTATATTTTATAAACGTGTTACAGCAAACCTACAAAACAAATCTTTTGCAATTACAGTAACATATTAAGAATTTTTTGTATAAAATTTTTATATTAACCCATTTATGATATATTGCGGCTGCATCTGGTATATACCTATATTAATTTTAACTCCTTATATATCGAAATCAACTACTGTCGTTTTGTTATCTTTTCCAGGTTATTTCCAGAAATAATAATAATGTCTTCTTAATGTAAATACGAAAATAATAAATAAAACTAAACCAAGGTCACATTGTCATTATCATTAAAGGTAAAAGATATTTGTATCATGCTGTTAAAAATTAAATGTTTTGAATCTTTAATATACATATATAAATATATATATTATTTTATTCCTGGTTTTGTCAGTGTCTTATCTTACTTGCAGGTGGATTAGCTATACAAGTCGGTGCTTGGTTTGGGACCCATGTTCCAGCATTACAAGTAATGGGGTTGGTACCAGACAATGTAAATCCCTGGTTGCATGTGTAAGTCACTTGTTCCAAGTTGGTGTATGGAACAGATGGTGGAAAACTACCATTGGGGCCAATTGCTGGTGGATTGCCACAATCTGTAAAGATTTACATTTTCATATGGTTTAGTTCTATTGATATTTATAAAAAGTTAAAGACTGCTATCCTATATTTCAATATAACCATCAACAAACAGTTAACTAAACCATATGCATATATACTATGTAGTACGGCTAGTGAGTGATTTATCACTGGGGATATCAGTTATTTTACCACCTGCAAATTTAATATTTATCTAAAGAGATTATAATGAAAAATACATTCGTAAATGTAGATTTTCCACACCCAATAGGATAGCTATGACACAACCATGCCCAAGTATCATGGCATATCATCTATTCAATAGCTAGTGTCAACATTATAACTTCTGGTGTAGGATTAAATGCACTATTAGAGAATTTTACCACATCCCATTTTGGTATAAAAAATTCAACAATCAAAAATCTGTACCTGAAAATACTAGATAGGTCGGTTTGCTATGGTGTTTGATGCAGTTATGCAAGTTTAACTTTTTTAGATGATTTAATATATGCTTTAGACACACTCATTCAACTTTTTTAGTTGTGTATGTAACTGGTTCTTACTTGCAGGTGGATTAGCTGTACATGTTGGTGCTTGGTTTGGGACCCATGTTCCAGCATTACAAGTAATGGGGTTGATACCAGACAATGTAAATCCTTGGTTGCATGTGTAAGTCACTTGTTCCAAGTTGGTGTATGGAACAGATGGTGGAAAACTACCATTGGGACCAATTGCTGGTGGATTTCCACAATCTACAGACAAAAAAAATTAAAAGAAATTTATCATCATCATGATTTTATAGGTATATTTTCATCTTAGGATAAGATAGGACATTCATGTTTATCCCTGAAAATGGGAAAACCAAGGGGGTTAACACACGAGCAATCAGCAGACCACCTCACGCCCATCGTTGGGTAAATAGAGCTTTTGCAGTGTGTTGTGAAGGATTTACATGTTCCTTCAATTTGATAGAAACCATTAATCCGCTGGGTTCAGGCAATTTTCGTTAAGTGTTTTGCCCAAGGACACATCCAACTAGCTAGCGACCAGTTCATAACCTGCAACCTTTCGGTTAAAAGGCTTCGCTCTAAACCGCTAGACTAACCGGTTAGTTCTTTTTTATATACATCTTATATATAATATATATATATATTTTATATATAAAGTAGCATTAGAATTTGAAAAATACCTGGACTATGGCATGTACCTGCTTCACATATTATATTTTTGCTACAATAGTTGGTAAAATAGAGTTTTTTACTTATCTTGAAATTATGACTTTATTAGAAATATGTAAAGATATAAAGTTTAAATTAATTGGTTTTTGTGATGTTATGGAATAAAACTTACTTGCAGGTGGATTAGCTGTACATGTTGGTGCTTGATTTGGGACCCATGTTCCAGCATTACAAGTAATTGGATTAATACCAGACAATGTAAATCCCTGGTTGCATGTGTAAGTAACTTGTTCCAAGTTGGTGTATGGA
>CH001991.1:206994-222753 GCA_000149265.1 Ciona savignyi
TTTAAATAATTTGTTGAAAAAACTTACTTGCAGGTGGATTAGCTGTACATGTTGGTGCTTGGTTTGGGACCCATGTTCCAGCATTACAAGTAATTGGATTGATACCAGACAATGTATATCCTGTGTTACATGTGTAAGTCACTTGTTCCAAGTTGGTGTATGGAACAGATGGTGGAAAAATACCATTGGGACCAATTGCTGGAGGATTTCCACAATCTGCATTATAATATATGTCTATGTAAATATTTTGTTTTGTTTTACCAGCCATACTCTCAAAATATATAAACCTAATATGTAACATCTTATACTTTTAACAATCATCAGACTACCTTGTAACTACAATCAGGTTTCCGAAGCTATTGCAGTGTGCTGATTACAATAAAAGCGTTGCTACAATTGTCCTTCAATCCAATGAATCAGGCAATTCCCCGTAATCGAAAAGCAATTTCCACCGAGATTTTTAATTATCAGGACAAATTTAATATTTATTGAGCGCACAAGAAGTATGGCATTGTTTGACATGTTTTTTTATAATTGTAGCTGTTAGCGGTAAAGTGTGTGGCAATACTTTGCAATAACTTGATTATCATTCTAACATCCATATTCCTACTTTGAACAGCAGTGCATTCAATGGATGAAACACATCGATTGCCAAGAAGAAACTTGTCAGCATCAGGACATGTGCAACCCAGTCGACAAAGTGATGAGCACGGTGTTTTAGTGTCTTTATCAGCACAACTAATGGTGCATTCCCCACACCACCACCGGTACGGGTTAAACGCAGTTGGACAGACTGAAAGAATAAATAGTAATGTCTTAATGGATAAATTATTATCAGTGTCCAGAATAAACCTTTACTGGTGGTCTTTATATGGTTTTCATTGTATAATTGCTGCTCATGGTTAAGTTGCCAAAGTTAAATACTGTTTATTTTTATACAGTAATATTTCATTCTAGATCATTGTGTATAAAGTTTCATAAACACGCAAGTAGCAAGCTGTTGGCCAAATGTAGATCTTTGAAAATACATAATAGGCTATTTTGATAAGCTACTGGTGATACCCTCCTGGTGGTAAATATCTTTAAAGAAACTTAAAGAATGCTTTATATAATGCGGTCATTTCAGTTTTTTATCAGTTCTAGAATTGTCTGAAACTCGATTAAGGACATATGTCTTTTAATACTTAACCCCATAAAAACGACGTATATTAACAATGAATCTCCAAATATAATATGTATAC
This sequence comes from Ciona savignyi, assembly GCA_000149265.1. Taxonomy (NCBI): domain Eukaryota; kingdom Metazoa; phylum Chordata; class Ascidiacea; order Phlebobranchia; family Cionidae; genus Ciona; species Ciona savignyi. The sequence goes on from CH001991.1 coordinate 208,236, forward strand.
CAGATAAATACGGTTGTGTGGCTGAATGATAAGAATCTAATTCTAATCAAATATTGTCTTGGCAATAAGCCAATCTTATGTTCGAATTTATCTAGATAAAAATGGGTGGTAATATGTATGTATAGTGGTAATTAGGGTCGGATAGGATAGAATATTTATGTTTATATCGGTAAATGAGAAAACCAAGGCGGTTAACACACAAGGAATCATAAGATTACCTCGCACCCACTGTCGGGTTACCAGAGCTATTGTAGTGTGTTGTGTATGATTTACATGTTCCTTTAATTTGATAGAACCTATTAATCTGCTGGGTTAAGACAATGTCGGTTAAGTGTCTTAACCAAGCACACAACCGACTAGCCAGTGACCAGTTTAGAACCTGCAACCTTTGGTTTAAAAGGTGACACACTAATACACCAGACTAAATCAGTCGGGTTATACTATTCTATGTATGCATGGTGGTAATTGTTTGGGAAAGGTAAGTATTCAAGTACCATAGATGATTTATGGCAAAAATGAGTTAACCTGCTGTGACAGATGGGCACTGATTCCTTAATATGCATCTGCCGTTGTGTCTAACATATCCGCTATCGCACACACATCCCGGAACACATAGATGGTTGCGGGGACATGGAAAAAATTGAACAGTTTCACAAGTTCGTTGGCATGACAGCTGTGAGCACTGCGAATAGATCTCTCCCACACCGCAGCCTGCCAATAAAATATGGATTTTAAGCTTATGTGTAATTTTGCATACCTTTTATTGGGTACTTGGGTATTTCCCTAAGTTTGGGGAAACAACAGTTATGATGACACCAAATGATAAAAGTCCAAAAAGGTAATTGTTTAAAGTAAATGTCAAACCAAAATATTGTATAGCCTACGTACTGTTGCATTGTGTAGGTGGCACGCATCTGTTTGCACTATTTCTCAGATAGCCAGTTGGACAAGTACATCGCTGATAGCATGTGGAAAATGGTGAATTGATGCAGGATAATTGGGAATTAAAACATCTTCTGTCACAATACGAAGCACAAGTGGAAAAAACCTCTCCCAGAGTTGTATCACAACCTTTTTAGAATTATTCGATCAATTGAATATCTAACAACCGCTAAGATTGGCATAATAATAATAATATTATCCTGATTTTTATATTATTTTAAACCTTGTGTAATGGCTGTACAAGTCGGTGCTTGGTTTGGGACCCATGTTCCAGCATTACAAGTTATTGGATTGATACCAGACAATGTAAATCCCTGGTTGCATGTGTAAGTCACTTGTTCCAAGTTGGTGTATGGAACAGATGGTGGAAAAATACCATTGGGACCAATTGCTGGTGGATTGCCACAATCTGTAAAGCAATCAGATAGTTGGAACTCTCATTGTATCCTTTGTGTTAAAGTTTAGAATTTGAGGACACTGCCTAATTATATTTCAGTAGAAAAGGTTGTTTAACCTAAAGTTATATTTCGGTAATATGCAATTAACAAGATACAATTTTTGGCATCCCAACTCTGTGCATGCAACTATTATGACAAATATCAAAATTATGTTGAAAATGTGTTTATTTAACCAGTCGAATAAGTGAAATAAAACAAGTATCATATCTTACTTGCAGGTGGATTAGCTGTACATGTTGGTGCTTGGTTTGGCACCCATGTTCCAGCATTACAAGTTATTGGGTTGATACCAGACAATGTATATCCTGTGTTGCATGTGTAAGTCACTTGTTCCAAGTTGGTGTATGGTACAGATGGTGGGTAACTACCATTGGGGCCAATTGCTGGTGGATTGCCACAATCTGTGAAGATTTAGCAGTATCTTAAGTCAAATCAAAGGTTATATTTTTAAACTTCTACTTAATTTTTAGATATTAAATTATACCACAATCACATTTGATCTCTGTTTTCTGTATTATATTTAAACGTTTTCAATTGCAACATACCATAAAGGTTAAACACAGTCGAACAAAATACACTGTTCCTTGTTATTGTGTCCCTGGGCAAGGAACTTACTGGAAATTGCCTTATCTTGGTCTTTTTAAAATGTTTTTAAAAATTAAAGCAATATCAATTAATAACACACTACATCATTCACATGAATGTGGCATCTGGTATGCTGAATAATGTCAGATTTTTAATAGCCCCTGTGTAATAAATATCCTATCCCAACACCTCGAATCAACATAAAATTTGCATCCACACTTCTTTTTAGAAATTTAATTCATCATTGTACAAGATATATTGGTACAACAGTGTTTACTTTTTTGATGTCCATACTGCTACTTACTTGCAGGTGGATTAGCTGTACATGTTGGTGCTTGGTTTGGGACCCATGTTCCAGCATTACAAGTAATGGGGTTGATACCAGACAATGTATATCCTGTGTTGCATGTGTAAGTCACTTGTTCCAAGTTGGTGTATGGAACAGATGGTGGAAAAATACCATTGGGACCAATTGCTGGTGGATTGCCACAATCTGTGTTGAAACATTGTTAATTTTGTTACCAGTTATCCAGTATGGAAAGTACGGCAGCTGCACACTCGAGTTTTTTTTTCCTGCGTCTTTTGCACACTTGGGTAATTTCACACACGCTCGCGAGCTGGCAGTATAAACATCGTATAATTTCCAATAAACTCGTAAACCTACCTCTGGACCTCGGGTAATTTACTTTCCGTACATTTTTAGTTACGTAGATAGATATGTTAGCTGATGGACACGAAAGATTGAGCATAGAATTATATGTTTTTTTAAGATTTTGGTAAAACATTTATGAAAAGGAGATTGTGTGCACACTTGAAGTGTGCATTTCTTGGAAGTTTGCACACTGCACACTTAAATATTTGGCGCGTGCACACTCGAGATCTCGGCGAAAATTGACGTACTTTCCATACGGGCCAGTTATACATATTTTGTAGTAAAATGTGGGAATGTTATTACTCAGTAAAAATAATTTAAATACAAATATAAAATCACTTAATAGTTTATTTTTATTAGCCCTTAGCGTGCTTTCGACCTATTATGGTAATCACATGGTGACATAGATATATTGTTAAGGTAAGCAGAATGCTCACTCTAATAAGATAACCATTAGCTTGTGCAGAGATTTATATATTTTTCATTTTAAAATCATCAGCTACTTGTTCAATATAACACTGTTATGATATGCATAAATTACTTGAAGTTGTAGATGTGCAAGTCGGTGCTTGATTCGGGACCCATGTTCCAGCATTACAAGTAATGGGGTTGGTACCAGACAATGTAAATCCCTGGTTACATGTGTACGTCACTTGTTCCAAATTGGTGTATGGTACAGATGGTGGGTAACTACCATTGGGACCAATTGCTGGAGGATTTCCACAATCTGCTGTTTTTCATTACATATTTTGTTTCTATTTTTGTCTTTTATAATTTTTTTGGTATTTTGGCAGTTTATGGCCCTATATTGATAATCGTTAGACTATTTCACCGTTTATTTTATTATTTTATTGTTTACGGTAAGAAGATACACCATCATTAATATAATAGTAAAAGAAAACGGAAAATGCCCGCTAAGCAACAATCGCTCAAAATATTTAGTTAATGCTGATCGGTTGTGTCTATGGGGATCTCCCTTATTTGTTATTTGACAAGTTGCTGAGCCTTTGTCTGGTCCAAGTAAATTAATTCTTGTAAGAAATGAATGACATTTATTACGAGCAGGAATAAATGGCCTTTTCCGTATTAATTGTGGTTTTGCGTATGGCGGCTGACATGTAAAAACTTTAACTCAATATTGTATATAAATATAATCGCTAGTAGACTAACCATTTTGGGAAACGCAACTTTTACTTCCGTAAATGTGGTAGCTTGTAGATGTGGACTGTCCGGTGTTTGGGTTTACACACCAACACCAATAATTTAAGCATTGTTGTGGTTGAAATTTGGAAGGGTCTCCTATCTGACACTGCGGTCTACGACCGTAGTTATACAGCTGGCCGTGCCAACACACTGCAGATATCGGCGGTTGACCTGTTAATGAAGTGGTGGTGGTTTTCCAAGAACAAATATAACTTTCCGACAAGCGCCGTAGCGATAATCAGTAACGGTGCAGTAGAAAAATTACGTTATTGCAAAACGGTAAATCCAAAAATAGTTGTATTTAAGGATAATTTATAAAACCTGTTCGGTGAAAACACAGATGATTCGGATAAATATCTAAAATCGTGTAAAAAAATTAAGTCTATACTCTATAAAACCCAAAACCTAGTTTATTAAGTTATATATACACATAGCGATTTTGATCTACGTTGTTTGACATCATAAATCAACTGTCGTAACTGCACAAATGTCATATAAGCTTAACTTTAATAAAATTAATTTATTTTTCTTGTTTTTTTCGAAAAACATCGTAATCAGGCCGTTTTATCAAACAAACAAGATGTTAGCTTAAAATCGTTGTCAACGATTAAGTACGGGTGGGATTGTTACGCAGCTCTCTGGTGGTAGCCACAGGCGTTAGTACAGAAATAGCTGTGCCTCCACAGGCCGGGCACAGGTTATGACGACCATACACTCACGGCAAAGATTTCACAACTGCAGGCGGGTTTTTACGTCAATATTTTGTGAGCAATATTTCCTACTAAATATGTTTACTGAACAAAATGTTGCAAAATTACATATATCGGTCTTATAAAACGGGTAGGTTAAGTAGGATATTGTTTGTCACCTCTTTTTAGTATTATTTCTTTATTGTTAGACTATCAATAATTATAGACATAATCAAAAGCTACTACATATTTACATAAAACGTTTTTATGAAAATACGGTACTTAAATAAGTGTTTGCGTTTTTAATGTTTGATTTTAATAAAATTGCCCCTGTTTTCAAAATACTTAAAAAGCTTGTAGACATCCTACTCACCGATAGTTTGTGCAGTTAATCTTTCTCCAAGCGCTAAAACGGAAACCAAAACAATGTTAATTAAATGCAACATCATTTAGATGCAATTTGCTAAAACGGAAGCAAACTGGTTAAAATGTTAAACATTTAACAAACATTACTTCAAGACAACCCGCTAAATCGTTACTCATAAATATAAATATATTTTTAAAGTAAATTAAAACTTAATTTTCTCCAAATTCGCAATTCCTGACTTGAATGAAAATCTTAATGTTTGTGACAGAATATAGTCAGTCCAACAGACTTATAGTCGGCGTATCTTACTGGGAAAAAGGTATCTTCGAAATGTCCAACACTCCCGAGATTTGATAGTTCGAAAAAGGTCAGTGACTGCGTATAAAACGAGTTTTCAGTCATCAAATTTATGCGCGGTACTCTAATTACCTATATGACGTAAAATGTTATGATCAACTGGTTATGGGCATATCGATTATTGATTCAATCAGGTAGCCTACGGTCAAATTAAGTTTGACTATGTACTTCTGGTCTGCAGAATGTTTTAATGACTTTGTTCGTGTTTATTACAGCGTAATGACTTAACTGGATCTCGGGGAACTACTTGAATTAACTCGAGCGAATTCTCTGTTATAGATTCGCTAAAAGGATTGATGGCTATCTATACATTTTTCATAAATGATTTACTTTAAGTTGCAGTAACAGGAAATGTTAAGCATATTTAATTAATACCTGAAAGACAAAACTAATAATGTAAAACTCATGGGACTTATTATTTATTTTGTTTTTCTATTTTTGTATTCGTAATGTGGTTAACGTACGTTTCATCGGATAACGTCGCATTTAATAGCCTAGATATCACTAATACTTACTTATAATGTCCCTGCCGTGTACAACTACTGCAGTAGCTTCGTAAACATGCCCCGACACCAGTAATTTGAGACCAACAGTAATAAATCACCAAATAACAGATTTCCATCTCGTGTCAACGATACCCGTGTATAAATCCTTTATTGTGGATTTCTCCAACCACAATGATAGAAATTGCACACCCGTTTAAAACGATAATACGCAGTCAAAGTAGAATGCAACTTTTAGCATTGTACACTTTGACATGCCTCTTTGTCTCATGGGAATTATGAAGAAGTCATAAAATTTAAAAAAATTCTTACTCCCATTTGCGGGCCTGTCTGACCAACTACCACCGATTTATGTTTTAATTTAATTTACAATAATAAATAAAGTAAACAGACGTTTTTGAATTTTAATAAGCAACCTAAATATAGCTGTTTATTTAATATAAACAAATTGTTTGTATATAGCAACATGAATATAGCCCTATGACAACGCTCGGTACAAAAATGTGACGCTTTTTCTTGTATTTTGTAATTTTAACGTGTGATAAATTATTCCAATGAGCACTATTTTAGGTGTTGGAAATAAAGCCGATTTTGAATTGACATCGTATTATGGGTAAATATTAAAGTTCTCTAAAACTATTCGAGACGAACAAAATAAGTAGGTTATTTGGATTCAAAGAGCAGGATGTTTTAGGGTGATATTCGGTTTACGTTGGCATATGTTTGTGCATTAAAACCTTTGTGGTTGACTGTGTAACAATTTTAGAGTTACCTTAAGGAGTTATCGTGGTTCCATGTCCAAAATATGCACTCATTTTATGCGATAAAATAACGTTGTGCATGGAGACTTAATATTTTTTTAAATGTTTTGTCATCAGGTCCGACGGGATAACGCTACGGGCAACGGTGCGTGACAAAGCACTTATTCGCGATGTAAACATGACGTGTGATAACCTCCGCGCCTTTTTTAATTACATGGATGGAACATGGATATTCCATCCCAAATAAGCTTGTGACTTGGGTTGGTTTAGATCACTAAACTCACCTATACACCGCGAAGCCGTGGTTTTTATTAAAGTCATTCGTGTGAATCCAGATTTTTAACCAAAATGACGCTGTGATCGGAGTCAAGGTGTCGATTCCTGCTTTTTTACATGAAACTTGTTGACGTCAACCGAAAAGTTGTTGGATCGACAACAATAAGGAGAAAGCAAGCATTTTACTTCGATTGGACCCGATGGAACAATGGGTTGAATTAATAAAACTTCTTAATCCTTTACATTAATTTAAAATATAAAAATTTATACGAGAATGCAATACACTATTCCACGTATATTAAACACACAAACACCTAAAACTAACAAAACCGATAGTGAATTACAATGCGAACAAAAGTATTTGGATATCCTTTACCCAACATGAACCATTTTACGGGAAACAACATTTTGTTATGAATATGTGGTGATATATTTAGTCTTATTCCAATAAAAAACAATTCTCCGATTGTATATTAAATATACAATTTTTCTTTATTCCGACTAATGTGAAAACGAAAAATGTCCAATGTGGAAGCGAAAAAACGAAAAAATTCCAGTTAAACATTTTTGAAATGTTAAATATTTTCTTTGTCTTATTGTATTTTGTTTATAAACCAACGTGAGTACTTGATTCAGATAATTTAGATTTCGGAATTGGACGGGGATTATGCGTCTGCTCGCAAAAACAAAGATGATAAACACTTTGTATCATATGAGTAATTAAGTAACCAGAACACCCGATCGGCGTACAGAAAAGAAAATCGTGCTTAAAACAATTTCGAAAAACCAAGTTAACGTCTTTAACGGTATGTCAACGGTGCCTAAACTATCAAATTTAATAAACAAGATCGTACCGAGACTTTGCTGGTAACAGAATTTCAATTTGTTTACGACGCTTCGCCGCAACCATAGAGTTCCATTGTTTGTATTCCTTATTGTCCCTTCAATGGCCAGTCAGACAACACGCCTCAAAAACGCTCAATGATTTTATTCAAATAAGGAGTAAAATTTCGCCACCATTCGAATGGATCTGCATATTCTTGATTCCATTAACCTTGTCAGTTTTTTACAATTTACAACGATAAAAATTTTAAATGTCAAGTTTACTTAAGTAAGAGACCTTTAATTTATTGCTGAAGATTTTGATCAATTTTTACGGGTTACCTTTGATCCCGAAAGAAACATTTTGATTTCACTGTATTCTTTTTCTATTCTATACTTTTGTTTTCTGCGGCATGAGCCCATCAAGTATTTCAATCGTTGAGCTTCTCGTCGAATAAGATGTGATGACAATTAAACGAAAAACACGATGTTATTACTGGACTAATTTATTCTTTTTACAACTAGTAAAGTAAGCCATGTAATACCTTGTACAGGTTTATAAATGTGATATTTACAAATGCAATTTGTCAGCCATATAATACAACAACAATTACCACAAAACTCCATTTCATTGACAACCACAAAGCGTTTATCATCCCAGAAAAAAATCCAACCGAATCTACAATAATTTGTCATCGTTATTACTATAAGCACAATGTTAAATATATAGACCGTGCCAAAAATAAAAAAAATATTTTCGCCAATTTGTGATAATTACTGTCAGGTTGTGTAAGATATTTTCTAGTGGTGTAAAGCCAGAGGGCGATATACATAATAAAAACGTCAGTACTCAATGCGAGTATCATCGTTGAATTTTCCAAAAACACGTTGGATTTATAATATTTTGTAAATTGGTAGCCAAGATTAGATAACATGTAGGCGAAACTTAAGACCAATGGAATCCATGGTCTGACTTGCTCTCTCAACTGTATTTCACCGACATCAATACACAAAAGCAATATAAACAAACGAAATATCGTGCTCGACACAACTTCAAAAAACAAAGTTAACGCTTTTAACGTGATGTCAACGGTCCCTAAGTTACCAAATTTGATAAACAAGGCGATGCCGAGGCTGTGGTAACATATTTCCGAAGTGATTACCGCGCCTAGCAGCAACCATAGAGTTCTATTGTTTGTATTTCTTATTCTTGTTATTAGTATTAACGAAACAATGTATATCGCACAAAATACCATTTGTGTTTGACAATCACGTAGATCATATGCATTCCAGAATCGGTGTTTCGCCCCCATTTTCAGATCTAAACTAAGTTCCATCTCTTTTTGCGTCTCAACTAACATAAAGACGTAATACCTTCCTGTGAATGGTATGTTTATGACATTAATAAACTGCATTTTGTCGGAATGTTGGACTTGAAGCTTAAGATTTTCGGATTCAGCTGTATCGCATTTCGTCAAGTGGTCTTGCGCCCATCTTCGATTTAAGACATCAAAAATTCCAACATTTTCAAACGATTTATGCAGCCATTCTTCTTTACCCAATGTTTCGAGGGGGTACAGCAAGCTACAAAACACATATACAGTTAATATTGTATTAATTATAAAATATTTTAACAATATTAGGCCAGACAAGATGGCGCGTCGACAAACAGAGATGTTTCGAGGATACTGGCCACCAGCGCGTAAACGTGTATGGCGGTTATAAGTTCCCAAATTAACAACAACCTATTATGGGAAGCATACACAGAGAACCTTTATTCTTGTACAGGTAAAATAGAAGTCGTTTACCGAAATTTTAAAGTCTATTTTCTTAAAGGTCTGATATCAACATATTTGATCGAAATTACGCTTCTTATATTTATAGAGTTTGTCGTCTAATGTAAAATGGCGACGAATATAAATTGTCGGAAACACACAGTCTTTTCTTATGTTGTCTTACCTTCCAAAACATTCACTTCGAAGCACACGTAGACTTAACTTCTGTCCACATTGTAGTTTACTGATCTCTAAAGTAACCTTGGTCCTTGCTTCCAATATTTTGTCAGCAACAAAAACTCCGGATGACTTGAATTTTCCAAATATTCTCGCTTCGTCAGGTAGTCGTATCGCATATATTGTAGTCACCAAGAAAAGAAAAACTATTTTTTTAAACATTTGCAATGCCTGTCTTGACTTACAGTTGTTACAAATAAAAAATATTAAATTAAGTAGAATATTTTATTTACGTTTTACATGATCAATATGCTGTAACGCCAGAGTTATTTTCGACAAGTGCCGCCCAGAGTGACAAAACCCGAAATGTGAAATACACAAAACGCCTAAATATGCGCCACCATTTCAATGTATCTGCTTATTTTTGACCCAACTGGCTTGATCCATTTATAAAAATTAAAAGCGATATATTTTAAACCGATTCTTTTTTCTCATTACTTGTCATGGTAACTTAAAACTTTAGGCTTTCACAATAAAACGGCCTTTTTCTTTAGGCCTTCTCAACAAACACTTGCACTATTAATTAAACCGTTTGGCAGCTTACCAAACTCTTTGTACACCGCCAAGGCGTGGTTTATTAAAATCATCCGTGTGATTCAGAGTTTTGAACCAAAATGACGCTGTGATCAGGGTCAAGGTGTCGATTCCTGCTGCTTTACATGAAACTTGTTGACGTCAACCGAAAAGTTGTTGGATCGACAATAATAAGGAGAAAGCAAACATTTTACTTCGATTGGACCCGATGGAACAATGGGTTGAATTAATAAAACTTCTTAATCCTTTACATTAATTTAAAATATAAAAATTTATACGAGAATGCAATACACTATTCCACGTATATTAAACACACAAAAACTAACAAAACCGATAGTGAATTACAATGCGAACAAAAGTATTTGGATATCCTTTACCCAACATGAACCATTTTACGGGAAACAACATTTTGTTATGAATATGTGGTGATATATTCAGTCTTATTCCAATAAAAAACAATTCTCTGATTGTATATTAAATATACAATTTTTCTTTATTCCGACTAATGTTAAAACGAAAAATGTCCAATGTGGAAGCGAAAAAACGAAAAAATTCTAGTTAATCAATTTTGAAATGTTAAATATTTTCTTTATCTTATTTTATTTTGTGTATAAACTAACGTGAGTACTTGATTCAGATAATTTAGATTTCGGAATTGGACGGGTATTATGCGTCTGCTCGCAAAACAAAGATTATATACACTTTGTATCATATGAGTAATTAAGTATAACCAGAACATCTGATCGTTTCGGCGTACTGAAAAGAAAATCGTGCTTAAACAATTTCGAAAAACCAAGTTAACGTCTTTAACGGTAGGTCAACGGTGCCTAAACTATCAAATTTAATAAACAAGATCGTACCGAGACTTTGCTGGTAACAGAATTTCAAATTGTTTACGACGCTTCGCCGCAACCATAGAGTTCCTTTGTTTCTATTCCTTATTGTCTCTTCAATGGCCAGTCAGAATAACAACACGCCTCAAAAACGCCTAATGATTGTATGCAAAGGGGTAAAATTTCGCCACCATTCAAATGGATCTGCATATTCTTGATTCCATTAACCTTGTCAGTTTTTTTACAATTTACAACGATAAAAATTTTAAATGTCAAGTTTACTTAAGTAAGAGACCTTTAATTTATTGCTGAAGATTTTGATCAATTTTTACGGGTTACCTTTGATCCCGAAAGAAACATTTTGATTTCACTCTATTTTTTTCTATTCTATACTTTTGTTTTCTGCGGCACGAGCCCATCAAGTATTTCAATCGTTAAGCTTCTCGTCGAATAAGATGTAATGAAAATTAAACGAAAAACACAATGTTATTACTGGACTAATTTATTCTTTTTACAACTAGTAAAGTAAGCCATGTAATACCTTGTACAGGTTTATAAATGAGATATTTACAATTTGTTAGCCATATAATACAACAACAATTGCCACAAAACTCCATTTCAATAACAACCACAAAGCGTTTATCATCCCAGAAAAAATCCAACCGAATCTACAATAATTTGTCATCGTTATTACTATAAGCACAATGTTAAATATATAGACCGTGCCAAAAATAAAAAATATTTTCGCCAATTTGTGATAATTACTGTCAGGTTGTGTAAGGTATTTTCTAGTGGTGTAAAGCCAGAGGGCGATATACATAATAAAAACGTCAGTAATCAATGCGAGTATCATCGTTGAATTTTCCAAAAACACGTTGGATTTATAATATTTTGTAAATTGGTAGCCAAGATTAGATAACATGTAGGCGAAACTTAAGACCAATGGAATCCATGGTCTGACTTGCTCTCTCAACTGTATTTCACCGACACCAATACACAGAAACAATATAAACAAACGAAATATCGTGCTCGACACAACTTCAAAAAACAAAGTTAACGCTTTTAACGTGATGTCAACGGTCCCTAAGTTACCAAATTTGACAAACAAGGCGATGCCGAGGCTGTGGTAACATATTTCCGAAGTGATTACTGCGCCTAGCAGCAACCATAGAGTTCTATTGTTTGTATGTCTTATTCTTGTTATTAGTATTAACGTAACAATGTATATCGCACAAAATACCATTTGTGTTTGACAATCACGTAGATCATATGCATTCCAGAATCGGTCTTTCGCCCCCATTTTCAGATCTAAACTAAGTTCCATCTCTTTTTGCGTCTCAACTAACATAAAGACGTAATACCTTCCTGTGAATGGTATGTTTATGACATTAATAAACTGCATTTTGTCGGAATGTTGGACTTGAAGCTTAAGATTTTCGGATTCAGCTGTATCGCATTTCGTCAAGTGGTCTTGCGCCCATCTTCGATTTAAGACATCAAAAATTCCAACATTTTCAAACGATTTATGCAGCCATTCTTCTTTACCCAATGTTTCGAGGGGGTACAGCAAGCTACAAAACACATATACAGTTAATATTGTATTAATTATAAAATATTTTAACAATATTAGGCCAGACAAGATGGCGCGTCGACAAACAGAGATGTTTCGAGGATACTGGCCACCAGCGCGTAAACGTGTATGGCGGTTATAAGTTCCCAAATTAACAACAACCTATTATGGGAAGCATACACAGAGAACCTTTATTCTTGTACAGGTAAAATAGAAGTCGTTTACCGAAATTTTAAAGTCTATTTTCTTAAAGGTCTGATATCAACATATTTGATCGAAATTACGCTTCTTATATTTATAGAGTTTGTCGTCTAATGTAAAATGGCGACGAATATAAATTGTCGGAAACACACAGTCTTTTCTTATGTTGTCTTACCTTCCAAAACATTCACTTCGAAGCACACGTAGACTTAACTTCTGTCCACATTGTAGTTTACTGATCTCTAAAGTAACCTTGGTCCTTGCTTCCAATATTTTGTCAGCAACAAAAACTCCGGATGACTTGAATTTTCCAAATATTCTCGCTTCGTCAGGTAGTCGTATCGCATATATTGTAGTCACCAAGAAAAGAAAAACTATTTTTTAAACATTTGCAATGCCTGTCTTGACTTACAGTTGTTACAAATAAAAAATATTAAATTAAGTAGAATATTTTATTTACGTTTTACATGATCAATATGCTGTAACGCCAGAGTTATTTTCGACAAGTGCCGCCCAGAGTGACAAAACCCGAAATGTGAAATACACAAAACGCCTAAATATGCGCCACCATTTCAATGTATCTGCTTATTTTTGACCCAACTGGCTTGATCCATTTATAAAAATTAAAAGCGATATATTTTAAACCGATTCTTTTTTCTCATTACTTGTCATGGTAACTTAAAACTTTAGGCTTTCACAATAAAACGGCCTTTTTCTTTAGGCCTTCTCAACAAACACTTGCACTATTAATTAAACCGTTTGGCAGCTTACCAAACTCTTTGTACACCGCCAAGGCGTGGTTTATTAAAATCATCCGTGTGATTCAGAGTTTTGAACCAAAATGACGCTGTGATCCGAGTCAAGGTGTCGATTCCTGCTGCTTTACATGAAACTTGTTAACGTCAACCGAAAAGTTGTTGGATCGACATCAATAAGGAGAGCAAGCATTGTACTTCGATTGGACCCGATGGAACAATGGGTTGAATTAATAAAACTTAATCCTATACATTAATTCATTAATTTAAAATATAAAAATTTATACGAGAATGTAATACACTATTCCACGTATATTAAACACACAAACACCTAAAACTAATACAACCGATAGTGAATTACAATGCGAACAAAAGTATTTGGATATCCTTTATACCCAATATGAACCATTTTACGGGAAACAACATTTTGTAATGAATATGCGGTGATATATTTAGTCTTATTCCAATAAAAATCAATTCTCCGATTGTATATTAAATATACAATTTTTCTTTATTCCGACTAATGTGAAAACGAAAAATGTCCAATGTGGAAGCGAAAAAACGAAAAAATTCTAGTTAAACATTTTAAAAATGTTAAATATTTTCTTTATTTTATTTTATTTTGTGTATAAACCAACGTGAGTACTTGATTCAGATAATTTAGATTTCGGAATTGGACGGGTAATATGCGTCTGCTCGCAAAACAAAGATTATATACACTTTGTATCATATGAGTAATTAAGTATAACCAGAACACCCGATCGTTTCGGCGTACAGAAAAGAAAATCGTGCTTAAACAATTTCGAAAAACTAAGTTAACGTCTTTAACGGTATGTCAACGGTGCCTAAACTATCAAATTTAATAAACAAGATCGTACCGAGACTTTGCTGGTAACAGAATTTCAATTTGTTTACGACGCTTCGCCGCAACCATAGAGTTCCTTTGTTTCTATTCCTTATTGTCGCTTCAATGGCCAGTCAAAATAACAACACGCCTC
>CH001991.1:255117-265240 GCA_000149265.1 Ciona savignyi
GAAATTATGTTAATGAAAAGAATGCTGTTGACATAATGGAATTCGTTCGACTTTGGACTAGTGCAATAAGCATACTTAAAATAAATATGAAGGCGTAATAACTACACACCAATTGTAGCGTATGGAAAGCATATCTGGTCAAGGAGCGACCCATCGTTAATCACGTGAAACACCACGATGGAACGAAATGTTAGCAAATAAAAAGCACCGAGAAATATGAATAGTGGAAGGGTGAGCACAACTGCAAAATTACATCAGATAATCTGGGAACAGTAGGAACTTTTGCAGAGCACAGACACTAACAGAAGAGTTACAATTCATTTACGAATGTCTATATAAATTAAAATCTTATAATATACACCCCATAGTTACGTTTATGAGAATTTTTAGGCAGAAATTTATGTTTAATCAATTTTAAAAACCATCGTAATTTACAAAAAATAACTAGTCAGTAAGTCCATGTCGTAAGTAATGGGATAGCACCCACGTATTTTTGTGGTTTCCATAAAAACGCATGATTGGTAAAAAACGTAAAAACTATTGCAACTGTTAATGACAAAAAGGTAAAACAAGAAAAAGTTTAATTCAGTTATAGTAAATGAAACAATATTCCGAAATGAAGCAAACATGATATATGAGATTAGGTTTATCCCAGATAGTGGGAAAACGACAGTCGTTAAAAATGAGTTTGTCGTGGTACCGCAGTCGGTTTGCCGAACGAGATTAGCGTGATCAAGCTTCTAAGATAAAAGGTTAGGTCACCTAACTCACAGAATCATAGGAATGGTATGGCTGCGGAATTGAATTTCTACTCTACGTGGCGATATGATATAATGGGAACCGTTCCAAGGAGAAAAAATTAAATAAATGAAAATCTTTGTATATTGCATTCAAACTAACTACTTGGCACTTTGCATCTGTATGCATGTGCAATGTACACAATATTTTAAGAGTTACATCTCTTAAGTATAGACGAAAGCTGTATCTGTCATAACGCTTGGTAGTCGGGCCCACAATCACACAGTAAACTGAATGGGCCCCATGCTCCCACTCTCCGACCCAGTAGTGAGTGACCCTCGTGGTTGATATGCCACGACCCCAGACCCCATAGCGGGACCCACGGCACTAACCACCTTGCTTTTGAGGTATAGAATGGTCCCAACCGACGCGAAAACCACGCTACAAGCTGCTCCGACAGTGATGGCAGCAATGATTCCTGATTGAGGGGCTTTCGGGTGATTGACTGGTTTGTGATTCGAGTTGCCCACATTCGAGTTGTTATCCCCGTTGTTGATATCATCTTGCACTTCATCATTGCAAACCGCCAGAGCGAATTTACTGCAAAACAACCAAATGTCAAACACGCTACCCCCAACCGTGTTATTGGTATTTTAGTTTAATATATTGTCGACATTTCGGTGTATTTTATACGGTTTAAATTAGAACATGGAGAAGATAATTGGCCTGAACAAGACAACAAAAATCATAACATAATATGCTGAATTCATTTAAAATAAACCGAAGACGTAGGCTTATACTTCTATACATAGAACACAGAAATAAATGCTAAACAAGACAAAAACACTTACACCGCAATTGCTTTGGCTGTGATTTCAGTTCCTTCAACTGGAACAAACAGTAGTTTCTCTGTGACCATAGTTTTGAGTCTACGGACTGCCTCACTGCAAGTGTTCTTGTATATCTTTTGCTTCCCCTTGGCCTCAACTGGTTTCAAGCGGAATGAGATCTGGTTCGTACCGGTTCGTGTAATCCGCCCAGAAATTTCAGTTCTAGTGAAAAAGCTAATGGTTACATAACAGAAAGTATAGTTAACGTGGCAGGAGTGGGAAAACGTACAAACCAAGTGTTAAACTATATTTAAGTGTTGAACTATTGGCAGCAATCATCTGATAACCACTGGAAACATAAAAGTAGGCCATACAATCAAGTGCTCTTAGTCAAACAAAGTAGAAGTTACACACATTCCATTATTTAGACTTTTCGCTTTCTTTAAAACTTTCTCACCCGTTTGCCTTCACCATCTTGTTGACAACATCCGCAAATTCCTTGACAAAAGCAAGATATCTCGATTGCGGGGAAGTCCCGGCGGGCAACGGAGTATTGAGAAAAATATTGAGATTGGTGAACGAGATGTTGATTGTGGCGCAAACTTGAGTGCTGCCTGAAGAAATAGAAATAACATTTTGCGAAGGTTATAGAAAAAAAATAGTGGTTTTGCAAAGATGAAGAAAATACTTTTGGTTTATATAAAGTACCTGAAGTTGAACAACTTATTTAGGTTGTATATATGGTATAATTCAACTAACCAGCAAATTATTTTTAAATATTTCAGTAAGAGAAGAACCAAGACATCACAGCAATTAGTATAATGCAAAAATATTTGCGTAGTGATACCTTTTTGAGATTGTTTTTATTAAGAAATCTAAATTAAAAATATAGATTTTTTGCAGTATAAATAAAAAATAAATTCTTACTTGTGGCAGTGGTTTTAATATTTGGATTGCACATGAGTCGTACGTCTGGACATCTAATGGAACCTGGATGTAAATTAGATTGAATACGATTCAACATGTTATACAACAATGTACTAACCATCATAGTCTGGTATCTTGACCATTCTCCGACTGGGACAGAGGAACCAGGATGATCCACGAACCCGGATCTCGAGAGTCCGGGAGTTGTTGCATCGGTGCTCGTAGCATCTTCCTTCCTCTGGGATGCTCCTCCGGGATATTGAGTGGGATGTTGAGGACTGGATGCAAGAGGAAGATTATCATAACACAGGATATATGTAGTGAAATTTTTTAATCGATTTTTTCGTAAATAAAAGAACTTTGGGAACTTAAACTAGAGGGAAATTTACTTTAACAGAATTTTATTGTATTTTCTCTGCACTGCTTTTCTATTTAACAAACAAAAATTTCACAAGATAGTTTACAGATTTTTTTTCAAATACAGAACTTACATCTTGGCCTTGTTTAGAGAGATTAGAGATAAAACATCGACTGTTGATGTTGTACAGCTCTCCTTTTTGTTCAGTCTCTTCTACGTTTCTGTTTAAAGAAAAAAGAAAAGATAAAATGCAATCTTTCGATCCATGAACAAGATGGGCGCTAACTGCATTGCGAAAAGATAGTATCTTAGTACATGTTTTACCCAGTAATAGGTATACTAATTTGATAACACACAATGAATAGAAAACTGTTGTCAGAGCTATTTGTAGGATTTAGGTTTTCATGTAATTAGGACTTTACTTGAATTTTGCGGTTAACTTGTTAGATTAACTGGGTTAGAACTAAGATAATGTCCAGTGCCTTGTTCAAGATTGGAAACCAAAGTAAATACATATTTGGATAGAACTTACTCATTGTACGGATCAACCCAACATTCACTTCCCTTGGATGCTTGATATACTTTGCAGGAATCCAAGAAATCATTTGTTTCACAGATCCCTTTGTCGAGATGCAAGTAGTGACAGCCATTCACCGCTCTGTGCAAGTTGGGGGAAAATGTTGATTTCCATTGTTTTACTGATTACCATAAGATTTCACCAACGAATTTTAAATACTGATGAAATCTTATGATTTTATTACGAATTATGACACTAAAGTCCAAAAACTTTGCTATTCCACAGTAATAACCCAAATGTGTTTTTGTCTATATTATTAGCCACAAATGTTTGCTTAAATGTGATACCTACACAGTCATCCAGAAAAAAAGTTGGGCCCAGTTTTACCATAAGTTTGTGTAATAAAATCACTAAAAATCAAAATATAATAAGCTTACTCAGAGGTTGTGCAGAAGAATGGGGAATTCCCACTCCTGCAACTAGTGGTTGTACCGAATTCGCAACCAGCATTTTTGCCCCAAAACAGTTCATCTGCCTCAGACATGTTGACCTTGTACCATCCAGTGTCTTGGAACACAGCCAATGTGATACGGTCGAGCACAGTTAGGTGTGGCTGTGGGGTTAAGTATGTTGGTATATCTATCTGTATGTAAAATTTGGGACCATATGTATTAAAATTTTAAATTACATAATTTAAAAACAAGCAGATATGAAACATCATGATGTTTATTGTATTTATCACTTAGGTTTTGGCATTAGAATTTTAGAATAAGAAAGTTACCAGTATATACTCTTTTATTTTTATTTACCCTAAATTGGTTCTAAAAATAGCTGAATATCTGATAAAACCACATTAAAAAACAGACTTACCAGTCCTATAGATGAAGTCATTAGGGAAGGTTGAATGTAACGCGACTCCCAATGAGAACTTACTCTTTTCATCTGGAAATTGAAAGTTAATGAAATTTTCTGTTATTAAACTGCCGTCAAAGTCACAAAAAACAATGTTTTGAAATTGATTAAATTAATTAACCATGGCGAAAAAAAGTTCAAATATCAAAAATTTTAGTACAGCATACTTGTACTTGCTAATGCATGGTGTTCACTATAGTATTGAATTTTGTCAACAGTAAGGTTAAAGTAATTTCAGTCTGTTTAAAAGCATTTGCAACAATGCCCTGTAACTGCCAAGCATAAAGATATTCGTGAAAAGAAGTCAGATCTCAAAACACGTATTGTGCTACTTATTAATACCAGGTGAGCTACCGATTAATTGGAGACAAAACACGTGTTAAATGTTTACTCACCCTGGAATTTGCTTCTAAAGGACCTTTAATGTAGCTGCAATTGAAATGGTTCTGAGCTACCCAACTAACACTTGGTGTAAGAATCCGGTACCACTCCCGAACATAGCCGAACACATTACTACGATCCTCGCATGCATAGTGGGCCACTGAATTCTGTAAACAAGGAAGATTGGTTTAAAATGTGGCTTTTTTCTGTCTAAACATTGCAGATAGACAACCTATGGGAATTCGGAGAGAACTTAAAAAGGTTTTAGGACCATGCACCCTATGGTCTAATTTTATTGTTAGTAAATGATGCATAACATAGAACAATTAAAATTGGGGCTGCAATGTATTTGTTATCAAAATGACAACATGACGAATCTCAAACCTGTTTTTTTACTGCTTAAAAATAAAACATTTGAAGAAATTGTTTTATCAACCTCTCTAAAGATAAGAAGCTACGTTTTTTAATTTAAAACTATTGTCATACATTCATATGTAGTATGTACTATATATTCAGCGTATTACAATTAACAAATAGCTACCCGAATTTCTACTTGGCAGTTTTGGAACTTGTTAAACAGCTTTTGAGAGAATCCCAGGACATGGAACATTTCGTGGAGAACAGACTGTAAAAATAATGAGAAATGTTAAAGAAGGCTTTATTTTCATCACAGAAATGTGTGTCAGAATTAAAAGGAGCACGATGTGTTATAAACACTATCTCACACCCTGTTATAAACACCATAATCACATCTCCGCATAAATTATGGCCAGAGGTGATTTTAAAGTTCATGTTGGGCTTTACGAGGTGACAATTTTAATGACTTTGATCTTAAAAATTAACTTAAAAGACCATAGTACACCTCTTTTTACAATGTTTTACCGGAAATTTAAATATAAAATGGTGACGTATATAAAACAGAAAAAAATGTAACAAAATTAACCTAATTTTAAGGACAATTTGTGCAAAAAAAACATACAATGCAGTTTAGTTGTCCACATCTTACCAGGTAAAATTGATCTGGATCAAATGTTTCTGATGTCAAAGAACGAGGACAAAAGTTTAAGAAACCAGAAATAGGTCGATTAAACTGGTCGGTCTGACAGTACGTTGCATATGCTACAATCCCCTTAAATAGAAAAGATCGATCAGTTTAAAGTAGAGATAATATAAACAATAAAAAAACTGAAATCCATGTGTGAAATAGTTGGCTAGGTTTAGTAGAGTATTAGGTTATTTTGACAATATAATATAAATATAAATATCTAACTATATCTATACTGGTATTAGCGGTTATTAAAATAAAAGATGTTTTAAAAGCCTAGTAATAATTTTGGATACTATTAGTGTCAAACATCAGTCAAAACTTTGTAAAATAAATATCCTCACCCCATCTGCACATTTCAATGTGTTTTGTGAGCGTATGTATATCACAGTATCTGTGTTGGGAATTCCCCCACCATCACGAAAGTGGGGTATCGGTGTGGTGTCATTGCTGTTGTAAATATTAAAGCCTCGAAGGTGGTCATCAGGAATCTGCAAGAAAACAGACGAATTAAACATCTCACTGTATTTAAGAATTTTAATCTTACATTAAGATTTCTTTCTTTATATTATTAAGGAAAAAACTTACAGTGGAATTTGAAACTGGAGAGATTGCAAATACATTTTTTGTGTTGATTTGACAAGAAATTACTATGTTACTAGATTAAAGAACAAGCAAATATAAAAATTCAAAGATATCTATAGTATCGGTATATAAATGCATTAGAAAAACAGTTCCCTATATAATACTTCTGTATATACCGTAGAATGTGGTGAATAAATCATTGGTTAATACAACCAACTGCATGTAATATATAATTGCACAGGAAAGAATTTTGTTATTAATTTGTAATTACCCATGATAAACCTAGCTTAATACACCAGCCACTGATTAACATTTATGTTCGATTCGCCAAGCAGACAAATTGTTTTTTTTACTGTGTATAAATAATTGCCTATTATGAACAAAAATATTGGTTTTTACTGGTTTTACTGACAGAAAGAAGTTACTTAAAAACAATTAACCACACTATTTTGGAATGTTGTTCATTTCAGTTGCTGTTAGTCTTGCAGTTTTAGGAAAACTGTTTATTTTAACCACCGCGTTATTACATCTAAAATCGGTTTGAGTTAAAATAAAATGGCCACTTTATACAATTGATCTTATTTTAAAGGGTTATTTATTAACAACTTGGTTGGTAAAGCAAATTTGGTTTGTTTACAACATGGCTGTCAAAGCCCCTGGGAAACAATGATGTATGGTACTTGAAGCACAAAGCCTAAAACAGTTTATTTACATGCGTTTGTTAAGTCGTCATGGAAACAGTGGGAAAGAACAACAGAGGCGAGACGTCATAGCTGAAAGAACTTGTTGTCTACACAATGCCACAGAAAATGAATGTTATATGCAAAGAACATATTATACATATAAGCATCAATGGTATTATGTGTACTACAGGTATGTAGAAACATTTAACGGAAAATTAATGAGTTTCTGTGGCCAGCATAAGTGGCTGTTCTGTTTCAATAACTAGTACTGTTGGCACAACATACACGTAACTTTTATATTAAATCGTGCAGATATACTACTACTGCTAGGTTATCACTTAAGTATCATTTTTTTAGATTTATAAAAAAAAACATGGCAAGGGGTTAAACTTAATTTCTTAAATATAATTTCTAAATTAATATAAAAACTTACCGATACTAAGTAGAAGAAGTTTTTTATATATTTATAATCTTTCGATGCATTTTTATATTAAAAATCAAGCACAGAGGTCATGAAAATATCTGACCATGCCGTGAGTCATTTGTATATAAGGAGAAATGAATTTACCTGAAAGTTATCAAGGCACCGCTCCCCGTTGTATCTTGGATTGATCGAACCACATCTAAAAATAGAATATCATGATCACGCTGTGATTGTGTTATGCATAAACTTCATTGAAATGGTGTTGCGAGGACAACTTTGGGAAAGTTTAAGTTACGACACATAGACTTGAGAGTAATATGCAGGAATATGTTTAAAAATACCAAATTATGATTGTGTCCATATTTTGATATAAACAGAAAAAATCAAAATATTATTGCTTATTATATATTTTGTTATGTTCATAACTGGTAGACATTGGTTGGGAGTTTTAGTTAATTTTTTCCCAACAGTTTAGGTAAAAAATATATTGCAAGTAATTACACAATAAACACACAAATATACCTTCCATAATTAGGTGAAGAAGCGTTCCAGTGAACACCACCACATAACTGATCATTATCCCTTGATAACAGCAATGATCCATGGACTGGTATCACTGAAAATAAAACTTTTTAAATAAAAAGTGGAGTAGGCCAATATAAGATTAGAGGTGTACCCGTAAACTTGTAGGTTTGCTAGGGGAGAACAATCATCATCATGTTTAAAGTATTTAACTCTTGTAACACATACTTTTCCATCATCATTTGTATATACACATTATTATGGGTGGTTAGCTGTTAAGAATTTTTTGGTTATTTTTGCACCTTTACTTTGATGTCTATACAAGTAAAATAATAAATCTTTAAGAATTATAATTGTTTTGTTAAAATAAATGTGTGTTTTAGTGTTAATTTAAATCAAAGGTATACCAGATAAAGAAAATTATGGTGTTGGTGTGTTGTGTGGGAAATCTTGAAATGCATCCTAGTAGAGTAAATAGTTGACATGCGTTGTGGTGACCGTTGCTACAACCAAGCAATTGGGCTTCATTAAGTTATCATAAGCGCTTTCAAGCCACTGTAAGTGTTATGGAGCTGATCACTCTTGACAGTCAATAAAGGGTGTCGTGTTTTGCAATCGAGTAGATATAGCAATAATAGGACCAACTATATGAACACTGAATATCTAAAACTGATTAAATATAGACAAATATAAAAAACACACATACATATATTTACAAATTGTAATATGGAGTCCCGTAAGCTTATTAAAACAAACTTGTAAATGGGGATTTCATCACAGTTATTTTTATCTCAGCTACAAGTGGCTTAACATTGTAGAGTGAGTACCGGTACCGTAGCAACTTAATGAGAAACAAACCTAAGCTCTTTGTGATTATATATACACTTAAAATGGGCAAACATGCAATTAAAATTTACATACCTGAAAAAAGTTTCTTGATTTTATCAACTGCTTGTACAACGCCAGTGTGTAGTCTTTCAAATTCAATACTTCCATTGGAGTATGCAAGATGTTCATGGTCATACCATACAGAAATTCTCAGTGGTTTAAATAAGTCGGCTAATGCATCACTTTCTTGCGCAATGTTCTCACCAAAACTATGCTCTTCACCACCTTGTTCTGAAGTAATTGAACGACTTTTTCTCTTGATCTTTTTAACATGGTCTAAAAATTCAGGATTTTTGAATGATTGTTTTCTTTTATTACTGCGTCGTTTGCGTTTCTGCCCAATATCACTTTCCAATTTAGTATCACTAATTGAATTTGTACTGGCGGAACTGTATGAGGTATAGTCATAGTAATAAATATATTCCGAAGGTTCGTGTGTACTGTCGGTATTTTGAGTTTCAAATTTAGCAGTGGTAGGCAAAGGAGTTTCCGTAGTACTGGTGGATTCCTTCAACATTAATCGCCGGTCGTAGAGTTGTGGGCTTGGTTTGTGCAAGGGTGACTCAAAAGCATCATGAATGCATCTTGCATCCACATGGACCCCATTCAAAATAAACATCCCCATCACAGTGAGCAAGATCAAAGAAAGCAGTACGCTTACTGGATTTTTTCCATGAAGTAGTGAGCATATTTTCATCTTCTAAGAGTTACTATCCACATTATATGTCGGCACATGAGCACCAGTTCACCTTTAAACATTTCTTTTGGTGCCAGAAACTTCAACTATGAACAAATTGACACAATCATACTTCACATTCAATTTAATCAGACTATTGATGTACTGGTATCTAAATCAAAGTATGGTCATAACACTTCTAATAAACAAAGGTTAGCTAAGTTTTAATAATGTACATGAAAAGTTCAAGTGGTGTCCAACAAGATTTACTATAACATGGGTAATCGAGCGATAACCTTGTGTCCACACCTGTAGTGGGTTGAAAATTGCTCACATCAATTTTTGATTTATCCATGTAAATCCACTGAACCAAAATAAAAGGTTTATTAAGTCCACTAAACAAAACCACACATAAAAGGTAAAGATCAAAATAAGCAACTATCTGATCATAAGGTCTATCTTTATGCAGGTTACTATTTTACAATGCTATAACTGGGAGTTGGAACAGAGTTAAAGTGTTAGACACTAACATATTAGGCTGGTTAGCTTAATTGATTATAAGGAAATCTGACGATTTTCCGAAAGATACCTATTTTAGGTTCTTACATTTACAAGAATAAAACCTGGTCTACAAGTA
>CH001991.1:265340-313629 GCA_000149265.1 Ciona savignyi
CCCCACAATAAAAATTGAACAATGATTAATAAACCTGTTATTCGTCAGTTACATTCTTGATACTAAAAAAATACGTTGCTATTAAAATCTCTTTCACTTAAATTAAATATCACGAACCATGAATACCATCCGTCAATCCGGAAATGCCTAACGCTTTTTGGCAACATAAAACTGCACATGGGAAACATGACATCTTGAACCTGACAATTTGGTTAGCTTAATTAGACTATCCCGGCAATCTTGCGTACCACACACTGTTAATTGCAAGTGATTTAATAAGCCACAGCGCAAGCTCAAGGCAAACTCACCGTACCACTGCTAAAGGCAATGTCGGTATGCCGTACGACTGTCGTTTCTCTTTAATTAGTGTTTTACTAGTCATCTACTCTTTTGCATCATCTTGCGGAAGGCCGCAAAAATATCTCACATTTAAGTGGTCTATAAAACATCTTTATTTACAAATAAGACTTGAGGCTGCGAAAGGTTATTTTTGTTAATTTTAGTAAATATAAAGCAACTTATGTATAATAACAAAGTCAAGAACATTTGGTGGTAGCGGCGAAGCTTAGTCTATGGCTTTTATATAGCGCATAGCATCGGACAGTCAGTAAAAAAGTTTTACAAGCGAAACCAGCTGGCGATCCCAACCCTCAGGATAAAGATACAGACCTTTCCTCTTGACCTTAACAAGGAAACTTTGTCTGTTTCTTAATGTAAACAAAACTATCTTTAACACCCCCGTAAAACGTTTCGGTCGGATATTTTGTACGGCCAAATAACATGTTCCTTTGATCCAAAAAATTGTAGGATGTAAACTCGTCGCTAGCTATTCTGTTGAGCCCATGCACAAGGCACTTCGCATTATCCTTACATGCATGTATCTGTAAAGACTATGCACGAAAGCACATATCGCGTTTTTTCCATGTATGGAGATAAAATATCAATATACTTAAAATCGTGAGCATGAATATTGTATTCCCCGGAATCTCCAATAAATATATACTTTTTTATTTTATTTTCAGTTATGAAAATGTCTCGACCTTAACTCTATTGCTGTTGTCGCCAACTTTTAAAACGAATCTATTAGAAGACCACTCGCGACCCGTCCATTGCACACACTGTTATTACACAAAAACTAAAATAAACAGACAAGTAAAATAGTTTTTAAATTTTATAGAAAAGTAAAAAGCATGCGAAATATTCGGCCAAGAAATAGCTTTAAACAACTGAAATCCAGAAATAAACAACAACAGAAGAAACAGAAAACTATTAACAAGATGCGGAATTCAATCCAAATGTCACTTAAACTAATTTGGTCGTTATAAAGGCAGCTATTTAACTTTATATAACAACTTCCCACATTTTTGTGACTGTAAGAAATAATAGAAAACAGTGCAATATATGAAAAGTAATTGTGACTGTGGCACAACGTCACAGGGTTTGTAGTCAGATGTATATTACGTAACAAGAAGTTCAAGTGACACACAAGTCCATATCAGCTGGTTGCTGGTGGGTCTGTCATTCCTGGTGGTATCATTCCAGCTTGTGAAAGTTTGCGAAGTTGGCACAAAGACATTCGAGCTTGTTGGCGAACCCTGGATTGCCTAGAACTAAAACGAAGAGAATAGTCAATATGGAAGCGGGAGAAGGAAAAGAAATGGGCAAGAAAGTATCGAGGTGCGGTAACCTAATATCGGTCATTTTAATCCGCCATTTTGCCAAAACGTATCCTACAATTCCCATAAACCTTATTTTGATCAAAATGCCTTATTTAAAAAAAATCAACATTTAGAATATATTTTTAAATTGCGAAGCGGTGAGTTTTGTATTACCTTAAGTAAAACAGTCAGATTATAGATCAAAGCAACTTACATTTTCAAGTAGGCCTACCGGTATATTTAAAAGGCTGTAAGTCGAGGATAAAATGTTTACAGCAACCACAATATGGTTTGACCAAACCTTTAAAATTGGATTACGCTTGAAATCATTTGCAGCATTGTGCAAGTGCCTAAAAACTTACCGCAGAACGGAACACTTTAGAAATCCTAAGCTAATTGAATAAATGGGCGGGGTAATAATTGATCTAACCTGTAAAAAAGGCTTGGCTGATTTGATGGTGGCTTTGCATTAGTTTTCAGAGTTTGATATATCCCGTTGAAGTCGAATTTGTAAGCGTACCGTTTGCCGTGAACCTTTGTCATTAGGCTTTTATCATAGTAGTACCTATAAACAACAATTAATTCACTATTTAAATTTGATAATAATAAAAGAAGCTAAAACGTAGAAATACTTTAAAACATTTTTATATAAGTCATTCTTTTATATTGTCTCATTAGAAAATGCACAATTCATTATTAACATATC
This sequence comes from Ciona savignyi, assembly GCA_000149265.1. NCBI lineage: Eukaryota > Metazoa > Chordata > Ascidiacea > Phlebobranchia > Cionidae > Ciona > Ciona savignyi. The sequence continues at coordinate 267,705 of CH001991.1, forward strand.
CTATTTTGCAACTAAAAGTTTCTTATTAGTTCTCTTACCTCAACGCCCGACTTAGTTTGTCGTAATTCATATTTGGTTTGCTCTTTCGCTCTCCCCATCGACGTGCAACTTCATCTGGGTCTACCATTTTGAACTGGCCGGTCACTCCTTCCCACGCGATACACGGGGCGTTGGACGAAACGGTTAATAGCTCCATAAGAAACTGCCATAGCTGGATTTGACTGGAACCTGTAAACAAGACGTCCGACGTTCGTTATTTTTTATTTAAAAAATGGAATCTGGATTAAATTGAAGTGGAATATGCTAAGAAGTGACCTGCTCACTAAAGCCCGAGTGACGGCGGAATTTAGCGCAAGCTATGTAGTAAATTTCCCTCATTTTAGTGTTACTTTTTAATTATTTGAAATATTACGCAAAATCGCAACATGCAGGCCACACGCAAAACCGCACCACATGTAAAATCTATTTAAATATTCAAATTCTGGTAGACTAGCGTGGTTGTTTGTGTACCTGGGTTCGATAACTCCAAGCAGATTGGAGCAAATAATTTGTAGGGGTCTTTAACGTGGGGCATTCTAGCCTGTGCAGCCTGAAATGGGTCCATCACTCCGTTCGGTGAAGCAGAATTACCTGAAATTGCAAAAAATGAGGTTTGGGAATATACCCTTACAGAATAATAAGTCAACGGTAGTTAAGTATACGCAAGAGCCACTCACTTTGTTTAAGAACTGATAGTTTGTTCAGAATAACCTCCGCGTTTGCCTTCGATGTCACTCTGCACAGATCCCGCATTGTCATCTGGCAGAGTTTATAGCCGTCGGTGGAAACAAACTTTTTTAGATCAAGGTCTTGAAAATTGTATTCTTTCGTCGCGCTAACCAACCATTCTTTGACGTGGTTCCTCGTCCAGGTACTTGGGTCTGCATGAGAAACGGATGGGTGAGGTTTATAGGAATACTGTGTACAATGTTTAGCTATATATGCAGTGCAAAAATGTGGACAATGGTTTGATGTCGGATTAAAACGATTTATGTGCATTGGTGTGTACGTACATCAACACGGTTACCTATGCTTTCACAGTGAACGGATTAAAAAAATACCCAAAAGTGTATGATTTTGACCCTGTTCTTCCTGAAATTTTAACCGTTTGGGTACTACATAAAGAGTTGAACTGGTCGATTTCCCAAAAACTGATTTCAGTAGTTTGGTTAAAATTAAAAAGAGTGCCTTTGCATTGTAAAACGTCATGGATTACAATAGTCTTAATTTGTTAAAAAAACGTCAAATCTATGATACAAAGGCAAAAAAGGGCGTTTACATACCTTGGGGAAGGGAGCTTCGTTTGTGGTTCTCCGGATTTAAAGTGATGTTTGGTGGTGGGGGACTTCGTCTTACTGGGCCTGCGCCTGCAAAAGTTTTCTTTGTCGGCGGAATTGCCTCTGTCGGATAAAAGTCCATTGCTCCTGAATGTTCCAGAATCTCAAGTTTTGGTGACGACAGAAGTCCTATTACGTCAGTCCCGGTGACGTCAGCGAGTAGATTATCGTTTAAAATGGAGGAGGTCGATGATGATAGCGACGAAGTCGATGGGGAGGACAGTGATGCCATGGGTGCAATGACGTCACTAAAATCGTCGTTCTCACCAAGGCCAGGGAGTGAGATCTGATCCGGTTTTATTATAGGAAAAGGGTCGTGCACGACGGGAGCCGACATTCGTCGGGTGAAAGAGGGCGTCGTATCAATTTCCTGTGCTGAATCTCTTACAAATACCAGTTCTTGTTGAAAGGGGTCGGACTGGGTTCTGTTAACAGGGTCGTGGTGGATTGGTGAAGAAATTTCATTTCGCGGGGCGTCGCATTGCGTGGCCAGCTGATTGTTTCTGTGGATAAAATATGTTAAACTTAGTGAATTGACTTAAGTGAAAAGAAAATTGTAAATACTTCGAGCTGCTGGATTCTTATATTTAAATATTTACCTAAAAGTATGGTTGTGATAGGGAAAGTTACAAAACCCCGGAGATGTGCAGCAAAACGGGCTTTTGCACGACCCGGGTGATATTGCGATGTTAGGCGGGTAGTCCATTCCAGAGGTTGACATTATTACATCGTCAGCGTTTCGAGTTTTCTGTGATGTTGATGCAGTTGTGTGCATTTCAGCAGCAAGCATGTTACTGTTTGTAGTAAGGTCCAGGCCAAGATAGTGACTTTCAGTAGGGTCCATGTGCTGGCTAGTCACGTGCGGCGAAATATCCATTACGTCCATATTTGATGACGTCGCAGGAAATGACGTTGCTATGGCGGTAGGAAACGGCGAAACCGGATAGCCTCTTGGGAAAGAGGTTGCTGCTGTGGTATATCTGAAAAGGAAAGTGGTAAATTTATAATATGACAAAACATGTCGTGATTCATTGAATGTAATTGACTGAATGTTATGAGATCTTTCGGTTCATTTAAGTTTAAAGAAAACCCCGTAAAAGTGTGCGCGCGACTTTAAACTGGGCTTAAGATACCACAGCTAGCTAAATTTACGCAAGGTCACAGGATACACAGGTAACCTTTAACCTGCGGCGTTCGTGCGCAATTAGGATGGCTTAGTTGCAGCTTCTTAAGTTTCGTGATGAATAACCTCGTTAAAGTGTCTTACTGTCAAAATTATTATATCCGAATAAGTCTTAAAATAAAAGTGTGTCTCTATTGCTTGACCACGGTTATAGTGGCATACAAAATAAGTGACAGTGTAGTGTAGAAATACTTTTGTTATTCAGTAAAATACTACGCTTGTATACTGCAGTATCATCCAAACAGCTCTTTGAAGCCAAGTATCATAGTTTATACAAACTATGTTCTAATGAGCAGCAAAAATAGTCAAATCGCATTAGCAACACACCATACGCTTAAATCCACTTACAGACTAATATATAACTTAGATTAGCTCGAAAACCCGCTGAGATCGCGTTGCGAAAGCTACACGATGTTTGTGTAACCCCAAGCACAAACCGCTCTGTCAATATATATATATATATACTCCAGCGCTTCGGGCATATTCTCTTAAAATAAATGTACGAAGTTAAATGAACAAACTTAATTAAAATCCTGTGGTTTTTCGTTTCAAGGCTGTTTGGTCTCATATTTCTCACGAGCAAAAACAAACGTCTCACCCGAGTACTTGGTTATTGAAATTTCGTTGATCTCGCGATCTTCTGTTTAAACGTCGGTGATGATTTTCAATAGCGACTTGATGACGTAATCCATGGCGATAATGTGGGTCAGATCTTGCAATCTCTACAGCGTACAGTTGGTTAAAGTAAAATGCTAAAATTGAGTTATATAAAATTAAAAAGGCACAAGTGGACCATTTTGCAAAAATATATGTACCAAAATCATGTATTTTCAAACCAAATAGCAAAAGCGCAATCTCGCTTCCATGGACGGCACGGTCAATAGAGTGGTCATTATGGCGTATCAGAGCGAAACAATGAACGAGTTTTTAAAAGTAGAACGATCCAGCCATCCAGGATATCCGATTGCTCGAACACGATAACAAAAAGAACCACAGATTTGAAAAGTTAAATATAGAATAGCGCTTCATAATTTCTAAAAACAGAATCGCAATATTCAAAGTATAGCATTAGTGGGCTTAGTTCGAATCCTAAAGTGTGGATCGATTTATTTTGGCCTAAAAGATGAATCGTACAATAGTTAAGGCTTTTACGGGAAGCCGGATTTCGTCAATGCCACATGACAACACATCGTTTTATCAATGGTTTGACACAACAGTGTTTGGTATCGAATTAACCGTTTAGGTTATTGAATTATAAGTAGACAATCGAAAGCTACGTCATCAAAGCAACCGCGACCTGTAACAATATATCTCAGGAATATCGAATTAAATGACTAATCGATCCACTACATGACGTCATAATCACAGTCTGCATGGATCAGTGGGTTTACCACGTGACGAGCAACAACAATCGGAAGCTTGTAATTACAGCGCTTGTAACATGTAATCGCCAAGTTAATGCCGTTAATATCAAGATAGAGGTACGCGGCCTGCTATCTCATTGCAATACTCCGCTCTTATCGTGAGAATATTGGAAACAATTACCGCCGGCCCGATTTTATTAAAATAATTGCTTCAAAACGCGACTCATTTCCAAGTAATAGCACACCAAAGAAAATATAAAAAGGAGCATTAAAGAAAATGTGGTTGCTATATCAAAGAGCCGAACGTCACGCCGAACATCTCGGCGAAATTAACCTAAACACAAGATAACGGAGAGTTAAGCTGGACCTGCCAAGGTCTTTTGTTTGCTCAAGTGGTGGTACCAGTGGAGCAGCAAGGCTTGGGGCTAACTAGCGAGCGGTTAACTGAGCTTATATCATATCATCTGTCTACGAATGCTACACTGCCTCCGGTAAATGAGCCACTGCCTTTACGTGGTCATGAATGTTATGCTAAACGAAGAACAAAAACATGCTTGCTATGGAATTCTACGCTCGTCTAAATTGCCTCAAACAAACTTTTTTAAACATACTGAAACTTGCTCGTGAAACTTACATTTTAGTATAGTTAAGTTTTATTACCATATCTAACTAATATATCATTCTTAATTAAGGGGTTGTTCACTGTGGCCAAGTTTTAATGGTATGAGAAGGCGCTGACGGATTAATAACCAATTTTCGCTTGGAAGTGGTCCAGTGAATCAATACACTAAACGCCTGTTGCTTTTAACGCGGCCTTTGCTTTACACATAGTGGTTAGCAGCTCTGCTCACGCGAAAATTCGGTGGCGTGTAAAAGGTCAAAAGTTTCTACTTTCCAAGTTTGTGTCGATAACGCTCTGATAGAAAAGTATAATTCTCTCTTTCACCACGAACAAGACATCGCACACCCTACAGTTCGAAACTAAAGTGGTAGGTACGATCAACGACGAGGGTAGATTGGAAACACCTGACATTACGATCCAGCGAAATTAAATAGCCACCTACCTATATACGCCAAACAAACCAGCAAAGTGTTTGCTGGATAACGATACCTCTTAACCTCATTCGACTCGCTCTCAATAACACTAGAAATTGATGTTTCCTTATCGTGGCTGAGATGTGTTATGAAGCAATCGTTGCTTTTTACCTATGATTGCAATACTATATGTCTTTACAGACATGCTTTCTTAAAAGCCTATTGTTGTAATACAAAATTAAATATACATATATACTTAACATATATAAAACCATCACAAACATAATTAACACCGACAACTGACATGTGCACTAACTATCCTTTAACCTTTCGAACACAAAAAAAGTATATTTTTGGGATGTATAAGCTTTCCCAGCGTCGCTGCGTTTACAAGAGCTGAAAACGCGACAGAACGTAAATAATCGACTAGGCCCTGTCAATATAAAAGGCTGTTACATGTTAAAGCGATATGCCCAGACACCGACCGTCTTGGTGACTCCCGTGTGTATTGAAACTTAGTCAAGCGAGACAAACGTTAAGCCGACCATGGCGAAAATCGCAGAGCTAGAAATTTTGAAAGCAGAGTTCGAAAGTCGACTTTCAATAAAAAAAATGTTTTATCGTAAAAAAGTAGTTTCTGATAGATTAATGCCTAACAATTTTCTATAAAAAAAGTAGGTACAGAAAAAATAGTTTCAAAATCTGTCATACAGCTCGTCTTTTAGTTTCTAAAGCATATACACTTTCGCAGTGATCTGTGGCGACTCTATTTGCGAGAAATTTTCCGACGCAAAAAGAACACCAGACGAGACACACACAACGGCGCTTCATTTAATCTCGTCTGCCCACTGCATGGTGGTACAGGGGGTGAGCGCCACCAAATAAGGCGGACACACGCAGGGTGATTAAGCGTCCTTCGCTGTGTGACGACAATTTAACCGTTTTATAAATCAAATCATTCTGTGGGTAGGTTTTCACGTATTTGATGATCGCTCCGGTGCACAATGTTTTGAATACAATCACTAATTGATTTTTAAACTGAGGACAGCGAAATTGTGATAAATAAATTTCAAACGATGAATAATCAATCTTGTTAAGCTGGATACGTGTAGTTTACGAGATGAAATCAACAGTGACAACAATGACTGCCGTAGCACCTTTAAGTTCGAAAATCTAATCACTAGGCAAATCGTTTAAATTATCATTCGCGAGTTATGGTAAAGTTAACTTTGACTTATTGATGCGACTTAGTTCTGCTAAAAAAACGCCTGACCGTGGAAAGAACATTTTTAATTTTTAATATTCGCTTACACTTTTCATTCCCAGGTGAAATGTTTTCAAACAAACTAAATTATTCATTTGTACACGCTTGACAAAAAAGACTAGACGCGAACTCACTGGGTGGTCGAAGATAATTAATATTAAATGTAGTGCAAACAAACCAATAATAGATATTTTTAAAGCAATTTCTATAGCTACTTTTTAGCGCTTTTCTTATTTCACCTTTGGCAGTGGTCTTTTTCCAATTTTCCCAAGCTGGCACTTGTGAAAATGTATTCTGCTGTCCAAGAAAGTTGCTTTGAACAGCGTCGGTCTCGTCAAAATATGCGTTGTTCGGAGAATACTGTTCCGTTGTTGGTTCGACGAAGTTGGACAAGTATTCTGGCTGACAAGAGTTCATTTCAAAAGTTGCAATCATCGTAGCTTCGATCGGTTAGAATAAAATCTTTCGTATCATAAACCGTTCCTCAGAGTTAACATCAACGCAATGATCTAAAATTGGGAGTTGTTAATGTTACGTTTAGCGAAAATTTTTAAAGTTTACATTTGCAAGCTACACAAAAACATCGCAGTTAACCCTATATTTTTCTGCATGATATAACTATATTTTGTTGTATTTTTAAATGTTAGTTCGGTAGGTCGATTCTGCGAATTGAGATAATTCAATTTGCGCTTGAAGTTTTATACTCACCATTTTTGTTGTTCTCCGAGATGTCAGAAAAAGATAATCTATTCTCAATGGCCTTGTCTGAAGCCACTAAGCCAGTCAACAGCCCGATAGGTCACCCTTCTCCCCACCCCAGCCGCACGCAAAGTTCGCAACTTTTCGGGATTTTTTTTTTGTTTTCGGATTTCCGATTTTTCATGGAGGAATGTTTTTCGCATTTTTCGCTTGCGTCGAGTCTAGACGCACGCAGCTATCTTTCCCAGTGATGTCACTGCACAACAGCCAGCAAAGATGCCCGCAAGGGAAAGTACTCGAAAATGTTATACAACTTTTTGGTAGGATTTAAGGTTTAATAGTGTTTCAATTGGTGCATAAAATTCTCTTCACTATGGCAGGTAAAAACAGAAAGTAGGAGCTGCTACAATTGACACCACCAACAAACAAACCACCAAAATGATTTATAACTTACCATATAAATTAGTAAGTCCTATTTATAATATGAGACAAAGCCTAAATTTGGAGCAGATAAAAGCGTGTTAATTCTGTTTACCAAATCTGGATATAGGACAAAGTATACTATTTAACGACCTCATTCTGTCTGAAAACTGCCGTACACTGATTAACATGGACCATTTTAAAAACTTCCGGTATAGATCTTGCAATGTTTATGTCGTAAAATTTATGTTTTATTGATACTTTTATTAGTAGTATGATTGTATGTTTCATTTTTTAAATAATGTGGAAAAGCTATATTAAAATAAAACAGCGAAACTATAAGGTTATTTTGCCATAAAAATCCCCTTGTAGGTCTTGTAATTATGATTTAACTTCTAAGTTGATTTATAGCACGAATAAGTGTACAATAAAAAATTACACAATAATTTCATGACAAATGAACTGGATCGAAAATTATGAACAAACACGTAATCTATGAAATATTATACTTTCTTTGCAAAGGCATTGACCGTATCACGCGTACCAATATGTTACTGACTGCTATGCCAGTGAGTAATATCACGACAAAACCAGTTCCTTCCGAAACCGGAGACCCCTGCACGGAAGGTCTTTATCGTGCAAACCATTAATCCAGTAAAGTAGGTTAAAAATAAGCCTCAACTATACTATGATCCGAAAATAGCTCTCATTGTCCGTAACCTTCCACGAATTAATGGCACTTGGATTTATCATATGTGCGGAGCTCGAACTCGATCACCAAATTGACCAAATCCAAAAAAACATCCGATGTTGATGACGACTTCCACGATTTGCGTGGGACTTGCGTTCTTACGTTATATTAGAGTTAGTGACACAATGCAGCGTACTTAACGTCACCCAAAACGCGCCAACACATGGAAAGGAAACCATCTAAATTAAATTAAATAAGCGACCACGCTAGCCTACACTATGTTTTATAGTTTAAAATAAACACATCATTTTCTTTAATAACTGTACTCAACTTTCGGCTCTATTTTACAAGTTCACAAGGAAATAAGGAACAAGTACTGCTTTTGTTTGGCAATTTGAAAATCTTACCGCTGGGCGGTGCTACAGAACATACTTCATGCTTATTTTTAAAACATGTTCCAGGCATGCGGTCGTGTGGCCGAATGGTTACGCGACCGATACATATATTTCCACTGTACAAAAAAGGTCTTAGGGACAAGTTTATCATTGGTTCGGACCTTGGCCCAATAAAAAAATTCCGGGCTTGGATGAATGTGTTATTTCCATTCAGCCGCGTGTGCAAATTACACTAAAGGATTTATCTAAATAAAGTTTACCGTAGGATAACTTAGCCACAGAGTCTAGTTGTAAAGTTACCGCAACGTCTTGCATATTATTAGGACTTCGCTTCTGTTTTAGTTCAACACACAAACCGAGTATGAACACAACCGAGTAGCTGGCGATCAGCTTTCTCCCAACGACCGTTTTGGTGAAAATCGACGCACCAACCTATCAAGCTAGCGGCCAAATGGCTTGGAGCTTTTTTTCTCACAAAGTATTAAAAATGAGTCAAACGGTTGAAAATTAATTAAAAGTATTCAATCTATTTTTAAAACCTAGATTTTAAATAATAATATAGTTTTATGCAACGTACCAAAGTTTTTTAGTAGTTGGCATTGTTTACAAAGATAAACAATTAAGCTCTTATTTGCACCCTAAAAAAACAATAAAGGACTAAAACGAGCTAAAAAATAAGAAGATTGTGTGAACAAGTAAAATTAAATTCACATAACGAAATCGGTAAAGTAGAGCAGTTAAAAATTAAACAATCTTCCATATTAAATGGATGTTTGGTTTACTTGTCTTTTGTGTTTGGCCAGGTGTGAGTTGAATCGTGACTCGGGACGCGATTTGCATCTGTTTTGCGATTTTGGGTTGTGTAAATAAGATTACCTGCAATTACATTTCCTTTTTATAGCCTAAACCAGAATTCAAGAGTTTTAATGCTTACTCTTGTTTGTGGTATTTGTGATTTATTGGTGCAAACATATAGCTTGCGTTTTAACTTTTTTGCTTATACATGATAAAGTTCAAACTAATTCGCACTCTTATGCTATATTATGTACTTTGGTGTTTCGGATTTAAAGGCTAACGAGTCCGTTTTTTGTTTCATCTTTACTGCATTTTAATTAACGCATTCCATGGGTTACAATATGCTTGCTTCTATGCGTTTCAATGATTTTTCATATACCTACAGCATGCGTATATAAAAGGCATAAATTTTGCATCTGTGCGATGCTGCAGTTAAAATTGAAGCATAAGCAAGTTGCCTTTTTCGCAAAACCTTGTTGGTTTTGTATTATTCATTACCGACAATTCAGCATATTATATTTCCAACAGCAGTTACAAATCGGTTCTCTTTGCCGCAATGTTTTAAATTAGTATTCGAAAGGTAGATTTAGGGATTTAGGCGTTAATTCTTTTCTGCAAATCCTCAGCAGTATATGTAGTAAAACATGCCTATTGCTTGAATTGCACCGGAAAGGCTGTGTGTAGTGGGCACTGTAATGTGAAAGTGTATGAGTGGGCCAAAAAGTTCGGACCTGCTGTGTAAGGTGATACTTCAGCTCTGGTGTAAGGTAATACCAGCACCAAAAGCAGAACTCGATACAAGCTAATCTGTGTTCAAACCACCATGTCGTACGAATTGTCTGTAAGAATTTTCTCACAGCATTGAATTGACATCGCCGTAGGCAAAATGCTCAAAAAAGTTCCGCAGGCTTTTGTGTCACCCAGGTATAAAGATGTATTTTTATTATACAAAGTATGAAAAAATCTGGGTAAGCGTTCAAAATCTCTTTGATTTGGTTGTGGCCACCCGTAGCATTCTATGCATGGTCCATTTTTGGCGTTAAAATACTGAAAATACGCAGCGGAAACATTACAGATGGAGGCAGGAAATAGAATTAGTCGGTATAAAATGCGGAGTAGATGGTATGAAGCGTTAACACGAGACGAGTTTTAATATTTCGTGAAGCAGCCAGTGATATAGAGACGTGTTAAATTCTAGCATGTACATCTTATATAAAGTCTGTGTAATTCGAGGAGTAATTTGAACTAATGCATCTTAATGCGAGCGAATAGATATACCGCATGACGCAGAGTATACAGTAGTATAGAGCCATTTCTTATGCTTTGTGCGTGACCAAGACGACTCGCAACAAAAATCGTCGCTACCCCTTGGTCAATTTTTGTGACAGCATCTCGTAAGAACGTCCAGAATGCGGTAACTGGTCACTACAAAGTGCTACACGGTTGAGTAGGTAGGTATAAAGCTCTTGTAAACAATTATACTGACCGCGCAAAGTGTAAAATGGATGTTTCCTGTATATACAATGCACAACATGCTTTGTCGATGCGACTTCCTGCGGCAGAACGTCACAAATGCGTTAGTAGTTAGACCGGTTTATCGAATTCGACAATCTTAAAGTGCGAAAAGAATATTACCAACGGTTACATAAACAGAACGTTGCGTGTATAAAGAAATAGTAAACGACACAGAAGAACAGTGATACCTTTTACAAGGCGTAGTGACAGCTGGCAGCTATACGCCGCTTCATCGTTGTAACTGCTGCTCTTTGAGAAAATGCATGACCAGTACATTATCATATGTATGATTACTGACATCATACATGACCTGTTTTTCTAGTTAAGATTATATATCTTTCAAAAGTCAAATCGATGAAATAAAGAGTGGCGATTGTTGTTTCGGTTAGCTATTCTTACAAACATAAATAAAATGCGAGTGTAAGGATTAAGACATTTAACTGCAACAACCCGGCGTGACGAGGTAATTTCAGTTGGGTGGTTAACGGTAAATAGTATTAATTACTGCCGACACAACTTTTATATGTGTCACCAATATACACATTTTAACCTAGCATAGGATCAAATCGCTTATTATAGCTTAGGGGAGTTATACATTAAAGCCAATAATAGCACAAAGCAGTGATAAAACAATACCATGTCCCTTATATTTAGGTCATTTGAGTTTATACAGGGCCGGTTTTAAGTAGGAAGCATATTTTGAAACGGTAATTGGACAGATTAGGAACTAGTCGTACACGTTTCAGTTTTCACACAGAAAGCGTGGGTTCATATTACCGTTACTACTACGGTTTACCATACATTCCAATTATCAATAGAATCGCGTGTGTTAGTTAACAATGGTAGGCTGCGGTGCTTTTTTGTTAGAGTAATACGCCTTAGTTCTTTCTCCTTAGGTGAAGTAGTGTTTCCATCCCGATAAAACTCGACTTGATTCTACTGATATTAATTTAGCGTCAATTTTTAATACAAACCGAATTATACAAAATGTTGGTCGCTGAAAAGACAGACATACAACCCTATAAGGACGGAAATTCGAACAAATATCGTCTTACACAATTTTATGCTCCGGACTTTGTTGTTTTTTGACATTTGACCTACGAAGTACAAGCTGAATGAAACAGAAGCACTTGATACTCTAAATGCCCTGTAATGGGCTATTGTACCACCAGCAGATTAGTTGTTAAAGGATACAATATAAACACAAATAGTTAACGAATAGCTTTGCGTTTGAGCACCACTTGTGAGAACAAGTTATACGTAGGATGCAGTTAAAGTGTGTTGTAATAATCACACACGGGTTAGACAATCAGCGAAATGCCGCATGCAAGTTATGCTCTATAATGATTAATTAACCTATAAAGTTTTAGTTCAGTAACTGGTCGCAGGTATCACTTTTAACCCTCCGTCTTCATATCGTTGCCTGCCGTTAAGCATCACCCTGAAAGGTAAAAGCCCAATTTTTCTTTTCCTTTTGATTTAAAAGGCTTAGTTTTTCGTCTAATTCTAAATCTAACAACACTTTATAAACGTATCTTAAAATGAAATTTAAGTTGGTTTACGGCTAACAGCGAAGTTATGTTTTATTATATATTTTTACATTTTGATATTTTTTACTTTGTTTTAATATTCGTTTTCTATTTTTACTAAGATCACGGTTTATATTAATGTGTTTATTCGATAATGAACCAATATTTTTGGATCTGTAGCACTGTTTGGCATATAATTGATTGGTTTTGCCTGTAATTGGGTGCAAATTTGTCTAATTTTGGTTCAGAATGGACAACAACAATGTGGGCAAAGAAGAAGAAGAACAAAATGTTGGTGAATCTACCGGGAAATTGCACTTGAAACGCGAGGTAACCTGTTGTTAAACGTTAAAACTAGACTATTATTTTTAAACTACAGTCATGATTTATTAAAATTTAAATATATGCTTTTCGATACTTTGTAATTATATGTTTAAAATTTAGTTAAAAAGTTAATAATACTGAAAACTGTACTACATATTAGCCACATTGGTGTGTATTTATGGTTGTGTAGCCATGAAACTTCCAAACCCTCTTTGCTTAAACGTAGGAATACTGCATACCTGGAGTTCAAACCCATTCAAACGGAGTTCAAAAGCCTTGGGCCCTTTACCGGGGGTCCTCGGTTCAATTGTAATCAAACACAAGGCATTTTGTTATATATATGTATAATAGGTGATATATATATACCTATTTTTTATTTAATGAATGTTTAACCGTCACTTGGGTAATACTATGATACGCAGAGAAGATTAGGTTGTTCAGGAATATTTTTTAGTTTTATCTAGTATAGAATTTTGAATACTTTTGTTTTATAGTTTTTGCAAGTTAAGTTAAAAGGGCAGTTGATTAAAAATACGATGCAGGAGTTAAGCGATAAACATTTTTAATAGTTTTATTTGTAGTTTAATCTTTTTTACATAAATTTAGAGGAAAAAACGCATCAGAAGCGTAAAACAGATTTATTTATCAGCATATTATACGTGGCCACTGGCAACTGCCGGAACTATATTTAAATGGTATTAAACCAGGATAGAAAAATTGCCATATGTTTTGTTTTACCCATTGATCCAGTGAATCAACCGTCCAATGCCTTGACACAAAATACAAGCTACCCGCAATTGTCAAACAAGCTATCCGCAAGTGGTTTTGATTCACAAAATACTACCTATACGCAAGGGGTATCGATACACAACCTTTCCGGCTTACGGTCAATATTGTGTCACTACGAGAGGTATACTACACAGCAAATTTGTACATTCCTGACGTGTTGCGTAAAATGCCCATCTGATGGGTCTCTCGTCTGAATCCTCGACTCCAAGTTTATATAACCTAAGTTCAAGCTTATATTAGTAAATGAACACAACGTAGACAGGCACCGAGGAAGCCTTTCGACTCTCAAAATCACGAGTTTATACAGCGACCAACAAAGAAAAAGTTAGTGTTTACCAGTTTATAGTTTAAAGTCAGTCAAAACTAGAGAGTGTCAACCACGTATTTTACCACCACTATTTGTAAAACACATTTTGTACCATATGTATATATATATGCGAGCAGGGTCCCTAACTACCATATGTATTTTATACACCGGGTATGTAGTTTGTTTCTGCATGCATAAACGCATGGGTCCCTAAGGTAACAATCCGATCTTGATATTATTGTTCCCCACACAATATATGTTAATGTTAGATATGTGCACGTCAGGTCCATGTTAATTAACATTTTAGAAAGTTTTAACCGGACTGTCATAGTTTTGTTTCTGCAAGCATAAACGCATGGGTCCCATAGTTATTAAACCAAACTTCTTTTCCATGTGCAGTTATAAAAATAATACGCGTGTGAGATTTCCGAACATTTTACCACAAATGTTTTAATTTAAGCTTCTTGCCACGCGCTGTAGTATAATGAAGGTCAATTCCCAAAACAGCCCGATTGAGTTTCATTATTTCGGGGGAATTCCACTGGGCTTAGTAGGCCTACATTAATTTCTGTTTTTACATATCTGAGTAATGTTATCAAAGTTAGATGTTTGTTAGATAATCTAACAAACAGTTTTAGTCCGCTTTGGCGACTCCTTGTTGGAGATGTCGGCGCGATATGGCATGCCTGTTACAATCATGGTTTTGAAACAAGTCGTAAATTTTTAGGGTATTTCCCTGATATTGTATTTATTTTTTCTCAATGGTACAACGTCGGATAGGGGACTAACATTTTAGCCGACCAAGCGCTAAAGAGCTTATTAGTTTAAAAAATAAAAAATACCCGTTTTGGTTTTTCAACTCCCAGGGGAATTCCTCTGGGTATATTACCCAAAATTTTGGTTTCCGCATAATTAGGCCTTGTTGTCTAACAAATGGCAAAGTTTCATTGCGATTTCATTACGTTTTCTAGTAGATGTCGGAGCCACAAGCCATGCCTGTCACAATCATGATTTGAGAAAAAAATCTTTCTTTTTAGGGTATTTCCCCGAGGTAATTTTTTTAATTCTTTTATGTGTTTTATCAGTGACTAATGCACTCACATTTTATTAAATCTAATTTAAATTGGAGCAGCCATTTGAGCGCTATGCGCAAAAAAGCTAATTATTTTTTTAAAATACCGTTTTGGTTTTTCAACTCACAGGGGAATTCCCCTGGGTATATTACCCAAAATTTTGGTTTCCGCATAACTAGACCATGCTGTCTAACAAATGACAAAGTTTAATTGCAATTTTAATACTTATTCTGTTAGATGTCGGGCCACAAGCCATGCCTGTCACAATCACGATTTGAAAACAAAATCTTATTTATTAGGGTATTTCCCTGGGTATTTTTTTAAATTCTTTTAGGTGTTTTATCAGTGGCTAATGCACTTATATTTTATCAAATCTAATTGAAATTTGGAGCAGCCGTTTAAGCGTTATGCGCAAAAATAACTAACTTTTTAAAAAAAAACTCCACTTTCGGTTATTTTACCTCCCAGGGGAATTCCCATGGGTATATTACCCAAAATTTTGGTTTTTGCATATCTAGGACATATTGTCTAACAAATGACAAAGTTTCATTGCGATTCCATTACTTTTTCTAGTATATGTTGGGGCCACAAGCCATGCCTGTCACAATCATGATTTAAAACAAAATCTTATTTTTTAGGGTATTTCCCTAGGTAATTTTTTTAATTCTTTCAAGTGTTATATCAGTGGTTAATGCACTTACATTTCACCAAATTTAAACAAAGAGAGAGAAGCTGTTTAAGCGCTATGCCTCAAAAAGGTAAATTTTTATTAAAAAATACTGTTTTGGTTTTTAACGTCCCAGGGGAATTCCCCTAGATTTATTACCCAAAATTCTGGCTTCTGCATATCTAAACTATGTGGTCTAACAAATTACCGAGTTTCATTATGATTCGATTACCCTTTCTGGTAGATGTTGGGTCCACAAATCATACCTGTCAAGCGTTTGACGAAAAAAAAAAAAAGAAAAAAAAAAAACGGACAAAAACAATATGTGTCCCATTTTTCCAAATGGGACCCATAATAATGTTGTTAAGCACTGTCAAATAATGTATGCTCTCTGAAGCGTCGGAGTATATTTCATGTCGTAAATGGCACTTCAGAAAACACCAAGCCTCGAAACAAGAAGCCAGTAACTGTTCGGCTTCTATATTAAGACCTTCTTTATCTTACGTTTGCGATATGAAATTAACTTGACCATATGGACTGACGCTTAAAAATTGAAGGTTACATTGGACAAAGGATGGATGGGATACTCATTTTGCTTCCTGTGTATAACACGGGTAATCGTCGATTACCATGTGCCCTTATTTGGGTTGCTGGAATCATTGTGGTGTGTTGTTACGTATGAATGATACAAAATATCAATGTCCTAGTTACCTCATCGAGGTTATGTTATTGAATTTATCAAAAAGTAATCATGAAAAAAAATCTTAAAAATTATCACAAACCAAAACATAACAAACAGAAAATCGACTCCCTTTTTTATTTTTTTATAAATTTCAATGTTTTCAAATTCTAGATCACCCTTCTCGGCGGTGTAAGCGTCATCGTGGGCTCCATGGTGGGCAGTGGAATATTCATTTCACCTGTAGGCGTGCTCAGTAATGTGGGCATGGTTGGTGCATCTTTGCTGATTTGGGTGGCGTGTGGACTGATAGCGACATGTGGTAAGTTGTATGAAAACAAATAGGAGTAGAAGGGGGTAAAACACGCCCAGATGTGGAAAAAAACTTAAGGGGTAGAAGGTGGTAAAACACGGATAGTCGTTAGAATAACTTAACCCACTGTCAGGTTTCCGAAACTATTGTGTTGTATTGCATTGATTTTCTTATCAGACATTGCTCAACATACGGCGCGTGTAACGTGACCAATTGACTGGACGAACTATTGGCTCAGAAGCTAATAATGGCACATAGTATCCATTAGTTCACTATAGGATGAAAGCAACTAAGCCTTCTCAACAACATAATAGCGCATTGGGCCGTCAACCGAAACGTTGTGGTGATTTACATGTCGCTAACTAGCGGGTTGTGTGCCATGGAAAAGACACGTTGTCCCATGTTGGATAAATAAGTTAAAAATAATGCAGCAAATGTATCCTATACAACACACTATAAAAGCTCCCGAATCCGACTGTGGCCATGAGGTTATCAGGCGATTCCCCGTATAGTAACCCACTCTGTAATAGCGATATAAACCTTCAGTAGGAGTTTTAACATAGTGCTGGTTTACCGACTTTAGTTGGAAATACACTGAAACCTAGCTTTCACACACCATGTTTTCAGGTTCACTGACTTATGCGGAGTTGGGAACTATGATTCCACAGTCTGGAGCTGAATATCCGTATCTCAAGGAAGCATTTGGCCCTGTACCAGCGTTTCTTTTCGCGTGGACTTCATCTATCGTACTGAAGCCATCGGCTGTAGCAATTATCGGTAAGTTGAGTTCTATTGAATATGCCCCTGAAAATAAACTAACTATAATGATGTTAACCACATTAAGTAAAGGCAATGCGTAATAAGTTTTGTTAATGAGGTTTTCTTATAAGCAAAAATTTAATGTAACGGACGCGACCGTACTTCGTTAATAAGGTAAGAAAACAGAAAGAAAATACTTATTTATGCGACCGTATATGTTTTTATTATTTTGCCATTTTATTAAATTCCTTTTTAGGTTTGGTCTTTGGGGAATATCTAATTCGACCATTCTTCGACAACTGTCAGGATGTTCCATCAAACGCTGTCAAGCTAGCAGCAGCGACTTGCATATGTAAGTTTCGAATCTTTTTCTACATTTTTTATACGTAAATCATGATATATTGTACGTACTATAAAGTGAACCTATAAATACATGGTGATGTAGTATGAAATTCTTGTGTTTATCCCCGCGGTTGGAACAGAGAAGCCTTATGTTGAAACTGGTAATCATCAGATTACTTTGTACTCACAATCGAGTTGGTGAAACTAGTACAGTTTGTTTTAAATTCCATTTATCTACGTTTTGTTGGACAAATAAATATAGGTGGTCGATAATCCCGATTTTAAGTAATTATCACTGCAAATGGATGCTTTATTTTTGACATTTTTTATCAGGTCTTGTAACATGCATTAACTGCATCAGTGTAAAAGTTGCTGAAAGAATCCAAATTTGCTTCACCATTGCCAAGCTGACTGCTCTACTGATAATCGTTGTCGCTGGACTGTACGCTCTATCAACAGGTTGGGGTTAAACATTGTCAACAACAAAAAACGGTTTGACTGCTTACAATTGACATTATTTATTTTTTTACTTAAAATAATATCTGTTGTCCTATTTTTGATGTCATATGCCTGATTAAAGCATTACGATTTAGTTTCTTAGTTATTTGTGTGTCTTTTTTATCATACACCGATACGTTTAGATAATAAAATATGTCAAAAAATTCAGAATGGATGTGGCTCATAATGAACATCGATAAATTGGCAGTACCATTGTATAAAATTTGACAACCTTGTGTTACTTTTTAAACCAATTATTTTCTTATATTTAAAGACAACCTTATATTTAAAGTTTTTTGTTTTTTTTACTTTCCTAGGTTTAACCGACAATCTACAAAACAGTTTTACTGGTGAAGTAAAATGGTCTACAGTAGGTACATCATTCTACCAAGGTTTCTGGGCGTATGACGGATGGAATCAACTAAATTATATTACTGAGGAACTGAAAAACCCGTCTGTGTAAGTACTTTTTATCTCAGATGATAAGTAGGCCGGGCCGTTTATGCTTAAATGTCGACTTGTTGCACCCATCATCTGATACGTCTTGTATTCGAGTTTCTACTTGGATTACTTAATCCTAACTCTAATCCCAATTTCTTGAACTTAGAACACTGGAACAGTCTTGTCACGAATGAACAGCTACCGGTTCGACTTGTAAATCAACATTCTTGTGACGTTTTAAACAGGAACCTCCCACGAGCGATTATGATCGGAATCCCTCTCGTGATGCTGGTCTATGTGCTGACGAACGTTGCGTATTTGGCGGGACTTTCCCTCAACGAGATGATGTCATCCCGTGCTGTTGCTGTGGTAACGAATTACTATTTAACCTAAACTGAATATACTTACGGTCGTGTGGCCGAATAGTTAACGCGACAGATACAAATACCGATTTCTATATTTAAACTGTCCTAGTGACGATCCCATTATGGGTTCGAGAATTGGCTTAGAAATAAAAATCTTAAAATATAAACAAAAGTATACAATTTTGTAAATACCTTTTTTCTAGACATTTGGAGGAAAGTTGCTTGGTAGTATGGCTTGGATTATCCCGCTTGGTGTCGCCATCTCCACATTCGGCAGTATTAACGGTTACATCATAACCGGGCCGAGGTATACAATCATATTAAATTAATAATCTAAGTTTTCTTACCGAAGTGTTTATTCCCAGGATCATATACACTGCAGCAAGAGAAGGCCATATGCCCGAGGTGCTAGCGATGATGCACACGAAGAGATTCACACCTGTCCCGGCTGTTATATTTAATGTATGAGCAGTTAATATTTAAACTTCCTTTATTATGATTTTGCAAACTGTTTTAGTTTGTTCCAACGTTGTTTTGGTATGATAACACCAAGGTGTTGTAACTTAGATTTATTTTAAAAACAATGCACGTTCAATAATACACTGAGCTGTTTGATTTTGTATCGTTTAAAAAATAAGCTAGTGTTACGAGACCTAGACATGTTGCAATCGGCCATTAACATGCTACAATACAAAGGATCATGCAGGTTTTATTTGCATAAAATCATGATTAATGTGGGTATCCAATGTAGAAAACCGAGTAACATTAGAACTGTTCTTACATAAAATTGCATGATTGTGCAGCAATAGAATTGCCTTTATTTGTCTCCGTGATTGAAAATAAAGCGAGTGATATGTCACGGGCAATCATGAAAAAACCACTCACCATTTTTACGTTACCTGGAGATACAAAGGTCCGAACAACCGATACCATCTATTATAATGCACTTCACCCACAGACCATTATTGCACTTCTTGTTCTTATTCCGAATGACTTTGATTCTCTCGTCAACTACTTCTCCTTCAGTATGTGGTTGTTCCATGGAGGTTCTGCACTTGCTTTATTGGTGCTTCGATGGAAACAGCCCGACCGAAAACGACCGTACAAGGTAAAAGTATGGTCACATGGCTCAATTTTGAAACCGCTAAACAAAAGGAATAAGGAAAACTCACTTTCTCGCCACGATGATGGCCTTAATCCCAAGTTTCCCTTTTAACCTTCTTTCTACGGTGTGGTTTCCATACTTGTCAGGAAAATATGAGCTTACAACTTCCATACACCAACAACTTTGTTGTCTAAGATTACACGCAGATGGATAATAGTAATCAAATTGTAATCATTTTTTCAAATACCTGTCACACGAAACTCATCTAGTTTTTCGATGGTGTGATATTTAATTTTTTTTCACCGTATTTCATAAAAATTGCTTGCTACACATGCCTTTGACAGCACCGTTATTTAAAGCGCTAAAACGATATTTCTATTTCAGGTCCCAATTTTTATCCCTGTGATTGTGGTGCTTATTGCGCTTTACCTTGTCATCTATCCAATTGTTTCCCAGCCTGCATGGGAATATCTATATGCAGCTCTGTTTATCGCCAGCGGCATTCTTTTCTATATTCCGTTCATACACCTCAAGATAAATGCAACATGCATGCGTAAGTTACATTTGCCAGTACTTTTTTAACCGGTCTAGGTTTCGAATCCATTATGAGCTTGTTACTAAGTTCGTTTATTATATATATATGACTTGGTATATAAATCAGTCGTATTCACGAGTTGGTCACACGACCGTAAATTTACTGGAGGTGAATGGTCCGCCAGTAGGACATTTGCGAACTATTACTAACTCAACTTTGAATTTGTCTGTGAGAAATCGTTTTACAGACAATGCTCCATCGCAAAGACATCTATATCTCAACACGATGTACTAAAAATTAAACAAAATGTCTCCATCGTATGCAACGTGCCTTTATATGCCGATAATCCGACTATGGGCACGCGGTACTCCTTTAAATGCATTGTTTGCCACCACCGAGGATAAACATAAATTATAAAAGTATATGTCTCTCGATATTTTTTCAATCGCAAAGGTACTAAACGTTTTTTTGGTTAACGCATATGTAGGCCCATATACAATTTCCTTGATATTTGCTAACTAATGATTTACGAAATTTATGTTTTATCTTAATCTTTTCACAGGACCTGCCACGGTGTTTTTACAGAAGCTCTTGCAAGTTATTCAGCCGGATAACTGTCGAAAGACACTTTGACATATGTCCACCTCGAATTATTCATATTTAGGTTAATAATTATAATTCGCTGGGTGGTGCTGGAACGACCAAATGGTGCGCCCACTCTTTCTTATTTTTTTTCTTTATTCCAATGGCACTCGCTACTTGTTTATAGAAAAACAGGAACTTATCAAGTGTTTGCCAGCAATAGCCTAGTTTGCCTACTTAAATACGACTTGTTTTCTGTTTAGTGGCGTCTTGTTTACACCATTTGCATTAAATTGTAATTCAGTTAAATTTCTCTTCTTCTAAGTTTTCTTATGTGTATTTTACCTTTAAAGTACATTTTCATTCAAATATAGGGTTAGTCCAATGTACTACTGAAATAAACTAATTCTTGTATAATTTGCTGTTTTACTACTATGTATAAAAAAAAAATAATAAGATAAAGCAGTAACCAAAACATGGTGACAAATTTATTAGGTTTTAACTTCCACAGGTAAAAGTTTTTGTTTAAACGTTAAAATCGGCAATATATACACACAAGTCGATATTTAAATGCAACTTCTTTATTTTCGAGCACCAAACAAAATCATATTAATCTGCTTCACAGTCTAATAAGATCGCAAGCTATATGCATGTAAGCCGTGGACATCGAGAATTGATAGCCTGTACCAAGCAATACACATAAAGGTATATATGACTGAATAACTGTGCTGTGATAACCAGGAATTATAATAAATTCGGTGGAATAAAATGGCGCCCGCTACCTTGCACCATGATGGAAAGGGTCGAAAAAACATCATAAGCTCATTAAAATTTATACTTTATTTAAAAAAAAGAGTCAGTCTTCGGACGGTCGCAGCTTTTCAAGGCAAATTGCAACTGCGGCAATGAAGTGCTTCTGACCGTCTTCGCCGACTTCTTCAACCGGCCAACTGTACTGAGGAATGACAGCCTCCGACTTAAAACGAAGGAGGCCCGACTCGTACATTTGATTCAGTTGTTTGTCCACCCTCGCCCGGAAAGTGTTGTTGCCATCGGTAGCTCGGGTGGTAAAGTATAACTGACCTCCTGGTTTTACAACTCGGGCCATGTCCTGTAAAAAAGCATAAATGTTTAGATAAAATTGAAAACGAAAGTGAAATTTATTTTCTAATTCGGCACTTGGTACTGCAGGTGGGATTATCTGATCTGCGAATAGGTTGCCCTCGGGCTTATTGGAGTCCAATTGCAGTATGCTAAATCTTTCCATTGCAGGTGGAAAATTACAGCAGCCTTTTTCGGCCCAAAACAATACGTCATTCATTTACCGGCAGGCATTCTGGCTGGATAAGAGCTGGCACCATTGCGCAACAGCATACAACCGCGTCGTACTTGTTGCTTTCATACGGCAGTGGACTGTCAGTGGTCAGTAAATGACGCGTGAGATTCCTGTTGACAAAGACAACATTAATTGCGCAACTTATCGTTATATATTGTACTGTTTTAATCGATATTTTAAAACACCTGACCAAGCAACACAAACATGCTATTCTTTAAAAAGCGGTTTTATTTGCGTCACAACGGTTAGACACAGTGGCAGTTTCCGTTTACTTTGCTAACATGGTGATCATGCACTAGGCGACTGAGATGTGAACTTTAAACCCCTTCTTAGGTTGACCCGTGTTACCTGTATAGCCCTTTGCTTTCTGCTTTCTTAAGCATTAAACTATTGCCGTCCAGCGCATCAATCAAGCCTTCGTATTGAATGTTTTTCAGCGCTATGGCCATCTGACCGGTACCTATGGACAAGCAATGCGTTAAAAAACCTCTGGTACAGGCTAATTTGTGACACTAATTAAACTACAATTACGCAATAAAAATAAGTTTTGGTTAGACAATTTACCTGCTCCAATGTCCAGGGCAGTAAATGACTTGTTGGTCCAGTCGCTTGGTTTCAAAATACCGAACAATGATTCAGCCATGAAATCCGGTACTTTGTAATCAAGGTTCTGCAACCAAGAACGTAATCGATTAAAATTCACCGGTTTTTGTAGTTGATCCGATGTACCAACAATACGACAACATTTATTGAATTTCAGGATTCATGTATTTAAATACAATTGCACCGCAGCAAGGACCAATCGATATGCCGCTGTTGGTTTAACATTACGCATAGGTTTTAAAGCCAACTAACAAAGTGCCATGTACAACTATACTATCTTTCAATCAATAGCCCACTCTTTTATGCGCTAGGTTTATTAAAAAATGCAAAGTTACATTTGTTAACTAGGACAAATCAGGCATAAATTTACCACCAGGTCCTGTTCGTAATGTTCAGACCAGTAGTCGTAATACTTCATGGTGTGGTCGGAATCAAAATCGCCGATGATATTTTGAACGCGTTCCAGCGATTTCCTGGATGCGTCGGTGGAAGGGCGGCGCCATTTATGATCTGGAATCACTTCAGTCATTTTGAATTGATTTAATTACAGGTGGCTTAATCGGCAGCGAATACCTAAAACAGAAAAGGTGACAAAGCTTTAATGTTCGTCTTACAAAATTGTAGCTATGGTATGAACTACAAGGCATCTAATAAAAGCCTACATACAGGACAGCGCAGTGGATCACCATCATTAAATACTTTGAAGCTTTGAGGCCGCCTTTTTCATACGTCCAGCAGCTACAAGAAGGCTGTCTGAAGCACTTCATTTAAGGCCAGCTTGTTTTATATTGCGTCAGACTCGAGATCGAGAATTATCTCTCTCTTTAAGCAAATCGCTTACGCAGCACTATTTTGTACAGTAACGGTGACATCAACCCCTTTCCCAACCTACCTGTTAACAAAAAGAAAATTCTCGAAAAGAAAAGTCCTTTTTAACATTTTAATTAAATTTGTCTAGCAAATAATGAAAATCATTGAAACTGTATTGAACGTCGATTTACATCGTAACGCAGCTTTCTCTTTATTGATTGTATCGAGATTTAACGTAGACCTCTTTACACGGAGAATATTCCTGCGGTTTTCGCCCTTCACGTGTTTTAATTCCACATAGGGCAGTTAGAATCCACACATACATTTAGAATTCTGGTGTATATCTCAAGATTTCGGTATACATTTCAATTTTTACTAATGTGCATGTTGGTTAATTGTGTAATACGCTAGATTTTCATCTGTGTATTTCTTTTATAACAAATTTTGAAATTTACTTTAGTAATTCGCCGAATGTCGACGCTATCTGACGCTTTTCAACAAAATAAACTTTACTATTACTTTACTGAGACCAGCCCGCAATGCAATTCATCGAGAGTAAATGTTGCATGTTTCGTGAGATTTAACTTTCACGCCAGGGAAAGTATTTTAACCAGAAATATTTTGTTGATTTGTATTTCTTATGTGTCTTATTTTTTAAAACTGGTTTAAGGGAATCTGGGTTTGTATAAGGGTATGGGGCTCTCTTGGGGGTTTTATCTTTACGCTACATATTAAAACATTCAAAATATTAAAGTAAGTTCCAGAGCCAACGAACTTCTGCATTTTTTTCAATAATTATTTGGAAATTTGCTTCTTCTTACAGCGAATATAAGAGATTGGTTACTGGACTTGTGTGGTGTCCGCCAAGTGCATTATTAAAGCACAGAACTCGATCCGACAACCTTTCTGTTGTAAGCTTCAAAGACGACAAGATTTTTACTACTCAAAATGTTAAGTTAATGACGTATAAATGATTTAGCTCCCATTTGACTACTGCAGACTTATTTCGTATATCTTGATATAGCTGTGCACAATGGTTTTAATATCCATGATTGCTGGGTTGATGTGTGGCATTGGACAGAATACATCCAGTTTAATTAAGTAAAAACTGAAATACCAACATACCAAAGGTATATACATTTAAACTATAGATCTAAATTTGGATTTATTTAAATGTAAAAACTATTGCTATAAGGACAACTTTGTCACAGCGTGTCGTAAGCAGTGTAACTGGAGTTGAGTGTTATAGGTGGAGTTCAGTGTTCTACGGACCCGAATATATTTTGCTGACATTGCTCCCTGTTCCTTATCAGGTGTCAACTTTCCCACTGCCCCTTTAATTGTATGCGTAACTAGTTGCTTATAGATCTACTTGGTAATTGCGACGTTGTTTGACTTGCAGAGTTTGCTTAACACTCCAGCACACTTGATATTTTGCAGATGTTTGCGCTTAAGTTATACCCCAAAGTTACATATTAGTACGGCAAACACAGGAGTGATGACAACTGCGCACAGACATTATTTCCTATAGGTGTTCCATTAATTATATTTAACCCGCCGTTTATTAAGTCAAATTTGGTGACAAATCAACATTAAAGCACATAAACACATTGATAAAAAAAGTTTTTAAATAATGAAAAAAAGGAAGTTTTGCGTTTAATTAATCACAAACTTATTTTGTGCAGTAATTTACTTGGCAATACAGTTCTAAATAAAGATTGTACTGTGCTTATCAGGTACCATTTACGAGAAAAATATTTATATAATTAATCACTAGAACTGGATTAAACCGGATCGGACCGGAGAGAAATGCTGAAGTTTGCGAAAACATTATCAGTTTTAAATAACTTTTTAAGGGGTAGACTGTTGTAAAATCTAAAAGAGGTAATCTTTAAATTACATAAAATACATTCAAAATAAGAAAAAATAAAATATAACTTGATATACATAACCAAACTATCG
The DNA here is from genome assembly GCA_000149265.1 of Ciona savignyi. NCBI lineage: Eukaryota > Metazoa > Chordata > Ascidiacea > Phlebobranchia > Cionidae > Ciona > Ciona savignyi. The sequence continues at coordinate 293,461 of CH001991.1, forward strand.
AAGTGATTTCAGTGTGTATAGGTAACTGTGTAAGTAGTAAGTGACCACGTGAAAATATCCTCCACATCTTTCCCCACCCTGCTGTAAGCATACAAGGCAGGCTCTTGGCTCGAAGGTTCATGTCCCTTTATTTAACTTATTCTGTTTGTTCAGTATAATGAAAGAGTTTATTGTGCACATGAGTATCAGCAGCTATCCGACGTGTGAAAGTCTGCTTGCAGATATCCAATACTTGTTCTTCGTGCCTGCCAAACATAAAAATATATATTACCCCATAAAATATAGTTGACCAGTAATATTTCTAAGCAGTTATTATAAAACAATAATAAAAGGCATGTGAATTTATTGTCGGCCACATTTAGGGCTAAAAGTGGGATTTGTTCTGGCAATTGTTAAAGCGCCAGTGGTGAAATTAACCTGAACGGCCCAGAAAGTCGTTCCGGTAAATGGGTTACTGCCAACGGTGTACCCGTCAAGATGGACAACACAATAGCAGTTGAGGGTAACTGTTAATTGGTTAGAGATTGTTAAAGTATGGATTCTTAAAATTAGGACATGAAGGAGTTTTGGGGACGGGACGAGATAGACGGAATTATATAAGAAAAGTAGCCTACCTCCAGGAAAAGTAACCCACCTTTAGTTATACTTTGTAACACGATTAATAAAACTACATATGGATAAATAAACGACTTACCAATTGGTCAGAAGTGTAATTAATCTTTTTGTCAGAAGTCGAGCTTTTATAGAATACAACCCATTAGCGCCAACGCGCGATTCGAAGTATTCAATTCTAATCTCATTAGGTGAAACGAAGTTTGTACACACATGACTGGAGGGTAGAGCTGTAGGGTGACCAAACGTCTTGCGCCATCCACTGGTAATCCATTTTAACCCTGTCGTCAGTTTAAATCTTGATCGTATAATATTTCAATTCTACCTACAACAAAGTGTAACATATAAATAGCTCAACTTCATTTAATTGCAGGACTCTCTGACGCAAAATAATTTAATTACCTTATGCTAAGATCATTTAACAAAAATGTTGTTTCTATAATGTGATCCAATAGCGGCTATTTGTCATCCACGGTGATATATTAAATGACTACAATAACTAAGGTTTAAAAATCTCACCAAGGTACAACAACCTTCCTGCACAGCGAGCTAAACTGAAGAAGGGTTACCAAGAGCGTCTTTTCTTTATATACTAAGAGCAGGGACTTCCCCTTGATTTTGTATGCTTAGCGCAAACACAAATGCCGTTACCTTCGCCCAAAAACTGTCTATAGGATAGAACTCTCATCTTAACAGCCGGGGTGAGAAAATCAAAAGTTGTAACACGGGAAATTGTACTTGGTTTCTATATATCTAACTCCACGTTAAATATCACGTTTATTTTGTTGTTTTAAACATATATTGTTGTCCCTCCATCTTTTCTTTTCTACTCGTAACAGGCATGTTTTGTTATGAAATTTTCGACAAGAAAGAATTGTTCCAACAATTTAATAATTTTAGAAATATAGATTAATATGTTAAAGATGCGTGTTGGTATTTTAATATTTTAAAAGAATAACCTGTTTTCGGCATTTAATTGATACCAATATTGCACAATAACCGACCTCAAGATTAAAAAGGGGTATAATTAATTTAACAAAATGTTGTAGGTGAATAAACCTAACTAGAAAAAGGCGAACTATTTTTCCTTTAACCGATTTACAGGTTTAAGTCTCCCAAAACCTAATCACACCCAAACTATTTCGCCTTTTAAGCTGGAGGGTTTATGCTTTTAAATTGATCGCTAGCAAGTCGGTTGTGTCCCAACACACTACAATAGCTGCCGACGGTGGGAGCAAGGTTACCTGACGATTACTCAGGTGTTAAACGCACATTGCGTTTCCCATTCACAGGGATAAATTTCATAACCTATATGCTTTTAGTTCGACTTAACTCATAAAAACGGAGACTAAATATCTAACCACATATAACTTTTAATAGGGGGCGTTTAACTAAATATTCTCCCTACCTCTCCAATGCCAACTGACCTCACAAAAAAGGGGTCACTCAAAATCCTATCACAGAAAGTCTTACAATTTTTGACAATTTGAAATTGAAGCTTGCATCTGCAACCTAAAAGTCCAAATTTTTACTTAAAATGTTAAGCCTACCCCTCCGTACAGCAACACCTTTTTCCCAACAAAACAGCTAGCAGATGCACAATAAACAGTTTTACAAACCACTGCTCTACTATTACAAAACTTTACAACTACACGAGAACACCGACGCAGGCTAGCACATGCTGCTTTCCACCGTACAAACATTGGGGATTCACTATTATTGTTACTCAGCAAAACACTCCATGACTAAGGGAGGCTACCACCCGTCACATTCTGCCGGGCATGGAGTTCTATCAATTGGTTATAAGCCATCTATAGGTGTTAGATAATGTGTATTGGATATACAATGAAAAATTAAGAATGTATCACAACAGTTTTGGACAGACCTGAAAATATAAGCACGACTGCCGTTTTAGGCATTTCAGCACCAGATATTTCTTTAAAACAATGGATCTTTAGAATTATTAATTAAAACAGTAAGAACAACAAAAATATATATACGCTTAAACGAGTTTAAGAAATAGGAACAAAAAATCAGTTAGGTAAGAAAAAATAATGTGTAGACTATATGAAAAGAGTTTAGAACTAGGAAAAAAATCATACCTTCCAAAGTTATTTTAATAACGGTTTTATAACGTTAGGTGGTAATTCATAATTTAATGCATAATTCGGTTAATAAAACTAAGCTTTCTTATTTTTTTCTACCAATGCTGCAGCCCCAAGAGCAACATTGCAACTGGCTTTCATGTGGTCAAAGAAATGGCAGGTTGCTCTATTAGCTCCAGTCCGGCCAAGTATACAATATTAAAGAAGTAGCAAATACTATAAAGGTGAGGACTACATCACACAACAATATTGCATACACATCTCGCTTTGGCTTGATGGCACAAAGAACACACAGATCCTGATAAGGCAATTGGCACATAGAAACGGATAGGATAGGATATTCATCTTTAACCCAAAGAATGGGAAAACCAAGAGGGTTATCACACGGGCAATCGTCAGATCACCTCGCGCCCATCGTCGGATTACTGGAGCTATTGTAGTGTGTTGTATATGATAGACACGTTACTTTAATTTAGTAGAACCCATTAATCCGCTGGGTTCAGGCAATGTCCGTAAAGTGCCTTGCCCAAAGACACAACCGACTAGCTAGCGACCAGTTTCGTACCTGCAACCTTTCGATTGAAAGGCGACGCACTTCATCATGGAGTATAGCAATGCACCAAGCCATCACTGCCAGCATATGACTAGCGCATTTACCATTGTAAAAATAAGCTTCATTGTATACTGTCTGACTAAGAATATGTTATTAAAGTTTTTTCCGTTGCACCAATGGTAAAGCAAACTCTCATTAAGCGGGTATAATTTGTTTGCTGCTGGTTCATACTATTCATCATCGAAACCACCCTCGGCAGTATAGTCATTAAGATTAAAAACTGAAAAATAAGAACAAATTTACCCTTTTTTATTACGATAGAAGACAGAACACTAAAGCTGTTGCATAGATTCAGTAAGTAACATTTAAACACATGTAGATTAGATAATCCCTTCCTTTTAAACAGTGGGCTGCCGAACATGTCTGTCACGACCATACGGTCTTTACGCAGAAATAATAAAAGACAAAAACAAACTAAAAACTAGAGAGTGTCAACCACGTGTTAACCAACACTATTTGTAAAACACATGTTGTATGCCATATATTCATGCTTCAGGGTCCCTAACCACAATTTGTATTTTATACACCGAGTATATAGTTTGTTTCTGCAAGCATAAACGCATGGGTCCCATAGTTAACCAACCAAACTTATTTTCCATGTGCAGTTAAATAAAAGATAAACGTCTAAAATTTACGAACATTTCACCACAAATATTTTAAATTAAAGCTTCTTTTCAAGTGCTGTAGTGAAATAAGGCTAAATTCCCAAAACAGCCCGATTTATTTTTTAATGGTTTCAGGAAATTCCCCTGGGTTTAGTAGATAAGTTTTTGTTTTTATAAGTGACTTATGTTATGGAACAATTCTTAAAGTTTTAATCTGATTTGTAGACTGCTTATTAGAGATGTCAGTGCGATATGGCATGTCTGTTACAATCGTAACTCAAGAACATATCTTCGTTTTCAAGGAAATTACCCTAAGTAAATGTTTTCTATTTTTTAATTGGCACAGAGTGTCTAATGGTCTAACATTTCACTGAATCTGATCAAAATTAGAGCAGCCGTTCAAGCGCTATGCCCCCAAAAGCTAATTTATTAGAAAAAAAACGTTTTGGTTTTTAACGTCTTATGGGAGTTCCCCTGGATTCATTACCCAAAATTTTGGTTTCTGCATATCTAAACTCATGTTGTCTATAACAAATACCAAAGTTTGATTGCGATTCCATTAATCCTTTTGGTAGATGTCGGGGCGACATGGCATGCTTGTCACAATCATGATATGAGAACATATCCTATTTTTCGGGTATTTCCTTAGGTAATTTTATTATTTCTTCCAAGTGTTAAATCAGTGACTAATGCACTTACATTCCATGAAATCTGATTCAAATTGTAACTGCCGTTCAAGCGCTATGCCTAAAAAAGGCTATTTTTTTAGAAAAAAATAGCGTTTTGGTTTTTAACATCCCAGGGGAATTCCCCTTGATTTACTACCCAAAATTTTAGTTTCTGTATATCTAAACCATGTTGTCTAAAAAATGTCCAATTTTCATTGCGATTCCATTACTCCTTCTGGTAGATGTTGAGGCGACATGGCATGCCTGTCACAATCATGATTTCAGTACAAAATCGAATTTTTTAGGGTATTTCCCTAGGTAATTTTTTTATTTTTTTTAAGTGTTAAATCAGTCACTAACACACTTTCTTTTCACCAAATATGATTCAAATTAGAGCAGCCGTTCAAGCGCTATGCCACAAAAAGCTAATTTTTTCATAAAAAATACCGTTTTGGTTTTTAACCTCTCAGGGGAATTCCCCTAGATTTAATACCCAAAATTTTGGTTTCTGCATATCTAGATCATGTTGTCTAACGAATGACTAAGTTTCATTACGATTCGATTATTTCTTCTGGTAGATGTCGGGGCGACATAGCATGCCTGTCACAATTATCATTTAACAACAGAAGTTTAATTTTTAGGGTATTTCTTTAGGAATTTTTTTTATTTCTTTTAAGTGTTAAATCAGTGACTAGTGCACTAACATTCCCCAAAATTTGATTTAAATTGGAGCAGCCGTTCAAGCGCTATGGTCTAAAAAGCTAATTTTTTAGAAAAAAAATGACCGTTTTGGTTTTTAACGTCCAAAGGGAATTCCCCTAAATTTATTACCCAAAATTTTGGTTTCTGCATATCTAGGCCATGTTGTCTACAAAATCACCAAGTTTCATTGCGATTCCATTATTCCTTCTGATAGATGTCGGGGCGCCATGCCATGCCTGTCACAATTATCATTTAACAGCAAAAGTTTAATTTTTAGGGTATTTCCCTAGGTAATTATTTTATTTCTTTTAAGTGTTAAATCAGTGACTAGTGCACTAACATTCCACCAAATTTAATTCAAATTGGAGTAGCTGTTCAATCGCTATGGCCTAAAAAGCTATTTTTTTAGAAAAAAATGACCGTTTTGGTTTTTAACGTCCAAGGGGAATTCCCCTAAATTTATTACCCAAAATTTTGGTTTCTGCATATCTAGGCCATGTTGTCTACAAAATCACCAAGTTTCATTGCGATTCCATTATTCCTTCTGGTAGATGTCGGGGCGCCATGCCATGCCTGTCAAGCGTTTGACGAAGAAAAAAAAAAAAGAAAAAAAAAAAAGAAAAAAAAAAACGGACAAAAACAATATGTGTCCCATTTTTTCAAATGGGACCCATAACTATAGAGATTGTCAACCACGTGTTTAATCACCTCTATTCCTAAAACACTTTTTTTGTATGTCATGTAGTTTGTTTCTGCAAGAATAAACGCATGGGTCCCAGAGTTATTAAACCAAACTTATTTTCCAAAAAGAATAATCGTGTTATATTAACGAAAATTTTTACCACAAATGTTTTAAAGTAAAATTTTTCAAGCGCTGTAGTAAAATGAAGCTTAATTCGAAAAACAGACCGATTTAGTTTTTCATGGCTTCGGGAAATTGCCCAAGGGTTAACTACACAAATTTCTGTTTTTATATGTGGGCCATGTTGTCTAAAACTTCTTAAAGTTTTAATACGATTTGACGGCTCCTTGTTGAAGATGCCAGTGCGATGTGGCATGACTGTCACAGTGGCATGACTGTCATGATTCAGGAACATATCTTTGTTTTTAAGGGAATTACCCTAAGTTAATGTTTTTTGATCAAAATTAGAGCAGCCGTTTATGCCCAAAAAGGCTGTGTTTTAGAAAAAAAATAGCGTTTGGTTTTTAACGTCCCAAGGGAATTCCCCTGGAATTTTCACCCAACATTTTAGTTTCTGCATATCTAGACCATGTTGTTTAACAGATTACCAAGTTTCATTGCAATTCCATTATTCCTTTTGATAGATGTCGGGGCGACATGCCATGCTTGTCAAGCGTTTGACGAAAAAAAAGTTAATATACAGTATAGGCCTATGTATATTTCTAATAGGGACCGTGATAAACCAAAGAGACTAGTTGTTATAGTCTCTTTGGATAAACCATCACTAAATGAAACATTTAGTCCATCTGATTGGAGCTTATAGCTTATAGAATATTGCACATTGAATTCCGCTTAAAATTCATACAACGTGTGCCTTATTTTGTAGCCCCACAAAAAACGAGTTTAGTACTAAGTTCAGTGATGCAGAAAAGTATATAACTTACCGCGGTCATCAGATTTTTTATGCCACCGGCTTTTTTAACTGAACCCTCCCCGTACAGTGAATATATTAAAAACGTGCACCATTTTCTTTTCCATGTCAAAAAGAACTCATATATGTTTTATATTTTAGATCGAATAATACTGCAGACATTCAATTCTAGTTTATGTATGATAAACATATTTACGTCTACTAAATTTGCCTTACTTACCTTTTGCTTGTTATGTTTATATATTTTTATTACGATGTACATATTAGCTGGTGTTACAGAAAGTAAAAACGTTTGCAAAAGAGTAACATTCTAATAACAAGGACAATTTTAATTTCACCAAATTTCCATGAGTCCCATCTGTACAGTTGAATACGTGCTTTATTTACTTTTCTTGTAGTATTAAACTATATGAACAATCTTTATCATCAATAGTTTTAAATAGTAATTTTTCAACCAATTAACAATTTTCGACGATTTGACAGAAGCCATTAATATATTAATAATATATTTAAAATTAACATTCTTTTATTGCCCTTCCTTGATCGTCAAGTATTTTACTAGAAGGTGTGCGTCTTGTTAGGACCGAGGATTGGGATAGGATATAGGATAGGATATTCATATTTATCCCCGTGGATGGGAAAACCAAGGGGGTTAACACACGGGCAATCGTCAGATCACCTCGCGGCCATCGTCGGGTTACCTGAGCTATTGCAGTGTGTTGTATATGATAGACACGTTCCTTTAATTTGGTAGAACCCATTAATCCGCTAGGTTCAGGCAATGTCCGTAAAGTGCCTTGCCCAAGGACACAACCGACTAGCTAGCGACCAGTTTCGCACCTTCAACCTTTCGATTGAAAGGCGACGAACCGTTAGACCAACGGGCCACTAAACCGTTAGACCAACGGGCCGGACTATATGTACATGTTATTGGGTAAGTGGACAAAATGTGAACCCAATTAACCCAGTGGTGGCATGTGGTAAACAAAATAGGTTTTAATGCTGACAAGAGAGTTGCAATTTTTAAACAAAATAGTAACAATTATTCATTGTGCACAACCGCACTGAAATAATTTCGGAAACGAGAACGAGGTAATTTTCCAATCTTTTTGTAACGCTCAGACGTTACCGTTTTCTATAAAAAGTTGACTCTTTCTCTCGTACACTTTAAACATTCTTGAATATATTTAAAAATTGTCAAGCGCATTGACCGATATTTTTCAGATATTCGATCGGCCGCTAGATGGCGCAACATGTTCTAAAGTTCTTACGCTTGATTTGTATTTTATCACGTGATTTTACAGTACCTAGTCGGAAAAAAGACTTTCACTTGGCTCTTTCTCTTGTTCACTCCTAACATTCTTCTTTGTTTCGTGAACCTCGATAAAAGTCGCGATTTTAAAGTTTTACGATACTACCTTGCCCCTCCCTGCAGGTATAAGAGCTAGAAAGCTAGCTTCGGGGTTACAAATACCTACCTACAAATTTTAAGATGGGAATATACTGTTACAATAAAGTAAAGTGTGTAGATAGAATATGTATTTTTTGTTTAGCCGTTCTTTAAGACAAATAGTTTTTTTTTCGCTTCCGCCATCTTTATTACTTTGTTACGGCTCCAAGCTTGCGGAAATAAATTTTAAAAATTTGTTTGCAATTTTTTTCAATTAATCAATTTTATATTTATTTTAGGAAGCAATGTTATTTTTCGATTATTTTGCGGCTTATTATATTTAATATATTATTTTAAATGGTTTTCCACTTAACAATTCAATTGTTTGTTATGAAGGCCTTTACACAGAAAACAAACTTAGTACAATTATGTTAAATAGGTGTGTTGTCAATGCTATGGATCCCTGTGTGTGTAACGCATGGGAGGTATTTGTTTACGTCATTTATGCTATTAATTTATCGAACGGTCGGGTAAATCGATTGTCAATAATTAGCCGTTAACCTGAAGACAATATGCAAATTAAATAGATTTGTAAAAGGTCTAACGAAACCCAAATCATTAGTCAAGGGAATATTTTCGAGTAAAAGTTCGATTCATTTTAATAGTTTGGCGTTATTTTAGATTTTGTAGATAACTTTTACGTGAATCTGTTTTTCTTTTTGAAAATATCTGGACTGTCGATAAAAATGTCTCAATGTAAACGTAAGTATACTTATTTTTTTCTAAATAAACTAAATAGTGTCAACTTCTTGTTGTTTATCACTAATTTTAAAACCCATCTTGACTGTACGCTCTAAAAAAACGAACGGGTTTATTGGTCACCTAAATATTTTTAATATATACAATACAAAAAATAACAATAAAATTAAAGAAAAATTTCCTTTAAAATAATTAACTTGATTGAATCATTTTTTCGGTTTTACTTAGAGGGTGAAAAGTACGAATTAATTATGTATTTGATATTTATACTTAAATCTAACCGCAGTTTAGGTTAAGTGATTTACCCAAAGTTTTTCACTGCAAATCTAATACACATTAGCTAACACGCCTTAAAAGTTGAACATGTAATAAAAATATGTAAAATTTGTTCCAGTACAAGTGGGTAACGGTTGGCAAAACATTGATGTCGACCAGGTTTTTTCCATGATTCGAAGGCCCAATTTTCGCGAATTGATCGACCAATATTGCACCAGCATGGGTTGCTCGGGTTCAGGTATTTGACGTTCTGCAAGTACTGTTTACCTCAGCAAGCAGTTGTGTTATGAATTTATGGTTGATGAACTCATTTTTACGGTAAATCGTGATGGTTCTGAATTGCAACATTAGTACAAAACTAAAAAAATGCTTCATACGGACAACTCTTAATATCACTTACAGACCCATTTTTTAAACTAGTTCCATAGCCAAACGAGTATATTTCTATGCTTGTGTTGCATTGTAATCGTTTCTTGATTAAAAATGTAAATAACTTAATCTGAGCCAAATAAATCGTGTCTTATCTTGACCATCCATATGGTAATAAAAAATGTAAACCATTCGAATTTAAAATATCTTTATAATAAATCTCAAACTTTATGTGGGGCATGTCGTTAAAATTAAAATTAGCTAAAGTTTGCGTATAATATGTTATAGAATGTTAATATGCTATACGGTTGTTATATAAACAGGTTGTTTAATGTTTCTAACCAAGCACATCCTCTTCAAAGTTTAATATTTCACTATTTAAAAATTCAAAGTGTGTCTTTTAGGCGAACTAAATTGGGCAACAACACGAGATCTTAAGGATGCGAGAAGTGTATCGTCTAAGAGAGAGTTGCAGCAAAGCTTGACAAGTGGACTACCCATCTACTTTTTTAAATATTAAAAACTGAATCGCACAACATGTGCTTCAAATGCCTTCTGTATACATTATTAATTTAACAGGCGTTATGTAACTAACAAGTTTATTAATTACTAATATATGTATATGAATGTAATGTTATTGTTAACTCCAATTATTAAAAAAACATAATGAGTTTATGACGTCCATTCTTCATCATGGTAAATAAATTCTAATTTGGTCGTCTTTTTGTTGTTTTTAATAATATTTTTAAGTTGTAAATGGTAAAAACTTAGTTTAACCACATTGCCCAACTACACCGCATACTTACTTTGTGGTATAGGGATAGGTGGGACTTAGATTGTGGTGGGATGAGGTTGGTTTAGAATGTGGTGACTTTTGGACGGGGTTGGGTTGTGGTGCAAATAGGTGGGGTTTAGAACGTGGTTGTGTTGGGTGGGGTTTAGATTGTGATGGGTGTGGTAAGGACTTGGATTGTGGTAGGGTTAGATAGCGCTTAAAATGAAGCGGAATAGGTGGGAATTAGATTGCCTCCTGGTTTACGTTTTTAATTAAATTTTTAATAAAGCTTGTTCGATGTTTTTAAGCGCTGATTCGAAGAAATTTGTGATGCAATCCGCAATTCAAGCCATAAAACAAGTACTACATGCCTATGCCTGCCTTTTTGTATTTATTTTCCATTAATAATTACTTATGTGGGGTTTATCGGATGTGTAGGCCTAATACACTGTAGGATTGAGCAAAAGGCAATTACAATTTTTTTTACCATTGAGCAAATGGCAATCAAGCAAATTGAATATGTCACACCAAATTAAACAAATGATGTATCAAATTAAATTATTGTTCCAATTTATAGTTAATGTGGTAGGTTTAGGTAAGACTTGATTGTGATCCGGTTGGATAGGTTATAAATTGTGGAGGGGTTAGGTGGGTCTTAGAATATGGTTGGGTTAGGTTGTGCCTTAAAATTTGGTGGTGTTAGGCTGTGCCTTGATTATATTGGGGTGTGGTGGATCCTTGATTGTAGTAAATATAGGTGGAAGTTATAGTTTGGTTGGAATAGGCGTAATTTGATTGTGGGGGTAAATGTGATACTTAGATTTTGGCAAAATTAGGTCGGACTTAGATTTTGGTGCTAATATGTGGCGCTAAAATAAAAAATATGCAAATGGTGTCGATCACCCGTAGTTTCTGTTTTTTAGTTTAATGTTTAATAAATCCTATACCGTGTTTGTTAAGTGCAGATTCGAAGAAATTCGTGGCGCAATCCGTAATCCGTGCCATAAACCAACTACAACATGCCTGCGCTTGCCATTTTGTATTTATTTTCTGTTATTTATTACTTATACGAGGGATAATCGCATGTGTAATACATTTTAGAATTAAACAGAAGCAAAAAACATCCGATTGAGCAAAAACCAATTAAGCAAGTTAAATATGCCACGTCATTTAAAAAAATATTCAATCAAAATAAATCATTGTTCCAAAAATCTTATGTTTGATGTGGTAGGGTTAGGTGGGGCTTAGATAAAAATTTACTTTCACAAATGCTGCTGGTTGAACCGTGGTTGGCGTTTTTTATTATGTTTTTACTGAAACCTATTCGGTATTTGTTAAGCGCTGATTCGAATAAATTTGTGACGCAATCGAGCAATTCAAGCCATAAAACTAGTAATACATGCCTGTACCTGCCATTTTGTATTTATTTTCTATTAATAATTACTTATGCTAATTACATATGATAATCGCATGTTTAGGCCTAATACATTTTAGGAATGGACAAAAGCGAAAACAAAATTCCCATTGAGCAAAAAGCAATCAAGCAACTTGAACATGTCACATTAAATTAAACAAATGATTTATCAAATTGAATCATTGTTTCACCAATATTATACTTAATGTGGTAGGTTTAGGTGGGACTTGATTGTGATCCGTTCAGGTAGGGTTTAAATTGCTGTGGGGTAAGGTGGAGCTTATATTATGGTAAGATTGGGTGGGGCCTCGATTGTGGTGGGATTAAGTGGATCTTGAATTGTGAAGTGGTTTGGTAGGTCTTAGAATATGGTTGGGTTAGGTGGGTCTTAAAATTTGGTGGTGTTATGTTGTGCTTTAGAAATTGGTGGTGTTAGGTTGCGCCTTGATTATGATGAGGTATGGTGGATCCTTGATTGTAATAAAGTTAGGTGGGAGTTATATTTTTGTTGGAATAGGTGTAGTTAGATTGTGGGGGGTAAATGTGATACTTAGATTTTGGCGGAATTGGGTTAGACTTGGATTTTGGTGCTAATATGTGGCGCTTAAATAAAAAAAGTTTTGCAAATGGTGTTGATCACCAGTAGTTTATGTTATTTAGTTTAATGTTTAATGAATCCTATTCCGTGTTTGTTAAGTGCAGATTCGAAGAAATTCGTGGCGCAATCCGTAATCCGTGCCATAAACCAAGTACAACATGCCTATGCCTGCCATTTTGTATTTATTTTCTGTTATTTATTACTTATGCGAGGGATAATCGCATGTGTAATACACTTTAGGATTGAACAAAAACGAAAAAATCCGATTGAGCAAAAATCAATTGAGCAAGTTGAATACGCCATCACGTCAATTTAAAAAATATTCAATAAAAATAAATCATTGTTTCAAAAATCTTATGTTTAATATGGTAGGGTTAGGTGGGGCTTAGATAAAAATATACATTCACAAATGTTGCTGGTTGAACCGTGGTTGGCGTTTTTTATTATTTTTTTACTGAAACCTATTCGGTGTTTGTTAAGCGCTGATTCGAAGAAATTTGTGACGCAATCTGCAATTCAAGCCATAAAACTAGTAATACATGCCTATACCTGCCATTTTGTATTTATTTTCTATTAATAATTACTTATGCTAATTACATATGATAATCGCATGTTTAGGCCTAATACATTTTAGGAATGGACAAAAGCGAAAACAAAAATCCCATTGAGCAAAAAGCAATCAAGCAACTTGAACATGTCACATCAAATTAAACAAATGATTTATCAAATTAAATCATTGTTTCACCAATATTATACTTAATGTGGTAGGTTTGGTGGGGCTTGAATTGTGGAACTTGATTGTGATCCGTTCAGATAGGGTTTAAATTGCTGTGGGGTAAGGTGGAGCTTATAATATGGTAAGATTGGGTGGGGACTAGATTGTGGTGGGATTAAGTGAATCTTGAATTGTAGAGGGGGTTAGTTGGGTCTTAAAATATGGTTGGGTTAGGTGGGTCTTAGAATTTAGTGGTGTTATGTTGTGCTTTGATTATGATGAGGTATGGTGGATCCTTGATTGTAATAAAGTTCGGTGGGAGTAACATTTTTGTTGGAATAGGTGTACTTAGATTGTGGGAGGTAAATGTGATACTTAGATTTTGGCGGAATTAGGTCGGACTTGGATTTTGGTGCTAATATTTGGTGCCGAAATAAAAAAAATGCAAATGGTGTTGGTCACCCGTAGTTTCTGTTTTTAGTTTAATGTTTAATGAATCCTATTCCGTGTTTGTTAAGTGCAGATTCGAAGAAATTCGAAGCACAATCCGTAATCCGTGCCATAAACCAAGTACAACATGCCTATGCTTGCCATTTTGTATTTATTTTCTGTTATTTATTACTTATGCGAGGGATAATCGCATGTGTAATACATTTTAGGATTGAACAAAAGCGAAAAACATCCGATTAAGCAAAAACCAATTAAGCAAGTTGAATATGCCACGTCATTTAAAAAAATATTCAATCAAAATAAATCATTGTTCCAAACATCTTATGTTTGATGTGGTAGGGTTAGGTGGGGCTTAGATAAAAATATACATTCACAAATGTTGCTGGTTGAACCGTGGTTGGCGTTTTTTATTATTTTTTTACTGAAACCTATTCGGTGTTTGATAAGCGCTGATTCGAAGAAATTTGTGACGCAATCCGCAATTCGAGCAATAAAACTAGTAATACATGCCTATGCCTGCCTTTTTGTATTTATTTTCTATTAATAATTACTTATGCTAATTACTTATGATAATCGCATGTGTAGGCCTATAATACATTTTAGGAATGGACAAAAACGAAAACAAAAATCCCATTGAGCAAAAAGCAATCAAGCAAATTGAACATGTCACATCAAATTAAACAACTATGATTTATCAAATTAAATCCTTGTTTCACCAATATTATACTAAATGTGGTAGGTTTAGGTGGGACTTGATTGTGATCCGTTCAGGTAGGGTTTAAATTGCTGTGGGGTAAGGTTGAGCTTATAATATGGTAAGATTGAATGAGGCCTAGATTGTGGTGGGATTAAGTGCATGGATCTTGAATTGTGAAGGGGTTTGGTGGGTCTTAGAATATGGTTGGGTTAGGTGGATCTTAAAATTTGGTGGTGTTATGTTGTGCCTTAGAATTTGGTAGGGTTATGTTGTGCCTTAGAAATTGGAAATTACATTTTTGTTGGAATAGGTGTAGTTAGATTGTGGGGGTAAATGTGATACTGAAATTTTGAAAAATTTGGGTCGGACTTAGATTGTGGTACTAATATGTGGAGCTTAAATAAAAAAAAATCAGTTTTGTAAATGGTGTGGGTCATCCGTAGTTTTTATTATTTAGTTTACTGTTTAATAAAGCCTATTCAGTGTTTGTTAAGTGCTGGTTCGAAGAAATTCGTGGCGCAATCCGTAATCCGTGCCATGAACCAAGTACAACATGCCTATGCCTGCCATTTTGTATTTATTTTCTGTTATTTATTACTTATGCGAGGGATAACCGCATGTGTAATACATTTTAGAATATATAAATATTTTTTTCTAAATTCGTACAGTGCACCCTTTGTTCCATGTCAAAAAGGATATATGATTTAGATATTAGATCGAATATTACCGTGGACATTTTGTTGTAGTATATATGCATGATGAACATATTTACTTTTACTAAATTTGCATCATTTACCTTGTGCTTGGTGTTTAGCTGGTAATACAAAAAAGTAAAAAAGTTTGCAAAACAGTAACATTGTAACAACATGGACAATTTTAATTTCACCAAATTTCCATGAGTCACATCTGTGCTTTATTTACTTTTCTTCTTATAGTCACCTCACCAGTCACATTTTTAAACTTTGAAATTAATATTTTTGCTTAATCGGTAATATTTAAAATTGTAGTTGTTCTTAATCTTCAAGTTCCGCTTACAATGTATAGATTTTCATTAAACCTGTATATTTACTTCTTTTTAATAAACATCCATGATTTTATGACTTTTGATTTAAGCCAAGTTTACATAAGAATGTACCGTAAAATATTTTACGAAACGCAATGTAAATATGCTACCAGGATCCTCGGCAGTAAAAATTATTACAGTTATTAAAAGGCGAAGCACTTAGGCCTAACCGTTAGACCAACGGGCCGGACTATATGTACATGTTATTGGGTAAGTGGACAAAGTGTGAACCCAATTAACCCAGTGGAACAATGATTAAATTTGATACATCATTTGTTTAATTTGGTGTGACATATTCAATTTGCTTGATTGCCTTTTGCTCAATGGTAAAAAAATTGTGATTGCCTTTTGCTCAATCCTACAGTGTATTAGGCCTACACATCCGATAAACCCTCGCATAAGTATAATTATTAATGAAAAATAAATACAAAAAGGCAGGCATAGGCATGTAGTACTTGTTTTATGACTTGAATTGCGGATTGCGTCACAAATTTCTTCGAATCAGCGCTTAAAAACACCGAACAAGGTTTATTAAAAATTTAATTAAAAACTTAAACCAGGGGACAATCTAATTCCCACCTATTCCACTTCATTTTAAGCGCTATCTAACCCTACCACAATCCAAGTCCTAACCACACCCATCACAATCTAAACCCCACCCAACACAACCACGTTCTAAACCCCACCTATTTGCACCACAACCCAACCCCGTCCAAATGTCACCACATTCTAAACCAACCTAATCCCACCACAATCTAAGTCCCACCTATCCCTTTACCACAAATTAAGTATGTGGTGTTATAGTTGAGCAATGTGGTTAAACTAAGTTTTTACCATTTACAACTTAAAAAAATATTATTATAAACAACAAAAAGACGACCAAATTAGAATTTATTTATCATGATGAAGAATGGACGTCATAAACTCATAATATTATTTTTATAATTGAAGTTAAAAATAACATTACATTCATATACATATATTAGTAATTAGTAAACTTGTTAGTTACACATAACGCCTGTTAAATTAATAATATATACAGAAGGCATTTGAAGCACATGTTGTGCGATTCCGTTTTTAATATTTAAAAAAGTAGATGGGCAGTCCACTTGTCAAGCTTTGCTGCAACTCTCTCTTGGACGATACACTTCTCGCATCCTTGAGATCTCGTGTTGTTGCCCAATTTAGTTCGCCTAAAAGACACAATTTGAATTTTTAAATAGTGAAATATTAAACTTTGAAAAGGATGTGCTTGGTAAGAAACATTAAACAACCTGTTTATATAGCAACCGTATAGCATATTAACATTCTATAACATATTATACGCAAACTTTAGCTAATTTTAATTGGAATCGTTATAGATGACGTACAACCGAATACAATTTTAGCCTTGACGCGTATGACATCTATTAAAACCCATTATAACTTCGACGACATGCCCCATATAAAGTTTGAGATTTATTATATTATAAAGATATTTTAAATTCGAATGGTTTGTATTTTTTGTTACACTATGGATGGTCAAGATAAGACACGATTTATTTGGCTCAGATTAAGTTATTTACATTTTTAATCAAGAAACGATTACAATGCAACAAAAGCATAGAAATATACTCGTTTGGCTGTGGAACTAGTTTAAAAAATGGGTCTGTAAGTGATATTAAGAGTTGTCCGTATGAAGCATTTTTTTTAGTTTTGTACTAATGTTGCAATTCAGAACCATCACGATTTACCGTAAAAATGATTTCAACAACCATAAATTCAACACACAAGTGCTTGCTGAGGTAAACAGTACTTGCAGAACGTCAAATACCTGAACCCGAGCAACCCATGCTGATGCAATATTGGTCGATCAATTCGCCAAAATTGGGCCTTCGAATCATGGAAAAAACCTGGTCCACATCAATGTTTTGCCAACCGTTACCCACTTGTACTGGAACAAATTTTACATATTTTTATTACATGTTGAACTTTTAAGTCGTGTTAGCTAATGTGTATTAGATTTGCAGTGAAAAACTTTGGGTAAAGCACTCCACCTAAACTGCGGTTAGACTCAAGTATAAATAAACACGGCGACCGATTTTGGTTATTTTGTGGTCGATAGTTTTTGTTTATCAATTCTTAGAACTTGCAAAGATAGTTTGCTTACATTTTACAGAAAGTTTAAAAAATATGGATCGAAACAAAAAATACATAAATTAAAATATTCTAGTTTACCCCGAAAAGCCAGCAGTAATATAAATAAAATAAAAATCCATTATAATGTATACTTTTGTCACATGTATAGAACAGTTGATTATTAATAACCCGAGATAAATGAATACAAAAATTCAAATATCCCCGCATCCAACGTATTTTCAATCGTTTTTCTAGAAATCACCGTAAACTAAACCATATGCAAACATATAGGAAGGAAACAACCAATCAAGGTTAAAATTTGTATATGTATTTGTAACTAGAGTTTAATAGGGGTATATATTTAGACGTATATCAAACAATCCCCAAATCTTGATCAAACATATAACTAATTCGTACTTTTTACCCTCGAAGTAAAACCGAAAAAATGATTCAACCAAGTTAATCATTTTAAAGAAGATTTTTCTATACTTTTATTGTTATTTTTTGTATTGTATATATTAAAAATATTTAGGTGACCAATAAACCCGTTCGTTTTTTTAGAGCGTACAGTCAAGATGGGTTTTAAAATTAGTGATAAACAACAAGAAGTTGACACTATTTAGTTTATTTAGAAAAAAATAAGTATACTTACGTTTACATTGAGACATTTTTATCGACAGTCCAGATATTTTCAAAAAGAAAAACAGATTCACGTAAAAGTTATCTACAAAATCTAAAATAACGCTAAACTATTAAAATGAATCGAAATTTTACTCGAAAATATTCCCTTGACTAATGATTTGGGTTTCGTTAGACCTTTTACAAATCTATTTAATTTGCATATTGTCTTCAGGTTAACGGCTAATTATTGACAATCGATTTACCCGACCGTTCGATAAATTAATAGCATAAATGACGTAAACAAATACCTCCCATGCGTTACACACACAGGGATCCATAGCATTGACAACACACCTATTTAACATAATTGTACTAAGTTTATTTTCTGTGTAAAAGCCTTCATAACAAACAATTGAATTCTTAAGTGGAAAACCATTTAAAAGAATATATTAAATATAATAACCCGCAAAATAATCGAAAAAAAACATTGCTTCGTAAAATAAATACAAAATTGATTAATTGAAAAAAATCGCAAACAATTTTTTTGAATTTATTTCCGCAAGCTTGGAGCCGTAACAAAGTAATAAAGATGGCGGAAGCGAAAAAAAAACTATTTGTCTTAAAGAACGGCTAAACAAAAAATGCATATTCTACCTACACACTTTATTGTAACAGCATAATACCCATCTTAAAATATGTGGGTAGTTGTTTGTAACCCCGAAGCTAGCTTTCTAGCTCTTATACCTGCAGGGTGGGGCAAGGTAGTATCCTAAAACTTTAAAATCGCGACTTTTATCAAGGTTCACGAAACAAAGAAGAATGTTAGGAGTGAACAAGAGAAAGAGCCAAGTGAAAGTCTTTTTTCCGACTAGGTACTGTAAAATCACGTGATAAAATACAAATCAAGCGTAAGAACTTTGAAACGTGTTGCGCCATCTAGCGGCCGATCAAATATTTGAAAAATATCGGTCAATGCGCTTGACAATTTATAAATATATTCAAAAATGTTTAAAGTGTACGAGAGAAAAAGTCAACTTTTTATAGAAAACGGTAACGTCTGTGCGTTACAAAAATATTGAAAAATTACCTCGTTCCCGTTTCCGAAATTATTTCGGTGCGGTTGTACACAATTAATAATTTTTACTATTTTGTTCAAAAATTGCAACTATCTTGTCAGCATTAAAACCTATTTTGTTTACCTAATGACGCCAATGGGTTAATTGGGTTCACACTTTGTCCACTTACCCAATAAAATGTACATATAGTTAATGTGTTAGGTTTAGGTGAGACTTGATTGTGATCCGGTTGGATAGGGTTTAAATTGTGGAGGGGTTAGGTGGGTCTTAGAATATGGTTGGGTTAGGTTGTGCCTTAAAATTTGGTGGTGTTAGGCTGTGCCTTGATTATATTGGGGTGTGGTGGATCCTTGATTGTAGTAAATATAGGTGGGAGTTATATTTGGGTTGGAATAGGCGTGGTTGATTGTGGGAGGTAAATGTGATACTTAGATTTTGGCAAAATTAGGTCGGACTTAGATTTTGGTGCTAATATGTGGCGCTGAAATAAAAAAAATGCAAATGGTGTAGTTCACCCGTAATTTCTGTTTATTTAGTTTAATGTTTAATGAATCCTATACCGTGTTTGTTAAGTGCAGATTCGAAGAAATTTGTGGCGCAATCCGTAATCCGTGCCATAAACCAAGTACAACATGACCATTCCTGCCATTTTGTATTTATTTTCTGTTATTTATTACTTATGCGAGGGATAATCGCATGTGTAATACATTTTAGGATTGAACAAAAGCGAAAAACATCCGATTGAGCAAAAACCACTTAAGCAAGTTGAATATGCCACGTCATTTTAAAAAATATTCAATCAAAATAAATCATTGTTCCAAAAATCTTATGTTTGATGTGGTAGGGTTAGGTGGGGCTTAGATAAAAATTTACACAAATGTTGCTGGTTGAACCGTGGTTGGCGTATATTTATTAAGTTTTTACTGAAAC
>CH001991.1:334012-394032 GCA_000149265.1 Ciona savignyi
TTCAAGAATTTGTGTGTGTTAAATGTGACATCAAGCAAAATTACAAAATACACCATTACCATCTGAAAATTCAGCATACACTAGCAAAAGGCAAAATGCAGATTCTTACCTGGTAATCTGAATGGGCGAACATACAAGCTGAAATGTAGCTGGTGTGCATTGCAACCACCTTTCTCTGTTGCATCATAGTCCCAGTGCTCGACTCTGCTTGCGATGATGGCGTCACATTTTGTTTGGTGCTGACTGAGGTGACAGATGAATTTGAAGACGAGTTCAAGGGAAACACTGAACATTTGTTGTCGAGGCCACTGGAAAATTTTGTTCATTATTGTTTAAAAGCATATGGCAAGTTCGCTAAGTTTAATATTCAATTATTGCCTGTTATTTTTTTAAATATATGCACAGTGTAGCAAATTAAAAGAATCATAAAACAGTTTGGAAAAGGATTTGAAATATATTATTCTTAAATACCTAATTATCCTCTATTGTACATCCCTAGCGAAGGGTAAGGGCTGCGATTCCATTGTACACTTACCTAAGTGCAGTTTTCGTGTTGCATTGAATTATTAATTGAGCAAGTTTAATACAGTTTTTAATTACATACTGGTATACTGCTTTTTTGTATGGGTTGAATTAAATATATTGGGCAATCTTTTTAGTGCGACATTTTGTTTTATGACGTCCATAAGTGTTGTCATGAACTGCTTGACAAAATGCTTGAATCGCCATGTACTGAATAAATTGATTCCTTACCCGCATGCAATGCAACTTCCTGATGGTGCAAAGGCACATGCATTCACCCAAGTGGTTGGTAGACTAATAGCTTGCTCCTGTTTAGTGTAATACATTAAGTTCAGTGAACATTTCTATAAAAAGACTTTCCTTGTAATTTTTAGAATTGTCCAAAAATTGTTGGCATCAATGCATGGACATTTGGTTTTAATGCAGAGAAAACATGTACAGCTACAACAGCAATATTGTCACACTATCCTAAACATTAATGTTAAATCACCGTTGTTATGTTTGTATAAATCTTGACTTTTAAAACTTATCTGGAGTGTGAGCTTTTGTTTTTTTGATTGGGGTTTAATGTCTATAATTTATTGTTGGGTATCTTGCACTTAAAAGCAATCATTTCATTGCATAGCACCAAAGATGGAAATACAAACATAGAAATTGCATATTTATTGAACATATTGGCTAAGCCTTACCTTATTTGTGTTAAAGCCATCCCAAACTAAGATTTTTCCATCCTGGTAAAAAAGCAACATGTCAGTTATATTATAAAAGACGCAAAATGTGACAAAGTTTTATTATTTTCTGGGTGTAATAACCCAAGTTTAGCATGGGGTACATTCTCAAGGCATATTAATAACATTTGTGTATACGTAGTTTTACACCTATTACCAAGACACTAATTTTGCTATGTCAGGGCTACCAAAACACACTAAGCAACAGTCCCTTTCTTTTCTTTTTAAAATAACTGTTATTTTTATAAATGATCACATGATAGCCAAATCCTACATCAACAAAATGTCCTAGCTATATTATTCCATTTAAATAAATGTGAGTTGCTCTACAACTTGATATACCACTGTTATAGGTATGTCACCTGAGAAGAGCTGACAATTCTACGCCGATCCAAAGACCAATCCATGTCTAAAACTTTGCTGGCATGGCCTTTTAATATGCGACGACATCTCACTTGAATGGTTGGAGAAGAAGCTTCAGCTTTCTTGCCCATCACAAACACTGCAAGCAAATGTAACCGGAATTGGAGAACACATGCTTAACATTTTTGTTGCATTAATTTGAAAATCATTGGTTTTATTCATGAAACACACAAATGTATACTGATGTGGCACGCTCTGGCACGCTCTGGCACTTGTTATAGTCGATTTGAAATCAACTTACATTCTGCATCATTTAAGTTCTTTCGATCTGCTTGCAGTTTGTTACGTAATTGTTCAGCTTCTTTGCGTAGATTTTCCAATGTGTCAAATCTTGTCAAGTTCTTTTCACTTGCCATATTGCAAGAGGGTATGGTTTATCTATCTCAAAGATTATCTACCAGTTTATAGTCTACAATATAAAAAAAACACAGGTAATGACATTGGGTTATTTCCTAACAAATCTGCCAAGCGGAATATGCTTAAAATAAAGTGTCTGTACTAGATAGTTCTATGTAAATAATATTGCAAACTTAAGATCAAAGGTGCGATTGAGTACCTTCACGATATAGGCTATGAACTATAACCTAACATTTTTTGCTGTTTAAGGATGAAATAATGTATTTTGGCAAAAACAGCTAGCGTGTCTACGAACAACACTTGCCAATACCACTTACCATACTAACTGCACTTCACAGTTTAATTGTTGCTATGGTGGATAATGGTATTATAGTGTTATGCTGGTCTACCTGGTAAGCTGGTACCTCTAAATGCTACAGGATCGTTTGGATCGCATGGAGCTCTTGAATCGCTTGGAAGGCGTGTAATATTAGTTCCGATTATTGGTATTTTAAATTTGTTAAAATTGGTTTTTTATACTATTAACTTTACAGGCAGAAATATAATATAAAAAAAACAATCACTAATGCATAAGCTACAGACCTCCCTAGCCGATAGGCAATAAAGTGAAGTACCTAAATTTACTTTTCAATTCTAGTTTAAGTAACGGACTGATTTATTAATGAAATACGACAACCAGGTTTTTTTTATTTAAAATGGCTAATAGCTTTAACACTGAGTAAACGTAACATCATGAAGTCAAGAGTACAACACATTTTACAAGGAATTAGTTTTAAGTAAACTGTTATCGTGTTAAAGCCGAGTTTAAGTCAAAACGAAAAAAAACAAAATTTTGATTAGTATAAATAATTAGTTTAATGATTAACGACATAAAGATTAAGTTGTTGTTCTGTCTTATATTCGCTTCCAATTTTGTGATAGAAGGTGGAATGTTTAATCATAAATGTTCGATTTATAGACATCTTAAACTTAGAAAAATAGTTGATGGGGTCCAGAAATTTCGAAAAATGGGGCTGTAGTAAAGTATCCCAGCAATTCTAAACTTTTGCATTGTGGTATGTGTTTGTTTTAAATATGAATAAATTAGTAAACTTTGTATAACGGTTGTTTGTTTTTTCATGGCGACATGTTTTTAAATTTTACGATACCTACGAAACCGGTTGCGAACTGGACGGTTGTGTCCTTAGACAAGGCAACTTACGGATATTGCCAGAACTTAGTGGGTAAATAGGTTCCACTAAAGTTAAAAGAACGTCTTTATCACAAGCAACACACTGTAATAGAAATCCGTTGCTGTCGCGATGTAATCAAACCTTTAGGCTACCCGTGTGACAACGACCCTTGTGTTTTTCTCGTCTCCGGGATGATTAAATAAATATCGTATCCTATCCTATTATTTGAAAATCACATTTGCTATGAAATAGATTAAAAACAACTAATAAATATTCATTATTCATTTATTTAAATTCAGAGAAAAAAGTTACCATTAAGTTAATATACCACAACAATGGCATGATTGGAAGAAATCAGTAAAACAGCACTTCAGAGTTCCTTATCACATTATAATTGAATAGGATAGGGTAGAATAGGATATTCATGTTTAGTCCCGTGAATGGGACAACTAAGGGGGTTAACACACGGGCAATCGTCAGATCACCTCGCGCCCACCGTCGGGTTACTGGAGCTATTTCAGTATGTTGTGTATGATAGACACGTTTCTTTAATTTGGTAGAACCCATTAATCCGCTGGGTTCAGGCAATGTCCGTTAAGTGCCTTGCCCAAGGACACACAGCCGACTCGTTAGCGACCAATTTTAAACCTACAACCGGTTGAAAGGCGTCGCACTAGACCGCCAGACTAACCGGTCGGACAATTGCAATAAACAAAAGTTCTTAATTTAGTGTTACTGACATGGCATATTTTAAAAATTGTATACGCAGTGATCGTACATTTATGTTTCTATTCACGTTGTTCGTTCCGGCATCTTGCCTCCTGAAGTTTCTGGTGGTCCCTTATGACTCACAAATCGTAGCTATCGTAATACGATTTCTGTGGTAACAATACGAAACAACGGAGTGGTTTAGTTTCGTCGACGGTTTTAGGAAAATATTTGATCTTCGTTTTGTTTTCATAGAGTCATAGAGACAGTAATTTACGGGTTTTCATTTAAGTCATAGAGACAGTAATTTTACTGGAAAAGTTGTACTATATTGTTAGAGGTTAAAGACACCTAAAATCAGTCGTCACTTTTGTCAACTATGTTGTGATCGTTTCGATGAATGGTCCAACTCGAAAAATGGAGCTTTTGCCAACGTTAGCACCAGTATATGTAAGTTTTCCTTGATAGCTGTTTAATATAAAAATTAGATCATTTTTGTTTAATTGTGGCTCTTTGTTTTATTATGTCAGTCACTTATAAATTTTTATACCGTTATCTATATACTAGTATTTTATTTTACTGCCAAATTTTTATGTGCATATTTTATTGTTGTCATACTAAGTTGAAATAAATCATTTAAATTGGTTCAAGGAGCCCTGCATGACAGGCAGTGTAACATAATGTCAACATAATGTTTTTAAGATAGGGACCAGGTATTGGAGAGAAATAGCCCATAATATTATGTAAGCACAAACATATATAGTTTGAATTTTTTTCTTTAACGATATTAAACTTATCAGCACAGGCTTTAATAGCAGTTTACAGTAAAACAAAAATTTATGCAAAAACAAGTTAGTTGTGAAACCCGCCAGCTTATATCATTTAATTTTTTGTTTAAATTATGTGTGTTAATAGGCGTTTATTTTTAGAATCAAAATTCGAATTTGATTCTAATAGAAAAAAATGCTGAAATATGTTTTTGTTTCTACCAATTTGAAATTAAGTGCTCATAGTGCAGAAAAATGAGTTTCAAATTCTAGAATTTTGATTCAAAAGTAGAAATATTGTAAAAAATATCAGATAACCGTAATAATAATTATTATTAAAATTACAATTATTTCATCAAACATACGCACAATCCTAGTTTTATTTATTAAATTAGCTTGAAAAATGATTTTTGCTCGTCTTTAGTCAATTTCAGAGCAGTTCGTAGTTCTAGATTCTAAATTATGGATTCTGGAATGATTGTGAAAATCACACTGATTCTAATGAAAAACCTACTCTTATATTGGCAATGCAACAGTTATCAATGTTGCATAACATAGGTGCAAAATGTCAAATTTTATTTAAGATTTGTGACCTGGCATAATAGTTGGTCTCATAAATAATCCATAATCCATAGTTCCTCAAGAATTTTGGTTCAATGTTTTTTGTATTAAATATTATACAAAATTATTGTTTTTACCTTTAAAAAAATACGTATGCAATAATATAAGGTGTTAAGCCCTTCCTAGAGTGATAAAAACACAAAAAAACTGTAACCAAGAAACTCATTGATGATTAGAAGTCCAAGAACAGAGTATCTGTAAATTACTTAAAAAGTGTCTGTATGATTTAGTAATTGAGCTGGGTATGTCAACTAAGACATATTCTTCATGGTGTTTAAGACATGCTTGGTAATAATAAATTTAGGGAACTATCTCGCAGATATCTTCAAACCAAAAAACTATAGTCTGGTATAATCTACCTTTAGTATTGTATATAGTTTGGGCTTGTGCTATTCAAAACTATATTTATTAGTTTTCAAAACAATATTTTATAGTAGTATATTTAGTTTGGGGTTGTGTTTTTTATACAAAAGATACTTAAAGAGAAATACAAATTTTAACATGAAGTTACTGACTCGAATACAAATCCCATTACCAAACAAAATTATTCCAAAAAATAGAAATTTGCAAGTTGGAAACATATAATTTAATGTACAAAAGTACAAGGATACTTTTGCATCTGAAAGCAAACATTACATGAAATTGTTTCTTACCTGTAAAATGTGTACATACATATTAAACAAGAATTATTACACATAATATTTTGTTAGGTACACACTCAAATAGGCGGAAAAAATTATTATGTACTGTGCACCTGTTATCTGTAGTACTCTTCTGGGAAATATTTTAAATAAGTTCTTAGTACATTTTAAAAGAAAGGCACCTGTGGTGGTTATACAGAATAGCGTTTTAGTTAGCCATTCATCAAAAATGTAGTATTGGCAGGTTGTAACTTATGAGTTAAGACGAACATACTTCCATGGGCCAAAGTTATCTGTTCATATTATTTTTTTATTCTTTATTACCAAAATTGGTTATGTAAGAGTTCTATGTTCTTCATATTCATGCCGATGGCTGTCACCCGTCATGTTGTGGCATGCCTCAAATAATGTAAAAAACCTTACAGGGAGGTGGACTTATTGTCGCGTTTCTACCAGAGGATTATGTGCTTCCTGAGAATATAAGGGCTTTTCTTATATTCAAGGGTTCCCAACAAAGGCAGATTACCGAAGCAAGGGTGGTCACCGAAGACAATGCTTTTCATGCGGTTATACCAGGTAGAACATGGTCTCTGTTTTTCTGTCGTCAGTCATGCAAATTAGGGTTATCGCTTTCAAGTATAAGTTGTCAACTACATTGGCGTTTAGCTTGCTTTTATATTAAGAATTGATTCTTCAATCCCATATATATTTAAATTCATAGAATTTTTGATTTAAAACAAATAATTGTAAATCTTGTGCATCTTATCTACTATAGGAATGTCAATTTTATAATAAAGACTTCCGTTTAAAAATTATTTTTTTATAGAACAATTTTATGACTGTGTTACAAGTATCATTGGTAATAATTTTTTAAAGTAATTTTTGATTTTAGTTGATAAGGCTGGCAGTTTAAACTTCGAACAATGAATTTTAGTTTTGAATTTAAACAATGAACTTCACAATGGGATTAAAGTTAAGTTCAATAACTGACACCAAGGTTGTTCTATTTTTAGCCATAAGCATTGGATTCTCATGTGCATCTCCTATTTTCTTTTGTCTTTTGCTCAATCTTATCCTAGATCTTAAAAATTGGAGATCCTAGTCCTTCATTAGACGTGTTTATGCTTTAAACACATCCATTGTCCCATTGCTTACCCTGTGGCAGGTGTCCCTGGGAGACAATGTAAGTAAACTAAGCGCTGTGGGTCGCGTAGTTTGCCAGTGGAGGTAGTGCCCACACAGAACTTTAATAAGTGTAATTCTATTAAATGTCGTGTTAACCTGTTTCCAAGTATCTTGTTTGCATAAGATAACAGATATTAATGGAGAGTCAGAAACTGTATCCTAATATTGGTTCAAGAAATTGGTGAGGGTTATTGACGCCCGTAATTAGAACAGAGAGCACACGATAACATTATATTAAACATTAATTGCGAAAGCATACAGAGGGCCTTAAATTTAAATATAACTAGTCAGACTTATGTTGAGTCGTCTCCTAATGCTGTACAATTATATGTGTAGTAAGCTTTGATTATCGTTCATTTGTTTTTTCTATATTAGATAAGGTATAATTAAAGTTAATGTATATTTTACTCATGCAATAGGACTGCAGTTTGTTATGTGTTTTTTATGTAGAATACTTATGTTTTAAAATCTTAGATAGAGAGAATGTACCTCAAGTATGATATTTGAAGAATATTTGCTATAGCATTAGTCGGATATATTAAATCCTCATTAAAAAACAATCTTTTTTACAATGTATGTATATATAGAGTGCCATAAACATATTTTTTTGTTTTTTTGTCGTTGGCTCCCACCATTTCTGTTTGCCATGTCAACAACAAATGGTTGGATGCGTATCTTGTCACTTGCCTGTCAGTTTTACTGAGCTGTTCTTTTGATGTTTTGCACAAAGGTTAGAGGCAGATTCACTTGAAGGACCCTTCACCAGTTAATGTATGAATAATGTTTGCCAGGTAGAGAGACAGAGCAAACATAGGGTACCCAAGTATAATATCAGTAATCATGTTACTAATTACCCCACCCAGAATAATTAGTAAGGTGGTTTAAATGTGATTTCTGTTAGTTGATCCATGTAGTTTAAGTCAGTTTAATTGGTTTACCAACCAAGAATTTAAATGAGTCAGTTTTAATCTACATTTTACTGACGCATGGTGACAATCTGTAATATATAAATGTCAGCTCGGTTTGCGAAGTGCTTCGGGCCGTTTTGAGGTTGTAGATCATATCTTTGCTGTGTCTTTTCTACTGTAACTGTAGTGTACTTAGTAGTGCCGGTAGTTAGTCTGTATGTGTCTAACTCTCAGTACCGGTATATCCATAACACAGAATCTACAAACAACCGTCATAACATTTTTATTAATGGCATGTAGGAGTGACAGAAAAAAATTGTTTTTCTTTGAAACAAGTATTTCACCACATTCCCATGGATCTAATTACATGTTACCCTTCAAGTAGAGAGCATTGCCCGCATTCAAGCTTGAATACCTTTACAAGACTCGGGGGAATTTTACTTAACCCGCTGCCGTCTTAAGCTGTCTTACATATCAATATCAATTTCCTGTGGATTTTAAGCTTGTGTTCTAGTATAACGATCATTTCAACGCATGTTATATTGATTTTAGACCACGAACCACCAGAGGAAGTAGATGTATCTGTCTATATACAATTACCTTCACATAAAGGAAATATTATTGCGACTGAACGCTTCACCTTTTACCTTGATCAAACTTGCTACCTTGCCAGATACTTGGCTGCCAGGTGAATATTTGTTAAAGATTATTTAATTATTCTTTGCTTGTGACTATTGTTTAAACTATTTGCTCTGAGTAGTTTCAAAGCTGAAAACATTGCACCCAAACTCAGTATCCTATAGGTAGTATGTATGTATATATACATTTTTATAATCATATATTAATGTTTAGTGGGTTTGTACCCCCTCAAAAAAGCTGTATAGGCCCGCATATTTGTCCTATTAGTTTAAAAATGTTGAAATCTTGAAACAACAAGAGAACTAGGGGTGTGTGTATTTTAGGTATAATTTAAATTTGTTTCTATAATTCATTTAAACAGTTTATAAAGTCTTTTTAATATAAAATCGCCTCTTCTTCACCTAGTAAAGAGATCCCACATTTGTGTTCGCTTCCCTTTATTGAAAATTAATCCTGTGTTATTGATTGTAGCGTACATAATCTGGAAAGCTTAGAAGACTGGGATTATATACAAGGGCCTAACTTTTCGCTCGAGCAAGAAGATTTTTCTACCTTGGACGAAAGGCTGACAAGTGCGTTTCAACACCTGATTCTTCCAATCAACTGGAATCTTCTTGGGGATCATGGTATGCACAAAATATCGTTTTTATTAAACTGCCTATAGTATGCTTGTTTTATGTGGTGTTATATATATATAATGTTTAAAAATATATTTAAACACTCCTTGTAAACTAGATAAACTGCTTGTAATTTATTTTTAGTTTGGGGATTTCGTAAACGAATAATTTTAAATGCCATTTTTAAAACTGGTTTGATTGCAGATACATTTAGACTGTGTTGACATAATGCTTGGAAATTTCACTCTAAATTGAGCGCTTAGTATCAAATTGCTTGCAGCAGACGAACTGATCCCACGAGAAACTCTCTTTCACTTTGCCGCACGCCTTGGTCTCTCCACGTTTGTTACGCTGCTACTGGAAAAGAACGGAGCACAGGAGTGCCTGGCGCTGAGGAACCGGCATAACGAACTGGCAGAGAGCATTGCAAGAAGCAGAGGTTTCGACGGTCTTGCTGATCTCATCACTGAGTAAGTTTCTATGTATTTTTTTACTTATATAAATAATAAATAGCATTAAGATAAGTGTGGTCGAAGCTTGAAGGATGATTAAGCTGTGTTGTTGGAATACCTTGTTTCTTATACATTTAAGTAAATTTGAGTTAACTCAGCTTAATAGCCTAACTCAGCTTAACTAATCACTCAGCTTTCCTTAAAATGCACTATATATACAGACAGTATATTAAAAAGTATAAAGTAACATACTAAGTATAAAGTATTTCTATTTAGCATTGTTGTTTTATACCTAAACTGCACCTGTGTTGTGCAAAACCGCATGCTTCCAATATAAATTATAGATGATAGAAATGGAAATAGCACTGCAACTCGTGCTTTACATTGCTGCAGTGGTAATATGAGTAAACAGCACCTAGATCCATTCAGACATATGTGGTGTGGTGATAAATTAGAAACTAGATAAATGCATTTGAAAACCCCATGGTGCTAGAACCTGTTGGTCGTGTAATCGTGTTTATTTAAGCGAATATACGGTTTATACAAAGCGTTGTAAGGTAGGAAGAGGCATGAAAATTAAAAGAAATGGTTTAAATTGGCTGTAATGTTAAAACTTACCTGGCATTAAGTGTTAGATTGTGCTGAAATGTATATGATGATTGATGGTTAAGTAACCTTTAAATACAGTTTTTCTGTTTATTTAAAGTTTGCGCCTAATTTTTTACAGTTTGCATTGATTATGTTGTGCTTCATTTCAGCTCTATACTTTGTTTTGTGTAAATTCTTTTTACGGTTTTTACAAATCTTCTAAATCTTTCAAAACCAAAATTGAATGGGTAAAACAGTTTTAAGCGATCTAGTGATCTAAGATAAATCTTTTCGATTAGGAAAAGGTACCATAAGATTGAGTTTTATTAATAATACTCAATATTGAAAGCTACACAGGTTCTGTGATTAAGTGTCTGCCTATTCAGAAGATGCTTGCCTCAGGCTTTCATTTCGTGATTAATATTTAATAGCCCAATAGAGGAAATATTTGTCACTTGTACAATGCAATAGCTGCACAATTCATGTCTCCGGTTCCGTTGGAGAAATATGTTAACATACTACCTGATGTCACATTAATCGAATGCGTAATTTGGTTATATTACATGTTTGTGTTACTTGTTGCACGGTTAGGTTTCTATTGATACCGG
Organism: Ciona savignyi; assembly: GCA_000149265.1. Lineage (NCBI taxonomy): Eukaryota > Metazoa > Chordata > Ascidiacea > Phlebobranchia > Cionidae > Ciona > Ciona savignyi. Next base: position 344,949 of record CH001991.1, read on the forward strand.
TAAAGCAAAAGTGATTTTAACTACTTTGTGTAGCATCTTATTGTAATATCAATCTTAATATAGAAACTGCTGTGTGGTATCAATATACAATGTCACTTGTGTTTATATAAAGTTACTGATGTGACTGTGACATCTCTAGTAACAATATTACAGTGTTATTGTAAAATCACAACAATGTGTTCTAAATGAAAATTTAAATTCGGTCATGCATAAAGCGTTTCTGCTGCATCAGTGAAAACCCGACCTCTTACATATATGACATGTTCTTATTAAGTAAAGGTAAACTTATCGAGTGAAAGTCTGTAACTGTACGGCTTATTATAATCATTTTTATGCACACCCTGATACAAAGCTCGAGTGCTCTTGAAAACTGTAAGGTTCAGTGAGTGGCCTTTAAACTATTGTCTGAGGAATTCCTTTGTGACACATTATATTCGATCACCTTCTACCAACCTATTAGGACTTGTTTGTGTGCCTCCGTTCTGCTTTTAGTTTGATCAGTTTTGATTTGAAACCAAACAAACACCCGTACATTACCAGTGCAAAATAAATACTGGTATTATTTCTATGGCATTTGGAACTAGGAAGCATAAGATATATTTAGTTAATCATCTTGTGCATTTTTTTGTTTATTTTGTCCTTTTATATCGTGCATTCAATAAAGTACTAATCAATAGGAAATAATTGAAAGTTTGATTGAAAAATAAGATGACAGCAAACAGAGCGTAAAAACATAGCTTGATCTTTCTTTGTCGTAACTAATGGTCTCAGTCAATCTATTAAGTTAGCATTGATATCTCCAAGTTGCTGAATGCTGGACTGTCAATTTAGACTTAATTTTTGCTTAATATTTTTATGTATATTTCTTTTTTAAATTTAAAAAAAATTATCCACAAAATAAAAGCATATAAGGTTTATCTTTGATGAGACACACTAATACCTTTACATTTATAAATCGTTTTTATCCATGTGGAATCATCAGTTCATTTTTTTCTAATAATAAACAAAAAGGCTTGAATATGGTATATTAGCTTTACCTTTAAGTGATTGGCAAAAGAGCAGACAGCTTTACATGCCGTGAAATCGATTTTAATTATCTATATCACTGCTCAGACCCTGATTTGGATTATCCATAACCTTAGGCTCTATGGTGATAAATAGTCAGCTGCGCAGTGCACCTGGGCAAAGTGCAATTTTGAAGTAAAATCAGTTTTCCATATTAATTCATCTATCCAACAATATCTAAGTTTTGTCTAAAGTCAATACATTAGTATCCACTTTGTTGTATTGCACCTGTCAAATTGTAATACCTATTATACTTGTGCTTGTGAATGTATTGTAAGGTACTAAGAAAAAAATACCAATAAATTACCATTGCAACAATCTGTACAGTCGCTTTGGCTTCACTTTAACATGACTTAAACACAGTAACGAGTATACTATAACTTTTAGCATGATGTTTTAATGTCCCTATTCACCCTTAATCTATCATTGTGATATTCTTACATTTGTTAACATTTCCAGCCCACATGCGCATGGGGTAATCCGATGGGAAAGCAAGGAAAAGATTGGGCCAACCACTGTGCTGAAACAACATAGTTTTGGAACCATTTCCACTTCTTCACAACCATATCTTGACACCTGGCCACCAATAGGTAAACATTTCAAACCGATATTTAATGTTTTTTTCCTTGTTCTTCACGTATTATTAGCTGATCGATTGCAAAATTGTTTTTTTAGTCGAGCAATACACCAAAAAAATGATGCACGCATGTTATTACTCTAAATTAGCCCTTATCTAGGTTTAAACCCTAAATTACCCACCATTAGTGGGTTAAGCATCTTGGTTGTTATGCATTAAAAAGCTGTTCGTGCAGATGTGTAACATATGTTGAAAAAGATAATTGAGAATAATAATGGGTGCATGATTTTGTGGTCCCCTTTTGCAGATTATTGACAACGGAACCGATGCTTCAAAATTATGTATTTCTTTGAACATATGCTTTGTAATTAATCGACACCCGGTCTAAGAGATGTACTTTGAACCCCTTTTGGTACAAAAAAGTGACGTTCCGAGGTCAAAATTTTTATGGATTGTTTAGACCAGTATCATTTAACTTAACTGGGTAAAAATTGTTATTTTTATATTTACCAACACCACAGAAAAAGAGGTTGAAGCATTACTGACCAATTCCGCTCCCCCTACCACCCCCCTTCCGTACCGATACGACATGAACTCCACGTGGGACGAGACAGTGGGGGGAAGCCCCACATCCCGTTACTACGGAGAGAGCTACGACTCCGAGGTGGCGTCTCCTGACAACATATTTCCACACAACTACGAGTACAGGCAGAAATTAAAGGATTCGCGCAGAGCGAGGGAAGAGAGCACGAGCAGTAACGAGGTTCTCGGTGAGTATGTTTGTGGTGTATGCTGGTTGGAATATTTGATCCTTATTATCAAACATTTGGTTGCATTGCATTGTGACCCGAAAAATATCATGTCACAGTTGTTATCAACTTATATTTCTTTTGCATTTATAATTGAATGCGAAAAAATTAACAACCCAAGCTGCTTTATATCTAAACATTGTTGTGTTTAAGCTGAAAAAGAATATTTGATCCTTATCATCAAACGTTTTGGTTGCATTGCATTGTGACCCGAAAACTATTATGCCACAATTGTTATCACAAAATGTGAATATTATTTGGATCTATAGTTAAATGCGCAAAAATGTCATGCTGTCTTTGGGGTTGCAAAAAATAACAATCCAAGGTGCAATTATTCTAAACATTGTTGTGTTAAAGCTGTAGATTATTAGTGTTGCTTACATGTGTTTCACTCGCTTCTCTTGTTGCAGCTGGAAATTTAAAGCACCTGCAGGAACTCAGCGAAGAAATTCAGTACCTCCGCCACAAAGACATCGAGCGGCTTAGACATGTAATAAGTTACATTATTTTAAACTGTCATTTGTGCCGTTACATCTTATCTCTACCATCTCCACTAAACACTGTCTGTGTCCTTGGGCAAGATAATGTGCACCTGATAGTTTGAACCTTGATCAATTCTCTCACCATATTCTTGTACAAGTATAACCAATAATATCTTCTTGAACTAGGGATATCTATTCCTTAATCTAGGATATGCATTCCATAAGGATGTCCTTTTCATTTCAAGATTCGAATTCGATTCAAATAAAAAAAGGGTTCATAATTATTTTTAATAATTTAGCGATTTGAAATTTATTGCTCATATAGTTGCAAAATGGGTTTATTAGTTGCTTAATAGCCCCAGCAACCCCAAAAATGAGCAAATAAAAAATGTAATGCCTGAATAGGTTTAAATGCCCCCCCCCTCATGTTTTTTACCATTTCTGGCATTCAACATTTTTACTTTCAGTTGCTCAGCATATTCACTTATATATTTATTCGAAATTGTGTCTATAGGGCGATGCACAAGAGACAGCCAGAATGAGCAATTCTTGTCCTGATTTGGCCCAAGACATGTCATATGTTGGAGGTAGGCACAGACTTAAGGTTTTAATTACTCTCCGTTGTTACAGGTCTTTAAACTCTTGAAACTGTAACGTCACTTTATTTTACTACACCCATCAAGTTAATGTGCTATTTATATTGCTTTGTTGTTATGGACGTCAGATCAGTGTGCACATTGACATATGTCAATCAATTTAATATCCTCTGTTCACATACCTGCAGTTGGCTTTAAATATTGTAAGCCAATTTTTGTTATGAACTAATGTATTATCTATCTATACAAAATAATGAAATCTTTAAAGAAGCTTTGGGGAAAGGCTTAAAATCTGTAGTTACGTACCTCTAGTCATTAGGAATTTTAAGGATAATTAAATCAAGTTTGTAAATGGAAAAACACGAAATTATCCCTGCTCGACCCCAGGTTAATAAATTTCTGGGGTTTGTTGTGTATGATTGGCCAATTTCTTTAATATTAACAGAACCCATTAACCCATTGGGTTCTTAACGAAGGACACAGCCATCTAGCCAGTAGCTGGTTTCGATCCAACAACTTTTTGGCCATCTGCACACCACTCACGCTCTTATAGATTTGGCAAAACGGTTGGATCTAACACTGTACATATTTCTAAAGTTAGGTTAATATGATAGGACATCTATTTTAGTATTTTGGCTTGTATGGATTTGAATAACATTATGTTTGTAACTACATTTGTAAATCTGTTGCTTTGGTTTCTTTGTCCTTGCTTTCACTTTAATTACAAGGTAAATCATTGACGAAACTTGAAATATAGCAATTTACTGGAATTTCTATTTGACAAATACCGTTTACATTGTATGCTGTGAAATTAAACTGTCAGCTAAAATCGAATAAGGATTTGAATTGTAACCCCTTGTCCGAGCGGCCATGTTCTGTAATACAATATCAATTATTCACGCACCAGCCGTTTCGAATCTTTCTAGCTCGCTTTATGGCGGACTGGTTCATCATGTCCTTCTATTCTTGCCGTGCCTTTGTCCGCGCCGCCGCCGTTTTAATTCGGCTCCCTCTATCTCCATTTGACCCTGTGTACACACAGCCCACCGCATTGAGGCCGCAAATAGCGAGGTCCGCGGAAATATGGGCCACTTTGCCGCTTCTCCACCAGCGCGGTTTATGAGTGTCGGTTGTGTGGCACCGGATAGCTTCACGCCTTTATTGTCCGACAATTTGTGCCGCTTATTAACCAATGTAGCTGAGAATCGGCGGCGTTTTGTTCCATCTGCACCGCATTTATCGCTACGCCGTGGCCTCCTCGGCCAAATTTTCCGTTACCAATAACACAATTGCTGACATTCGGTATAACGCCATGGCTGGAATAGCGCCCACCTTTGGAAATTAAAATTACATTTGCGATATTAGCTAACCTAACAGAGTATACCCTTACATAGATTTTCAGTAAAGGCCCCAAAGCAAATGGCATTACCTGTTGTCTCAGAGCAATTTGTAAAATGTTACTTGAGACGCCTTTAATATGCGTGTTTATTCAATGGAATTGGCGCAGCCAATTTTCAGCATGAAAGGACAAGCTCGTATATCACTAATCGCCTCTCGATGGTTCGTTGCCCTCACAAATCCGTCTAAAATGTGTTACTTAAATGAAAATCGGTATGGGCCAAACTCGAGGTATATTTATAACCTGTGAAATATGGCTGGTTGGACCATTCAAAATTAAGAACGTGGCGAAAGTTATGCACCAGTCCCGTGATACTCATTATTTTCAGTAACATGCGCCATTGTCGTCGCTTAACACGCTGCTGTTATATATATATGTATTTATTTATTGAAACTGTGATTTTAACCTAATTATATATATTAAGATGGTAAACGCAGGACAATATCATTATTAAATGTAAAAGAAGGGAAATAAGTGATTCCCGCAGCTATTTATGTTTCACGGCTTCTACTGGCCAAGCGTCCATTTCTGAATACTAATTCGATCTAAACTTCCGATCTTGATTTCGGAATAAGAATTCCTTATACACCTCCAATATTACTTTAAAATAATTACAAAGTAATACACCATTTAAGCAACCTCTATTTGTTCCAGACGAAACCAACGACGATATTTACCGCCCCGGTACACCAGTGATGCCAAGAATACGACACGCTTTACCACCGGGTATTGCGGAAGAGTTCCTGGATCCACAGGTCGGTAAACACTTAAATCAATCCTTTATTTAGCATATTTTACAACCAACTTTTCACGAATACCAAAAATCGTTTCTAAGAGACTTTAAAATGAAATTACCAGAATCAAAAAATAAATTAATAATTAATTTGAATATTGGTTCTGAATTGAACAACCGTATCGTCGTCACAATCTTAACAATATAAATACCGAAATAACAAAATCCCGTTATAGCTAACAAGTCTACTGTCATCTTAAAAAACTATAAAAACAGCAATCTTTAACCTGATCTTAATGCGCAGTTGCGTCTATTAGCATGTCCTGAAAAATCATCTTTTGTTTAAGGACGCCGTGCAAAGGGATGGTATCGACGCACTCCCTCCCTCCCCTACTGCCCTCCAGCGACGGCACAGCTGGCATTCCTCCGAGAGTCTTCCCGACGAGGACGTCACATCTCCAGGTCTTCAGAGGAGGTAAGATCGTTCGTTACACTTTATAGGACAGGGAGGCTTCTAATAAGTTGTGAATTCGCCGGAGATTAGGAGTTGTTAACTCTCTAGAGATGTATGATTTAACACTTTCAACAAATATTACACTCTGGTCGGTACCAGAACAATTATCGTCACTCTTGTACTTTATTTAAAAACACGCGTACTATTTAACCCATTTGTTAATGCTTTATTGGTTAATACCGGTATACACTGACAGTTTTTAAAAAGGCCAGCTCACTGAACCAGTGGTCCAGGATTCGTCTACTAACCCAACATAAAAACAATGCTCGAGTTTTTGTTCAGCTTTTCTATTTTCAGATACAGTTTTCAGCAAGATTCAAACGAAGAACTAAATAAACCAGATGCAATTGAAGTAAGCATTATTTTATGTGTTTAAAATGTCTATTGTATCGTTTCGAATTTCAAAGAGTAAATCAAATTACTATTCTAATCTCGGTCCTTGTGTGCCAATCTTATGTGTTGTGTTAATGTTATGTATTCCCTAACCATGAATAAGACGGAGTATTAACAAGCCAATCACGGTCCTTATATAACCCGGAAGGTCGGACAAAAACTCGCGTCCACACGCGGCTTTTCGTCGCTCTATTTTAGTTCTTTTGTTATTGGCTCAACATGCTCATGGACTCCAGTAAACTGTAGCGATGTCCGGTACGTGGAAGGTGTTAAAAACAAACTCTTTCCATGAATTACGCAGAAAATATTAAAACAATGAACGCAATTTCCTGTGCTTTTTGATGGGAGCCCAAAAAACACACATTTCTATAATTTTCAATACATTACTTTTTGCTGTAACTCCGTTTTAGTGTACATTCTACTTATTCATTAATAAAGCAAACTCGTAGTCAATTGATATTATATCATATTTTTATCAACATCTAATTCACCTACTGCATTCAGGAACATGTCAGCCCGGTTATGTCTCCTACCGTTGTACGTCGTGCAGAGAAGAACAACATGGCAATGTTTTCCGTGGTCGGTCCATCTGTTGTGCAGGATCAAGGTATATCTATTAGTCTAATGCTAATCCGTTCGCGCTGAGCCGTATTAATGCGGGAATTTCTATCGTAATATAACTCGAGTATAAAATGTATTTAATAACATATTCCAAAACATCACAAGTCCGCATTTATAGCGGTGCACAGAATTGCACTTTTTTAATAATTAAGAATTTAGGTTTTGCAGTTTAGCCAATCGCTCTTAATCTTTATTCTTATCTGAGTATTTCTGAAGACTAAATATCTGGTTTAGCCGGTTATTGTCGCTATTAATTAGGTTTGACTGCCGTCTAAATAAACTAAGGATTTGCACATAGAGAAAAAAGTCCCGCATAGAGTATAACAGCGCAGTTAAGACATGTTTTTTCGGCCGAATAAAGCGCATCGTTTTGAATATACAGCATTCTAACTATGCTGGAGTAGTCTATTCGTACGTAGTGTTCATAAGTCATTAATTTGGTATCACAAATCGTACTTAGACGTGCTCTATTACGCATATTTGCTCTTCGCGTGCACTTGATTGCCTAGGTTGGTGGCGCGTATAAACAAGTTTTCATTGCCACTGTGTTCATAATCAATCTTTTCGTAACAGGGGCCGTACCGAAACCGATCTGCACAGATGACATGGTAAGCAACTTTATCTTTTGAACCAGCGACGTGATTTTTTTCAGTTAACCACCACAGACTGACTAATGTGGATTTAATCGGAATGACAATGTAGACTTAAGCCCAACTTGGCTAGATGGGCGTATATTATTCACCCTGCCAGCGATATACGAATTGGGAAATTTATTGCAACATTCGTAGTTGCCTATTAAATTGAACTGTTGTTCTTTTTTCCACTTTTTCTATGTTTCGTTGATTAGAACGTTTTGCTGGTTTATTTTGACAGATGACCTTTCGTGAAAATGGCGGCCCATTTACATGGTAATTTTAACGAAATATAACATTTACTAACGTATTTGTTTTTCTTTCCTAGTCACTGTCGAGGCGCACAAAGAGCGTATGCGTGAACAACAGCAACAACAGCGGGATTTCCAGTATTCCTGAACCTACAGGTTAGCCTACGTTTAAAATAACGTTGTGTAAATTCCAATTTTTTATTTACCGAATAACAAATACACAGTTCCTAGTATATTAAGAACAAAACAAAAATAAAATGAAAAACATTGTATGAAGAAATATAGAGAAAATAAAGGTTACAAAAATACTTCTCTGACGTATTCGATTTTATTTAATATGCAATATCTACTTAACATACAAAAAGGGTTTTTTTCGAGCGCCACATTCTAAAGATCTCTTTCTGTTTCTAGATCGGAGATTCACAATAAGCGAAGGATTGATAACGGAGTAAGTACTAGCTAGCTGTGCGTTGCATGCGCTTTTTACTAGAGATGTATCATCTATAAACCGAGCGTTCGGTGGCGCTAATACCTAACCTGGCGTAGCTAGCTGCCTGGCTCGTAGGCCTCTCGTTTGCTGGATATGCAGTTTAACACTAGTATTTGCATAATAATAAGTAATTTTAAGGTACTGGTTAGTGAAAAACTGTGCGACAATTTCCCCGCCAGTTTCGAAATGGTGTGTGTGGTTGTCGTAGAATTCAAACCCTTTTTACTTTCTTGTACCTTAATGTATTGCCCATTTAATGTAGTTGGTGTTGGTGTTAACAGCCATTTCATATCCTGTCGCCCCACAAATCACCGTGTGCAACTCCACAAGCACGTTACAAAACGCATTTGTGTTAATAAAGGTGGTTGGGCTGTAAATTATTATTACACGAAGAACCTTGCTTATTCTTTTAATGCGAAAAATGCCACCCTGGTTTGTTAAGCTAAGTGTACGTGGGTAAATTTGGTCAATGTGCATAAGTCATTTTAAAGCGCATTTCGTTATCACATGTCCATCCACCTTTATATCCACATAAAAACCACGAAAACCACCAGTGCCGTCTTAAACTCTGCGCTCACGGCACAGGACATGCATACATGTTTTAACTTATTTGGGTTGCTCGTCTCTAAATTGTTAAGTATTTAAGTTTTTTCGATATAAGCCGCTGCGTTGTATTGCATCGCACCACCGTTCTTTGTTGTTGTAATTCGCTGCATCGCGTAACGCACCCAGTGCCCGGTGGGGTATAATTCTGTTAAGACGGCACTGGTATCACCAAAACCACAAAAAAGCACCAAAAAAAACGATCACCTCCAAACACGACACAACACACTGACAATTCAACCTAAACCACACAAACTGGTAAACGTGTGCTGCCATAATTGGTTGCTGTGTTCAAGCAATGAATTGTTATGTAATTATCCTCTGCTCTTTCCTGCCACCCAGCGAACAGCGCAGCTCAATGCTCGCCCTTCAAGCATTCATCAACAAACAAGAGTACGTAAACAATCTTTTTGTATTTAATTAAAAAACCATAAGCGTGTTGCAGCAATGAGCAATCTGTTGTTTTTTAGTGCGAATTCGCACCCCACGAAATCCACCTTTACCTTACCTATGGACCGCATAGGTCTGCCAAAACACACGATCATTAATCCCCCATATGCAAACCTATTTATCGCAATGATTAAAATCCCATTTTAATTCATCAGTTCCATTCAACCTTCCGTCACCCCCCATTTAACCATACATTACATACTAGCGTAGTACTTCTCATACCCTATATCTAACCCTTCTAACCGACCGTTTTCTTCGCTGCTTTCGTGCAGCGAGGCAGACGACCACGAGCCTGTAAACTCACAACGATTCCACACTGAGAGTCCACAACTGTCACTGTCCGAGTTTCTGTCCGAGTGAGTCATGCATGTGTCTTCCCGTGTGTGTCAAAGCACGTTCATGAGAGCGTTCGTCACCTGTCCTTCGACCATGCATGTCCACTTCGTCTTTCAACTTCTGTCATTTCTCTATATCATTTCCCCATATGTTTGCACCGTGTGTCGTTTGTTATAACATGTTTGGGGTGTTAGTAACTAACTTAACCTTTTTTTGCTCCGTCGTAAATAAAGCACAACCTCTTCGCGCATGGTCCGACCTTTAACACTTTATCCCGACACTAGCCCCTCTAACTTCGACGGAAAGGGGAATTCCCAACACCCGCCCCCTATACCCCCCAAACCTGGTTCGAAGAAGATGATCACCCGAAAATTGAGTTTCCTTGAGAAAATGCGTAGCGGTGCAAGAAACAAGCCAAAGGTGCGTTTAACTATGCAGGATAAATGTGGTACATGTAGCACATATTGGTATGCATGAAAACAACGGGTATTTTCGCCTAGGTGATCCCTATGTGTAAGGCTGGATCCGCATAAAAGCTAGCACGGTGGTTCATGTATTTTTTTGTTTAATTACAGTCACCCAACGCTTCTGAGCATGCCTATGACAAAAAACGTATGTATGTCGACATAAAAACCTGTGTGCGGTCTAGTCTGCAATATACCTCAAGCAAATAGCTCGTTGGGTTAGTGCATCGGCTTTTAGCCGAGACGTTGTATATTCGAAACTGGCCGACGGATGGCGCGACGTCCCTTGCGTCTTCCAATTCACTGGGATAAACTTAATTATCAAAAAAAAAAAAATAAAAAAAAAAAAATAAACTTAATTATCTATCATATCTAAATATACCTCCTACATCCGACTATTGGCATGTGATATTCCCGCTATACTGGTCTGGTACGATATTTTTCACCTCTCGGATCGACTATTCACCTCAATACTTTCTTCAGACCAAAATGAAGTCGACGTCGGAACAGATGTTCGGGAGCAGCGGAAGACTCACGGAAGAAGAAGGTTAGATTTAATTACATGCTCCTACAGTATTTTTTTTCAATTCAGTGTTTTAATAGCGTTTCTTTACTGTGTTGAATATTCATACAAATTCACGCGTAGTTAGTTATGAGTCGTAAATACGGAATTCATATTTTGCCCGTGTTTTAGTAGCATAGAAACGCCGAGTTCGCATTTTCCCGACTACCATAGCGTCTAATTGATTACGCGATTACAATTGCCAAAAGCTTTTCCTGTTAACATGTCCAAGATTAGGTAAAATGCCTATAACTTTACTTTGTAAATATGCGCAAGACTATGGGTAAGTGGTTGAGGGTTAGAGGTACAGCGAAGAATGGGTTTGAGGTTGTCGAGTTTTACCCATGTACCCTTTTACTGTAATTTCCCACATTCCTATGTTTATAGTGTTCACCCAAGACTAAAAGCATGTAATGTCAGCCGATTGATCAGAAACCTATACTTCGGCTAATGGCATATTCGGTGTCTCGTTCATAGCTTTCATTTTTCAAAGTTTTATTTTTTATTTTTATACATCAGTATAAAGGGTATCCGGTTGCGTGCTTTAAAAACCACCCACTCCAAAGAAAGTTGCCTTCTATATTGTGTGTCTATTATTGTTCCAACCGAATCAGCTCTGTTGAACGAACCGCTGCTTCCCGGTTCCTTTGTTTGTGGAAAGTGTCCGCAAATAAAGAAGCACGCCCACACAATAACAATGACATTACTCAGTGGTCCTTTTCAATTGCTCGACACACTTAGCCGGTGCAATTAAATCCCAGACAGTTATATTATACCTCTTATGTCAACGCTTCCTTTATGCAACGTTTAAAAACTCTTCCTGGACAACTTTTGATCACAAAGTTTTTAGGTAGGTCGAATTTTTAAATGGTATGGCCATTAAATTTTGGTCAAAACAGATCTAGCTCACTTGAAAAACGTCTAGTATTGAAATAATGACTAATGCTTTTATAGTTGCACTGTTTGTAAGCAACAACAAACTCGTCAAGTATAATTCGGGTAAAATCGGGGTCATATACACTGACTATTTCCTGTGACCCTAGATTTATTTTTAAATTAACGTAATAGGACTGTTGCACTTACCACAAAGTTCACAGTGGTTCTAAAGTAAGAATGCGGCAATGCTTTTTATCAGCGTTCATTGTATTTTGTTCGTGTATTTAATCGTTCGATGTCGTTTTAAATATTTTGTTACGTCGACCTCTGGATTCGGACGGGATATTTCTATTCTCGTCCCTCGTAATCGGTTGGTGGGAATGTCAACAAAGTGTTTCGATCGACCCACCACGAGTGCTCGACATATGTTTTCCCATCGGTTCAAAGAACGCATGGCTGCCCGTGTCGGATAGCTTTCGCGGGAATTTATTTTGCAGTGTAACTCATAGCCTATACATGTATATCTGTGTATGTAGGTATTTTACTGTTTCTAATAGAAGGCACTTCAAATGGATTTCTATCACGCTTTCGAAGTTTTATTTAGACACGTTTAAATGAATTTCAGTTTACATACCCGTTTTATCAAGATTAGTTTTTTCTTTCATGTTTTTATCGCTAAAAAGTCCCAACAGCACCTTGTACCAACATTTATTATGCTGTGTCGCGGGTTTTACAGGATTTTCAGCCAGTTTGACTCTTGAGACGTGCTTAGCCGTCGCAGTAAGATAACGTGGTTAGCTCGATCGATCAACTAACTAAGTTTTAGATGACTCCCACTGAGCACTTGACGCGCGAGTACTCAAAACTTTTAGGACAGGCTAGCCGGTGTTGAATATGCAGTTGTTTTTCAAGGAACTAGGGGTTACATGGTCAGGGACGTGGTGGATAAATTAAAACGTGGCTCGTATCGTTACTTATCTAAAAGTACATCGAAGCAGTTTTTCTAAAGATAGACCTAAAGATCTATAGATAGACCAGTAAATTACAATTACGGTCAACTTGCCCCTGACTTGATTGCCCAGGCGGAAGTACCGTATCCCGTCGTGTTTAAAGATTAGACAGTTTTGTGATCAAGCTGAACTATAAGATTATATCGATATCACCACCAGGTCTACTTTAAAGGTTAATCGCAATTTACGGTGCATGATTTCACATCTCGTGTACGTTGCCAGTGCTGACTCACTCGTCACGACGACAGCCAACTTCTTTCAAATTTCGTGCTTCCACTGCAGGATGGTTCCTCCTTCGCCCTTTCTGCAGCGTCTTGCACGTAGCTAGTTACGTTGTTACGCAAACCATGTTCGCAGAATACAAATTGGCCTTTAGTTCTTGGCGTACTGTCCTGCGATCTCCGGTACATTACCAGGTATCCTCTGTAGGTTTGATCTAATCTCTACGTGCCGCCGCATATTAAAATTGCAGCCCTCCACGACGGCCTATAGTTATAGTGCAGCAATGGAAGTGTTTGCTTGTTTATAAACAGGTTAGAAGCTGGATCGCCAGGAAGCAGCGCTGCTATACACGTACTTATTTATCTACTGCCCAGTAGCTAATAGTCAGTGTGCTGCTGCGAGCGCACAGCTGCTTTATAATGCACTGTGTCAGGCTTAAGATATTGAATAACAAATCTAGGGTTACGTATTAAAGCAGCTGCAAACGGATATGATCACATGATCGCGTAGACCAGTTTGGCCGCCTAACCTCGTGTTTGTTGTTTATATTTCTACTAAATACGATTTGCTTATCTGCACTGGATGACGTCGTTGCTATTTGGTCTGTGTATAGCTATAATGTAAAGTAGTATCTGGAGTGAAATTCAGGAGTAAGATGTTCTAACGAAGGGAAATAGGCTTTGTTGAGTTGTGTTTCAGACGAACAAATGCTGAATTGTACTCCAGAAGGCGTATCGCGTTTGTGTAGTAAAGCTGGCAGTGCCTGATTATTTCCGTCACTTCGCAGAGCGCCGCACACAGTTTGATTATACTGGCCCGTTTCACTGCCACATGGCTATTATTAGGCTCCTATAGTTTCCGGGCGTATGCAGCCGAGATTGCATTGCAAAAGCGAACTTGTGGCCCGACTGCCGGGTCGCAGTCCATTCGGAAATAAGTTTGTTTTCGTTCCGTTAAGAGATGTTCAATCTAGATAGGGTAGGTTTTGCTTATGTTTTTTCGGTGTTTTTGCTGAGTTTAATCGCCGTTCTCGATAAAAAATAACCGCCAACGCAATAAAACATGAAATTTGATTACAGCAGCTTAAGCAAGTACATTCGCCTGGAATTTAATTCCGTCTTTCAGAATTGAATTGAGGCCGCGAAGTGACAGCTCTGAGATTCTGTTAGTCGATTTATTATCTCACTTTTGGTCAAAACAAAGTGTTCAGGTCGCTCCCTTTTTATAACGATATAGCGAGGCGGGTTGGGCGTACCCGCTTTTCGAGCTCGTTATTATACGACTTCAATTTACCACGCAGGACTTGCTTGAGCAACAGTGTCCGGTCAGGTGTCGCTCCACTTATCAGTCTTGTTCGCCGTCCAGAAGTGCAGTTAATTCGTCGCTAAGCTGTGAATTATTGATGCTAATGCGGTTAGTTAAGGTTTCGGCCTCCCGAGAACGCGACCCGAATCGATTCAGATTCAATGACTTGTGAGGTTATGATTTATGCATTAGAAAGCGATTTCTCCCCCGCAGGATTAAAACTTAGTCTTAAGTTAACGCGTGGCTGCCTTCGTGTGGATATTGATCGACAAAATGGAATGAAAGCCAAAGAGTTGAAACGTAATAACTCAGTGATGAATATTGCATTTAGTGGATAGGCCTCAGCCCTTTACCCTATGTGTCACGGTAAGGTAGGACAGACATTTATCCCTAAAACCGTCAGTCTGTAAATATTCGTTGTGTGCTGCAACCAATTCTTAAGTTTACTCGGTTTTTAGAAAACGCCTGTTTTATTGCTTCATGCTAGGCTTAAATATACACTGCAAGCATGTTGAAGTTGAAGAAAAACGCTCTAGAAAAGCTAGTATTCTTTGAACTATCAAACGAGACTCGAAGAAGAGTTGTCGCGCCGATGAGAGCGATCGTAAAACGAAATGGTTGATTTGCCGGCATAGATGAATGTCAATTGCAAATGCTAGAGTATTACGCCCATCTCAAATGAGCTATTATGAAGATCGCCGACAGCGTTTTGTCGCGCAGTTTAATCCCACGCCAGTTCGTCGTCCATTCGTTGTTAGACATGTCTTCGCCTCCTGTTCATTATAAAAACGTTCGTAGTAAGGGTGCTGGAATAGCCGGTAAAGAACAATTCAGATTCAAATGAAGCGTTTCACGACAAAATAATTCGGATTCTATTTAATGTAGTTAATTGGCAGAGGGTTTCAAAATAGCCGAGTCGTGTTTAACTCCAGTGCACGTTAAATCGTGTCCCACGGCCAGGATCAGTACTTAAAACTTGAAGTATTGATGACAAAGTAAGCTGGTGGTACATATAGCGAAGATCTCCATTGTTAGACATGTTTGGTCGGTCCAATTTGCTGACAGCGCGCAGTGTTAGCGTAGTTTCACCACAACGAAAGCAACGGCAATCTCAGCGGCAGAATTAATTACCACCGGTGTTGACTTGTTTTTTTTAATTTCGATTAAGTACGAATTCCAGATAAATATATATTCCATATAGGCAGATGGACAAGTCATGAATTCATCCATCAATAATATACGTATGCCGAAATCGTAATCCGTACTGCGCCATGAGTACGACAGCTGCGCCATGTTTTCTTCCCGATGGTTAATTATCTTCTGAAATATAAACGTTCTGGAAGGCTGCGTTTTTGCTTATTCCCGCCAGACAGGAGTCAGACAAGGTTTAGTAAATACGTGTCCTAAGCTGAAAGTAATGCCGTTTTTCAGAACTTAGCCAATGTGAAAGTTGGAAGCATGAAAGAAAGTTATTATTTCTGAAAGTATATTCCCCACCTGCCCGCCGCAGATTGCGTGCGTAAGTGCCACCGGTAAAGTGCCCTGCAGCCGCAAGGTCAAACATGCCATATTTTACGGCGCATCCGAGCATTTTAATGCGGCCTTTCATCCCGTGCCCACTTGCCGGCCGCGATGGACGTCACGTGTGTGGGCTGCTGTGTTCAGACATATACTGGCGCTTGTCGCCGGATAATTGTTGTAATTTTCGAGCGCCTTGTTTTTATTATGCGCTGACCGCACGTCAAGCCACGAAGCGTGTCCTCTGTGTCCCATCACTGCTCTGAAACAATCGGGGTCATTTTATAGCAAACAGTGCGTAGTGTAGCGGTGTGGTGTTTATTCGCAGCGATTTACGTAAGGTAGATTTTTCTGTCTCGAGGTGTTTTCGATAATGTATGTCGACATAATTAATTAATTGCGCCGTGTCGAGTCACATTGTAGAAAACAACATTCAGTTAGTAGTGTATAACTATGACCATCTATTGTGCTTAAGCAGCCAACCAATTATTCTCATTGATTTGGTACTATTTATTAAAATACTTAATTTCGTATATTTTGTATGCTTTAAAAAGGTAAAAGTGATTAAAAGTAGCGAACACACATGGTTGTTATGAACGAAACTGAAGCTCAGAGGCCGTTCAATCGGAATTTTTCGAGCGGCGATTTGAACGGATTATCTTCATCTGGACTAGCAAGGCGCAAGAGGAGCCTGGCGTTTTTCAATGTCTTTCAGAACAAAAAATCGGACTCGGAGAACGAACGGCGAAGCTCCTCCTCCGGGCTCCTGGACTTCATTCGGAAGAAGAGGTTGAACAGCTCAAACTCGGAGCTGGATGCCAGCGGGTTGATCTCTCCGAATTGGGGATATGCCGATAGCCCAGAAGTGAAACCTTCAAAGAAGAAGAGCAACTTCCATACATGGAGCTTGCGGAGAAACCCGCCTTCCGATATTAACGAGGCGGAGGAGAAAATCGGCAACAAGAACCTTGAATCAAGTGCTACTAACGGTTTTGCTACCATGACACTCGGTAGAAGTCGAGCCCGCCGTCCAAAGTTGGCCAATCTGGTTTTCGAGCAATCGAAGTACAGTGTGGAGGAAGCGAGCAGTGATTCCCGTCAACCATCCTTCGTCGGTCTCTTCTCCAGCGGAACTGACAACTCAGATTACATCGAGATCAACTGCGAACCGAACAATAACAGGAACTCGACCGAGTCTTCCGACTTTGATCGCATGAGCGTCGGTAGCGTGGAGGGGAAGCCGAAATCCGTTTTGTCGCGCAACCCGAGCATTGCGTCCCGAATCTCCGCCACGGCGATGCCTCCCAGCCCGAACCGTCCTCCGTACTCGCCGGCGAAGGACTCTCCGCGTTTTTTCCGCCGCATCAGCTCGACCCTCTCCCCGCACGGCCGCCGCAAATCGCGCCGAGCTATAGAGCAAGCGGAGAAAGCGGAACGCGAGCAATTACTGCGAGCTAGGCGCGAGATATCGACCTCGTCCAATTCTGACGACGACAACGCAGACTCCCCACTAACAGATGACCCCAACGAAGAGGTTTTTACAATTTGGGAAAACCACCACGCTTCCACATTACCCCGAACGAAGAAAGGTAAGATGCCTGTATGAAACAGGCTGTATATGCTCCTGCAAATATCACTCAATGTTGTGAAACTATATGTTGCACTAGGTAATTTCAGCCTAAATTAATATAAAAACAGGGCCAGGGGATATTTTGCATAATATAATTCGTATTTTGCATAATCTGATCCGCTGTTAGATATGATGCATTAGTCTTAGGCAGAAAGTATAGAAACCCGCAAGGTAGGCTAGGCTGAAAACGATATTTGACATTTAGGATACGCCACCTTTACACCGTTCAGTATTACACGCAGCGGCCCACGCGTTTTACATTAATGTAACCTTTTTAAGTAGTCGTTGTGGCAAGGAAAGGCCCGGACAATGTCACGTATGTTTTTCAATTCTCCCTTCACGTATTTCATTTACTGGAAATCGATATCAATAAATCTCGTTGTGAGTTTCGGTGCCATGTAGTTTTTAAGCTACCGGTGGCAATCTATCGAACGTTACATGCGTCATAAGCCACTCGCATAACGTAAAATTAATTAATTATTGATTAAATCGTCGACGTTGTTTAATTCAATGCATTTTTTCTTGTCGACGAAGGTACGTATTTTTTAATACGTCTACCTTTTGCAAGATTCAACAAACGTACAGGAAGCGCATAGCAATTTCGATTATGTTTCTCTACAAGTCGTAAAAGATGATTATTCGACCTGCTACAGCCCAATACATTACGTTCAAATTACCCGTACCGACCCGTTCGCTATTATTCGTTGGTAACTAACGAACCGAATCAGCGTTGAATACCAGTCGAGCGTGACATTCAAGCTGTCACTTTGATCGTCGCTGGTTTTCAGTGTTGCCTGTGGTAAATTCGAGCTAAAGCAGCACATTGGGTTCTGTTAAAATGGTCTGTATCATTGGTGTGATTGATTTATTGGAGAAAACGCTTGCTGGCAACACTGGAACGTTGTTGACGATGGTAACCGACCTCAAATGACTTTTTTGGGTTCAGATGTAGTAGACGGTGGATTTGTATCTTGTCTGAGCGGTGTATAATGTCAAAACTCGAGCTTGTGTTTTTTGCTAATAAGCATATCATCATACGTCAATCCTCTTCTACCCGGCATTGTGTAGCGACCTTTAGGTTAGTTAGGTAATTAGTTATCGTAGCGACGCCGAGTCTAAACCACTGTACTTCCTTTTGACAGTCGGCGTTCGTAATAGACCAGACGCCAGCATTAGCAAATTGCAGGTTTTAAAGCATATCATGACTGTATGTTAGTTTTGACAACATGTCAAACGCTTCCACTGTAAAAGCACGTTTGTAGACAATACTAGACAAAGGTAGTTACGAATATACCCTAATAACGTTTCGAGATATAATTAATTCAAGCGTGTCTCGTTTGCGGAAAAGTATAGCCAAGCATGCAACATCATAAAGGGCGGTTGCATGGTTTAATTCTCACTGGCTAAGCCATACGATTGTTACAATCAAACCATATTTATTTGAGCCATTAACAAATTTCCAACTGTGCACAAATACGGGTAATAAAGGTGGATTTTTTTTTGGATATCCAAAAATTGGTTACCTGTAGTATTACATCCAATTTGTATCAGTTAGCATTCGTTTTAGAAAATCTTTTGCTCGGTGGTTAAGACATTTGAGTCTTAGTGGTTTACCATGCTTAACGCGCAACGTTAACGCTTGGTCTGCACTGAAAGTCCCGACTTGTTGTTTTGGGTAAGGTTGGTTCATTTAGTTTCCATTGTAGGTAAGCCGCTATGCACACCCCTTTTCATTGTTGTCTCTAATCCTTGTGGCACCGTCGGCTTTTCTGACGTTTATTATAATATTTCTGTGTACTCCCGGAAACGGGCACCGATTGCCGGTTAAGAGCGTTGTTGACACAAAACAATTTGGCACCGAAAGCTTTCTTAAGGGATTCCAGTTTAAAGCGTTGTTTATTTTGCAATATCTACTGTGGCCAATACTTGAAACTGCTGGTGTATGGGTCCACCCTTCCGTTGTTTGTAATAGCGTGTCCGCCATAGCTAAGTAACATTTAAGAGGTTTTGAATAAACGGTTTTCGTGTTGTAATAGTCTAATTCGAGACTTTGGATATTTCGCGCCGTTTAAGACATTTCTCTTATAAAAAAAAACAGACACAACGCACGGATCATTAGTCTGCGTTGTCGAACCCGATAATATTAAACGCTCGACGTTACCACACCCTCAGCCAATTGAAGTAATAATCTGTATGGAAATCTAACCACTTCGTAATTACAACCACGCAGACGGATTTTGATTGATCTGCTCTGACTGTTATTTTCTCAGTAATGTGCAAAACTATAGATCTGACGCAAGGGAACAATTTCGTTGCTATTTTTATATATATACCCAAACAATATCCGCCAATCGTCCAAATTTCTTAGTTTAGAGTTGTTGTACAGCGTTGCGGCAAAGGGTCTTCAGGTAACTGTTTGAAATGGGTCTCGGCTCACCGCCAAGACCGCGATGCGACCGCTTTTGCTGAGTTGCGCAATTTCTCTCTCGCCCTGAAGCGATGTTGCGCTACGGTTTTAGCGCGAGGAGCTATAGTTCTTGGTGTGTTACATGGAACGAGAAGGATTTGAAACACAGGTGTTTTCAGGTGGAAATAAGCAGGCATCACAGGTAGTTACGGCGTAAAAACGTCTACTATAAAAAACGAACATATTTGTATGGTGTCTCGATGTGTCCTTTTTAAGTTTTGCTATGGGCCGTAATAAGCACTGTTTGCGTTGTGTAGAATTGGTTTAATTACGTTTTAATCGATCCTCGTGTCACTCGTGTGAGTTATAATTGTATAAGCTAAATACGAAATGGAGTTTAGAAACATATCTGTAGTAACCGCTAAGTTGAAATTGTTTCAGTTACTACGAAGCATTATGGATTTATGAAAAATTCGCAATGTTAAGTTGATAGCCAGAAAATAGTTCTCTTCGTTTGGGTAGAAATGTGTTTCTATGTGTATTTCGACTTGCGCTGCTTTTATGGGTGGTTTTCTCTTGTCGGCATAGAGCGTATTTTGCATACACAGTTCCTCTGGGGTTAAGTTACACGCCGTATAAAGAACTTCCTCTGAAAGTCAAACTTGATTAGTTAGGAGAAACTGGTTTAATTAAAAATTTTCTTGTACACTGTAGTTCCCTGTTAGTCGACGTTCAGGATAGATTATGTTTAGCTTTCGTGACTTGGGCGGGATTGCAAAAAGTGCTAGGCTAAAACCGTTAGCGTGGAGTATTAAATATAATTCAATAAATACCCTGAGCAACCTCATTTACTGTTAAGAAAACTGGCAGAGCGTTTCCTATATACAGTCCAGGGCTTAACTAGGTCTTTTATCCATTGTATACGTGGTTTGTTTCAGCTTTACAGCAGTATGGGTTTGGTCTACACTTTTCCATCGGTCCGTGTCGCTCACACCCTGGTGCGTGTGATGTCATTGTATTTTCCACGCACGTGACGCTCGGTCTATTCGTGGAAACAACATCAATAACTGGCGTTAGCTGGAAATTGGCAGCTTAAGGCTATGCGTATAAGCTTCAACTCCCGCTTTTTCGTACCTATAGTTTATTCTCACACGAGTTCAACGGGAATTTCCAGCAGTGTCGACTCCCGCCGCCAGAACTCGTTTGATCGTTTAATAACTTGCAATTAAACGTCTCGTTTCTCAGCGGGAGTCGTTCTAGATAGTCAGGCATGACAAGGGGTTAATCATTGCTTGAAGAACCTCAGAGGTTATGCCGAGTTATTTTCCACAGCAGACAGTGTCTCTGTTACCAGCTGTCAGTTACAGGCTAGTTGCAAAATCTTTAAATATCTTCTCGCATGTACACGCCATGTACAGATGTTATGGAAATTCTGCGATTGCTCGCAGGAATGTCGCACCATCACGTGACTTGAAATATGTAAACTATGATGTAACGCCGCAGACAACTCTCAACTCCCGCCATGGATTTTATCTAAACCGCAGTAGAAGCCACTGGCAGCTGTGTTTCTCATAACACAACGTTTTTAGGGGCTAGTCGTATTTACATACGCATCAGTATTGAATCGCTAGATAGATGTACAGAATACGAGAATTGTTGAATGCCTCTGGGATTTACAGTTAGCGCACACAGCATAGTTAAACGCAGTGCTCAACATAGTTACCCTGTACTTTGTTGTGTTTATGAGTGATACGAGCCCCCACTTAACTATATTGAGCGTACTCAAGTCACTAATTTGTATCTTTTAAATCGCGCAACGTCGCAAAGGGTTTTTAAACTGTAATAAAAGCCTCGCAGCGATTCTGGCTTAGTTCTGGTTGATATCTTTTCAGGATAGCTGAATAGACCGTATATGGTATAAGCAAGACACGAATTTCAATATACGTCAGCCGACATAGTATTAGTGTTTACACCGTGGCCGCATCCGCCCTGGCTGTTTTTCAGCCTTGTCTCCCGCCACTATCTGTTCAAATGGTAGACAGCACCATGAAAAGTAATTGGCCAGTCAGACAGCGTGTTTGTACAGTTTTACCAGTCCTTTAAGTAAGTGCAGTGCAGTTATCATCGTATAGCGTATTGTTTTACTGTCCTAGCGTCGAGATACCGGTCAGCTGCACTCGTTATCACGTTAAGATGATGTGTACAGTGGCATTTATAATTGCTTAATATGTAAGGGACGCTCAGAGCAAACATTCGGTTTCCCAGAAACATTCGAGCAACTACGTAAATACGAAATATGTGCGTTGGCTATACGTGGTCGTTGGCCCAGTTCTCTGATTTTTGTTCAGATTCTGCGGTTTTTTGGCGCGCTGTGATTTATTCCGCCCGTATTCGTCGAAATACTCATCTCTATTTGAAAACTCTGTTAAAGTCAATACCTCATGCCTGTGTCAATACGTGCAAAAAACGTTCCTTGCGTTCGCGTGCTCGAGTAATGACGAAATGATGTCTCTCTCCGCAAATATTGACTCTCTCTTCGTACCATGGTGCCACAAATACTCGGTAAACTATCTCCCGATCAGTTGGACGAACGCCTCGACTTAAAGCAGCAATTTAGTGCAGAGATTAAGCGTCAGTACGTTCATTTTGCAGTTCTAGGTTGGTGAGGTTTACGAGCTGGCATTGTCTGTTTTTTCTGCTCAGTTATTTAACCCTTCGGTACCTTTTAAGCGTCAGACGCTACGATCAGCCGTTTTTAAATTTCTTACGAACCTATCGCGTGTTTGGTTTACCTTACCGCATCGCTGTGTTGATTGAAACACTCCAAGGTTGATTGTAGGTCGGCTCGGCGCGTATCTCCAAGTTTAGGAAACCCTGCTCACGCTCTGCAGACGATCCGACGCAGAGGCCTTGCAGACGACGCCCACACCGCTGTATTGCTTGAGAACACTCGTTCGTTGTCACGGCATCTTGTGCGGAAAATTGTGTCAGTCCGCAGTCGTGGGAACGCTAGCGCTATGCTTCATCGTACCACCAATAAACCGGACTGGCCAAGGGAAAACTCCCACATTCTCGGCGCCTGAACTGCCAGGATACTTCTAATAGATTCCCCTGTAATACCGGCAATCGGCTCCCCCAAAGTTACTTATTTCCGTATCTTGTTGTTAATATTACCAGGAAGTAAACAGTTTTTCAGTTCAAATAAAACAAGAGTCGTTATGCATATCCCCAGAATACCTTTATTATGAGGCAATTACAACTCGTCTCGGTTTTCTAGTAATCCAGGTGTAACATTAGCTTAAACGAGTTTGATGGACGCGTACAGCTACAAGCCAGTGCTGGTCAATGGGGCCGAAATGAGTATCGTGATACAGCATATTTTCATGTCGCCGAAACCGACGTATCGTATGTCAATTTGAACAATTGAGTTCCCAGTACTATTGCAACAACTGTCGCTCAAGCTGTTGATTGATTCTCACCACTCTTTCGAAATTCCTGGCTTATCGTCAATTTTTTTCGGTGTGCTGAACGTGTCAAAATTCCGACCATGTTTGATTTCATTTCTCCCGACTTTGGAATTTGATATAGCGAGCAAGTGCTTGCCAAAAAGTAGTGTCGAACTGCAAACACCACCTCTTTCAATTAAGTTTTATACGGTATAGAACCAAATTTATGTTGAAATTTATATTCAACTGACAGTGGAATTAGGTTGTATCTGGAACTGTCCATATATACATATCTATATTTATAGGTTTTGGTCTGTCTGTATTGGTTTTGCCCATTTAACTTAATCACTTAAATTGTATCGTGCTACCAACTTTTACTTTGAATTCACACAAAACTCTACGGAAAGCGGGTTCCCAAAATAGACCCGGCAGTCATACTTGATTAGGCAGGGGGTTTTCTCGGGCGACATCTCATCGTTCTTTACTGGCCACCCGTGCGAAAATCCATCGCTCAACTCTGTTTTCGGCTCTTTTCCCAGATAAAACCATCCGAGCCTTCAACTTGGCAAAGCAACCGCTTTTCGATTGTTCTTTACGAGTTTGTTCAGTTTGTTATTACATCGTGTCTGTGTTTGTTCGCTGGGACAATAGATGTACTAGTTCAAGCCAAAGAAGTGACTCCTGTCCGAAAAAAAAATCTAACAGGCAGTATAAGTTATATTATTTAGCTGAACTATGATTAAGAACCACTACTAAATCATACAGCACATGTGTTTAACTTGAGATATATGTTTCACTGTTTGATTTACTAAAATCAATAATAACGTTTATTTTGATTATTTTTTAAGATTTTGCATCTAAACTTTTGTGTGGACTTCGTTATCATTATGTGTTGAGAACTTAACTATATGCGTTTTGTTTATTTTCTTTATGTTGACCTTATTACAAGATGCCGGCGTGGTAATCAACTTCCATATCTTCCTTGTATTTAACTATGGTGGTCTTTGAGTCATATTTCGTTAACGACATGTATGCGTTGGCAGCAACATACGGCGCTTGTTGATTCAGCGTTTAACGTCACCAGGTACACGACCAGTCGTCGTCGGCTCGAGCACATCTTTGTTATCGTAACGGGCGGCACGAGAGGCACTTCTATTTGCACACGTCGTGTTTTCGTTCCCTCGACAGCGATTTCGATCGGGATTACCGAAATCCGCCTCGTTTTGTTGTTTGCCCCACGTTAATTACTTCGTCGGTTATCGAGAGCGCGCGTATAAACAAACCCGGTTGAAATTGCGAACGATTTTTCTGGGTATACGTTTCTATCCAACTTTCTTTGTAACTTTGAATACAAGACGTTGGGTAATCACGAATTCGGATATGTCGCGAGGTCGTAACATCACCCAGTGTTATTTGTGATAAGTTCATTTATGAACGTATAAAATGTGGCGTAATGATACTTGTTCGAAGAATCGACAAAATTGTTTTAATCGGTTCTCTCATTTTGCTGATGGTGCTATAACCTCTGCAATATTCTTCTTATTTGCTAAGAAGGCCAATTCCAATAAAGGAGAAAAGTGCATTACGTACGTAATCTCTATTCAGTTGCGGCTATCAATATTTAATTGCCTCTCCCTGGAATACTGCGCCGTTACATTATTTACAACTGATGTCATATGTTTTATGACGTAATTGGCCACAGGCTACAAGAGTATCTTTGAACAGTAGCGCGTTGCTATGTCAGTACACGGTCAACGTAGCTTACGAGGTATCCTGTATTTTGTGCTTTTAAATTGTGGTGAATTCTTGCAGTTTTTACGACAGGCGGATCGATTTTTAATCTTTGCGTAAACCCACGGGAATTCCCGAGTGTTTGTTGTCGATTTCAGACAGACTTCTTAGCAACAAATGCTGCACTCCCAATTAGAGACGCAGCATACTTTCAGTTTAATAAGGGAGGAGTGAGACAGCATACACGTCGCTGATTAAGTTGACCATTTTTTTAGATTTTTCCTCGTTCGTTGCTTTGTTAAATTTCCATTGAAATGTTTCAGAAAGCGGAATTAGTAGGGTATTATTAGTTTAAACTGTTATCTGCTGTGTAGTTCTTAATATAAGGTAAGCCGACACGCTTGTACCTCGTTTTGTTCCGTCAGCAGCTAGTTTATTGCGCGTTACACCCACATTATCGTGTAATTATGTTGTATAAACAAAGTCTTTATTTCGCAGACGACACCGCCGATGCCACAAAGGACAACAACAGTTCTAAGAACAAGTCAAATAAGGTAGGTGGTTTGTATTTGCAAACGTCCTCGGTATGAGCCGATTAATTCCGATTCTTTTTACTTAGTTTAAACATAATCGCGTGGCAGAGGTTCTTCTGCTGCCCGCGGAAGCCTTCCCTCGGGTCCGGCAGTCTTGGCAACGGCTATTTTACGTCACATAAACCGACTGTGACGTCGTACAATTATTGTTATGAAAATACGCACGAAGTTCAATATCTCCATGCCAATCGTGACGTTTCGCGTTTTGGCCTTTGTGAATACCGGTCCAATTTTGCCCTAATATAGGGTTAATTTAAATGAGCCAATCAAGTTCTATTTGCGTCCAACGGTAAATATGTTTACGCGCTTGTGGCTCCACCGCCACCTATACGAACCACTATCCTTTCATCAGAATGATTCCAATTAAACACTAATTGTCGCTGACTACTTTGGATGAACTCCGCGATAACGTAACCGCCCACGCGAACGAGTTTAATCAGTTAGATCCGGTGCTATCTCCAGCAGCAGGCTTGTCCGAGAGTACCTACAAATCAGTGAGTGCAAACAACCCATCCCAATTAGACTCAGAAAAAGGGTCTAATAGAAATTTATATTAAACCCGTAGAGGCTGTTTATGTACGCTGTCCATTTGCAATTTGTCAACGTTAGTCTCACTTCTACATACACGAAGTTACTTCAGATTTACATTTATTCAATTGTTCCCAATCGCACTATCACGTGATGCGCCACGTCATTCGTTCAATAATTACTTCCATTTCTCGTCAAATCCTCTGTGACGTAATAATACGTGTAGCGCTCCCCGTGTTTGGAAGGTCGGTGCCGACATAGAAAATGCTCAATGTGCGTCAGGTGGCCACGGATTTCGATTAAAGATTGAATTAACTCCCGCTGAGATACAATGGCGATCCATACCGAAATGACTACTATCGTTAAAACCGCATATATTGCTTTGATGCAATTTTATTGTCTTGATAAAGAGCAAATTAAACTTCCGCTTCGTTTATTGTCCCGTAAATTATTCTTGGTCCAGGCTTCGTTTTCGTGCTCGACTTGAACCAACCCTGGTAAACGTTCTTAAAACATTGTTTTGTGGGGCCATAATTTCAAAGCAGAGCTGTCCCATCCTTACTTAAACCAACCACAAATAACACTATAGTTACATACACACCAACAGCATAGCGACAAGTCAACTTTCCTTTTCGAACATCTACAAAGTGTACTGGATCTGAACTTGAAACATGGCGGCGTTGGAATCAGCTTTCATTTGTCCCCGACTGGGGAATCGCAATGATATTTGGCAGTCCGTTTGTCTTAGCGTGATTTGCGTGACGTCACCGCTTCCTGCAGCAGTGCAGTAGCCTCAGAGCTTTCGTTCGTGTATTTAGTAAACATTATAGCTCTATAGACAAAGCGTCGGTTGCCGGTAGTGAAAGGAGACAGGCAGCTTTCGCTGACACAGACAGTTTTACTTGGCGTAGAATAGAACACGGAAAGCAAGACACAACAAGTGTCATTTTACAATGGAAGAAAAGAAAAAACGGGACAGGTCTACCCACCATAGCTACCAATCAGTTGATGATGGTGCCACTGTGAGCAATCAGAGCATATGGTATAGTCTATCACCAACCCCGTTCAAAGTAACCGACCATTCGACCACTTTCCGTCGGCGAAAGGGCGAGGTGAGATTGTGTTGCTTGTCCGGTGCGCTATGTAGTTAACGAGAGCCAACTCGAAGCGCATTAAACTTATTACTACGTGGGAGGCGAAATAACAGAGTTATTAAACTATTCCGACACAATAGAGCACTATGTGAGTCCGTTTGTTCCGTTAATACATGTCTAGACAGCACAGCATCAGTACCACAAACGCCCGTAGATGGTCAACAGCAGACCTACATACCCAAGCAACGTTGTTGTTTACAGCCTTTAACATGGCATTCTAGCCGTTGCTGTAACTGTCCAGGATAGACTGAAGAATAACGTCCGCAAAACTCCCGCTTTGTATATTCTTGCTACCATCTACGTGGTGTTGCTCAGAGTTTTAATTAAACAGCGGGGGTTTTCTAGTTCTGTCGAGAACTTCGAGAAATTGAAGAATTGCATTTTTATTGCTCGCACTGAAATAGAACCGTCCAAAATCGCAGTAGGTTAAGACAGGCGGTTTATTAAACGGATTGCCCTTTTGCCAACAACACTCAAAGTCCCTTGTACTGCTCAACAACCGTTTTCAAATACAAGAATCGGACCACAACCATCCGGTGTTAATGCCCCAAAATAACAATCCATTTTCTCCGATCCGTATAGCTTGTTTAGGAAATAATCCTCGCAGAATAATCTGACCAGCTGTGGCCTGCCGCAATTGAAGTAGTGCGTGGGCATCAAGTGCTCTTGTGTGGTAGTACATCGTACACGGCTTAACCCCAACCTAGAACGTTGTTCGATTCCTGCCCTTTCACAGTTTCAAGCCCGCCTTGGCCACGCTCGAACCTACGCACCTGTACAAATAAAGACAACACGCCCTTGTCGGTAAATTCGGACCCTTACAAACCGGCCTATGACATCTAACCAAACCTTTTACATCAGTTTTTTAAACTTCGAAGATACGATATGATCGAAAACATTTCAAACGACCCCCGAACTTGCAGAAGTTTTAATGTCTGAAAGTCGGTATATCAAGAAACGACTTTTTATTATTATACCTGTTTGAAACAACATGTCCTCTGACAGGAAGTCCAGTGCATGTTGCCGCGTATTATGACGAAACACATGCTTGTGTTCCTCCGCATTGCGTCATCAGGAAACTGCCAATGACTGGCAAGCTCGATCTAATTGCTCGTTACATTATCTTTGCTGGCTCGAACAGCGCATTGATGTGATTCTCAGCCATCGTCTTCAGATCTCCGGTCTTTGATGATTTCTGGGACCCGTTTTCCACGCAGCAGCTTGTTTTTCTTCCTACAGTAGTATATACTGCATTGAGCTGGTTGGTCCCAACAAGGATCAGTTCAGATCTAAGCTCAGCATTTGTCAGGCTTATTTAAGTAAAGACATATTAAAATTGGGCTTCATGAAAGGTTTCTAGTTTACCACCAATATTTCCATTGTAACGCGCTTTTGACTAGTTTTGGGCAAACGTAAATGCGCGTTAAAAAGTTAAGTATTTTTCGTTTTCCCAGAAAGTTTTTATTATATAGTTAGCGCAAGCTTGTTGAGGTTAGTGGTCTATTGTTTTATTTACGTGACACGACTTCTGGTGTGCTTTACTAACGGAGGAAGTTATGTAGGCAGTTTCATAATGCTTTCAATAATATAACCAATAGTTCAGCCTTGCCTCTAGCGTATTGTATAGGTATAGTATCTACATGTCACGTAAAGTGTCGCTTCTATATTCAGCTGTAGATTGTGTAGTTGATTTGCCTTATATCGCATTACAGTAGGCACGATTGGTGCCCTAAATTGCTGTGCTATGCGATGACGTTTTGAACTGCCAGCGCACCATGCCCCACAGTAACTCGGTTTTGGTTACGTCGTCGCCGCGAAAAGATGAAATCACGGCCAGGGTCAGACTTCGAAAGAAGGTCGGTGTGGATTCACGAGCCGTTTAATCAATGAGCGTTTGTTCGGACACTAATACCGCCGCGCAGCTTTGCGAAATCGGGTTATGTCGGATGCTTAAATCCGACACGAAATACCATCCGTGAAAGTCCACACTTTACCGCTACGTGTTGGATTAAGATATTCCTGTTATAGACTTGATAAATTGTCTCCTAATACTAGTATTATGGTATGAGCGTGTAATTAACTCGTGTGTTTGCTTACAGAGACCGTCAATAATCCAGCGGCCGCAGAGTATGATGTTAAACAGGCCAGCACAATACGCAGGTAAACAATACGCATTTAGAAACACGTCTTTGAGCCCACACGTTACCAAATTAAACTCTTTCAACAGTGGGTAACCCGCCTACTACTGCATATGCCCATCCAGCAAGCCGAAGTAACCGACCTATTTTCAGTAAGTCATCATTGTATTACGCATGCCACTGAAACTCGATTGTCATTATGCATGTTTTACAGACCGTTGGGCCCCAACCTCGTCGAAACACAGGCAGCAACTCGTCCGAGCTGTCCCTCCCGAAAGACCGAAGCAGTAGCAACAGGTAAAAATCGGTCCATAGCGCCTCCACCCTATGGATGACCTTATCCGTTTGGTTTCTAGAATAACTGGTAAATTAAGAATTTTGAATTGTTCTAAAATATACTTGAAGAGCAAGCAAAAAATACCGTACTGATTAGATTTAGAAAAATACATTTGCTTTGCTTGTATGTTTGGTAAATTTGTTACTGGACATCCCCCCCCCCCTCCAAAATTCCCAAAAACAGCTAATATGCTATAATGCACAGATCCAGTTACCATGATGATGAAGAAGGGACGCGAACCCCGCCACACACAGCTTACCTTAATAAGTAAGTTATTTATGCATCAAATGCCCTAACCGAAGAAAAATACATAAAATCATTACCGAAACTACACAGTTTCTGTTGTGAAGGAATTTTTCGGGTAATTTTTTTGATGGAATTTTTTTGTCTCATTATCATCGCATAAAAGGCCGTGATCTTAGTTTTTCGCGTCTCACGCAAATCGCACAGAATGTCCATTACTACACGAGTATGCAGCCTTACTAGTGAACAAAGAAGCATCACTGTGTTTCCCCACGTACTGTTTTGCGTACCATTGCTAAACAACACACGGAGCCTATGTAAAACGTGTTGTTTGTATTTCAGCATGAAAGACGTGATTTCTGCATCGTTCGAGTCTCTCGACGAAGGTGAGCATGTATATTAGATCCCTACATATAGCTTGCTGCTAATAAATAAATCCAAACCAATAAAATACTTTGATCTATAGTTGTATTAAGCACATTATATAGTTTCGATCTGTGGTTCACTATACCGGATTTAATACGTTCGATGCATTACGTCATCTAATTTGCATATTCGCCTGGCAGCTACGTTGGACACGGCAGATTTGGAAAGCGATCCCGATCTTGCGCTGAAACCTGATGAACCGGAGGCATGGAGCGTAACCATGGACAAAAAAGTTCTGAAAAAGATGTCGAAAAAGGAGGTGAAACGACAGGAGAATATCTTCGGTGAGTAGCATGTGGGATTGTTGTGGTTTGAAGACAGTTTCTGTATTGCGTAGACTGTACACTTGTTGGTTTAAGCCTGTAAACTATACGAGTTCATTATAAAACGCTAAATTGCTCTCGTATTGTACATTTCTGCAGAATGCTACTTACTAATATACAAAGGCCGTTTTGCAGTTTGTCTCTTGTGCCTAAAAACCGTACACTTGTTTTTAAGCCTGTAAACTGTCGGATTTTATTAAAAATGCTTGAAATGTTTCGTCTCGTATCGTATATTAATGCAGAATGCTGCTATTATGCGAAGGCCGTTTTGCAGATTGCCTCTTGTATGTAAAAACCTCCCCGTACCTTCCCCACGCAACGAGGAGAGCGCAGTAAAAACAAACAACCTCCCTTTCCAGAGCTCATCCAGACAGAGAGGAACTACCTTACCACGCTCAAGATAATGCAGAAGATATTCATGCGAGGTCTGGTGCGCGAAGCCCACTGCGACCAGCAGACCATCGAGAAACTCTTCCCCTCCATAGAGGAACACGTTGATTACGTTTCCAACTTCGTGGGGAAACTAAGCGACCGCCAGGCTGAGGGCAAGGTATGGACGAACTTTTACTTATTCTTGTGCAAAGAGTAACAAAGTTATTACTGTAAAACCTAGTTTTTTTTTACTTTTTTTATCAGCATTTTACAAAAGCTGCAACTTTAGTATTAATTTACAGAGGTAAAAGTTTCCTAATAATTTACAATGGTAAACATACCATAGTCCTCTTCAAACACTAAAAAATCGCCACTGTATAGTTGTATTTTCCCTCAAAAGATGACTTTTAGAGCCGAAAAAGTCACAGTCATCCCTACCATGCAGGTCGTAGAAGGGATTGGGGATGTGTGCGTGGCGCATTGGTCCGATACCAATGGCGCGAATATGAAACAAGTTCTCGGTGATTTCTGCTGCAACCAAAGCGAGATTATATCAGTGTACAAAGAAATGTTCAAAACTGACAAGAAGTTTAACGCTTTCATCAAGGTAGATATAATCAATCGCGTTTTTAACTGCATTTGTGCATTACTATCGTTTTAATAGAGATTCATTGACGTAAAACTACTACTTTTTTATTTTTTTGGTATGTCGCTTATCTTAATATATGTTTGAACGATTTATAGTGCCAGTTTTGTAGCCTACTTGTTAACACAGCTCGACCTTGAATAATCCCACTGTTGAAACTTTGTTATCGCAACGTGCCGCAGCGGCAGCGGTTCGGTGCGGCGTGCGTTGCCTATCGCTGCCGCTGACGGACGCGCTCGTGGCTGTTTCGGCTGACTCCCGATATTTCGCAGAAATGTGACAAGAACCCGTTGACGCGGCGACAGGGGATCCCCGAGTGCGCGTTGCTGGTCACTCAGCGCGTCACCAAGTACCCGCTCATGCTGCAAACTTTACTCGATAACTCCAGCAAGAAAGGTAAAACTTTTAAACAGCTACTGTACGTTCAGTTAAATACTACGGCGGTTCAGTTAGAAAAGTTTCTTTAGGCACCTCTGCTGCTGCTTGTTAGATTTAAATGTTTGAAATTGAATATCTCCTGATGCACAACTAGCCACAATATTGCATTACTTTGGTATAGAAGTTTAAATCCAAGTCTCCATACGTCATAATAACGTTTTGATTGGAACGGACTTTGTACCAGTAAATGGGAGATTATTTTCTTTTTTCATATCTTTATTTACGGTTTCCTGTCTGTGCTCCATGATGAAAACTATCCTTGCGCTCATAGTATTACGTCATCTAAGATGACGTAATGTGTAGACAACCTGGGGAATTCTGAGAGCCCAAAAAAATTGAATACATTTTGTGATATTTTGTTTTTTGTTTGTTAATAAGTATAATTTTATTCAGAGCATGAAAAGGACCACGCCGATTTAGAAAAGGCATTGGAATTAGCAAAGGAAATAGCTAAGGATGTAGACGACCAGGTCCAGGCGCACGAAAGAAAACAAATTCTATTAGAGATCCATGAAAAGATGGAGCCCAAGTCTACAACCCAGTTTAAAGGTACATAAACAAGTTTAAATTTTATTAAAATGCATTATCATGGATTTTATATGTTGATCATAAATATGCATCTGTTTTTTTTTCTGAATATATTTAATTGCATTTCCAGAAGGACGCAAGTTCACACGAAAAGACCTGTTAAAGCGTAAACGAAGACTTCTGTACAGTTCGAATGCTGTGCAGTGGAAAATCAGCAAAGAAAAGAAATTCACAGGTTAGTAGATCTTGCATTCGGCTAGCAATTGTTAATGTTGCTTTTTAACACATTTTTTTTAAACAGAAACTCTATTTGTTCTACTTTCCGACTGCTTTGTCCTGCTGCAGGAGAACAACGGAAAATACACTTTCCCTTCTGGACAGGTGGGTGAGATTTACTACCATCAATTTAATTGTCGGTTTGGTCGAATTTTGCTTTAAAAGTCGTTATAAGCAATTGTAATATGACTGACATTATTATTAAGAAAATTGGGGTTGCAACTAACTTGCAATATTTCATGATGTAAAACCTCCCTGTGTTATTATAACCAATATGTTAAATTTTGACTACCCATGTATAAACTTTCCAAAAACACTGCCAAGAAATCTGGTTCCAAAGCCACTTTACTTGCGATACTACTTCAAGGCAAGCAGACTCTGGTTGATTACCCCCTAAGAAACCCCCTAAAAACTAATTAAAAGACTGTACAACCACAAAAAATACTACCAAAAATTTGTTCTCAAAGCTTCACTTGCAATATTACCCCCAGGACAAGCAAAACCTGTCCATCGCCCCCTAAAAAAATCAAACAACCCTTTTCAACCCCCTTAAAACACCATGATCATTAGTCTCACCCAATATACCCCACAGCCCGCGGTGGTTCCCCTGATGAAACTGATCGTCCGCGAAGTTGCAAATGACGAGAAAGGGATGTACTTGATCAGCATGGGCAACCAGCAGATGTACGAGTTGAAGGTGGACAAGGCAGACGACTGTAAGACCATCATGCAGGTGGTCCGGTCGGCTGTTGGAAACTGCACCGAAGAAGGTAAGTTGTCGTATTGCGCTGGGTTGCAAGTTAATTCAAGTTTGAAAAACACCCCTTTTGTACAATACTAGAGGAAGTGAAAGCACCTTTAATAGAGAAAACTCTAATAGTTTTCATCTAATAGAGGAAAACTAAATTTTACCCCCAGTAACCTTAACCATCACTCCAGCCCTACCTCTTACCTAAACCCTCTTTAGTGTGTTGTTTTTTTTCTCTTTCATCAATCTCGTCTTCATTTTACATACAAAATAATTAAAAGTTTACATCTTCAATTCTTATTTTTTGTTCTACTGCAAAATTAGTGTGATATATACTTTCTTTCAGTGCAGATACGATAAAAAATATTTCTAAATCCATTTCACATTTCAGATGAAGAAATCCCGTCAGAAGATGAGGAAGAACGTAAAATTCAGGAGCAGAGATGGGATAAGACCCGTCGGATGATCGACCAGTTGGAGCAAAAGGACGAAGCCATAAACCGACTTCTTAAGCAGAAGATGGATCTCTTCAGAACAATTGCTGAATCCGTTGATAAAGGATCCGTGATCTGTAAGATTTCCATCGGTTTTAACTGGATTTCTAGAATAAAATTGGAAAAGTGTTGGGATTAACTCTTATATTTTTTCTGCCTTTCTAAACAAGTTTGGTCATACCATGTCCAGTTTTTTTGTTTCGACAACTGGCTATGCTGTTGCATTACACTGAGCAAGGCACTTAGCCAGTTTTGATGTAATTTTTATTAAATTAGTATCACCAGTATTTTAAAAAATTGGACTGGAAAGTGGTATTTTGGTTAATACCACAAGTACCGGTATATCCATTTCAATAAAATCATAAACTTTTCCTCCCATTTCCATCCACAATAACAATGTCCAATTCGACAGCGCGCATGAGTTTTAACTACCCCACCTACTATCTACCCACTGAAGACGAGTCGAGCAACAACAACAAGAACCCCCTGCCCGCTGGGACCCCGGTGCTGCTCAAAGCAATTGAACAAGGTGGGAACAAATAGTTTTGCTTAAAGTAAGGTTTAACAGACATGTCATTTTTATATTATAAATACTGTCATTCAGCTGATCAAAAAATAAAACCAACTATATATCCAAGATTGTCAACTTTTGATGAACATTGCTGCCCATAATTTTAAAATAGCCAACTTATTTTACAAGTTTTAATTTAACAACTTAAACATACATTCCTGATTAATCAACCTTTTTTCCTCAGTGACAAAACTGTCCCAAGCTCTGCGTGGGTCCCGGGGTTTATCCCGCCAACCTTCGAGCGTGGGTGAGGAAAGCGGCCCCAGGTCTCCTTCCGTTCTACCTAAGCGCTCCGACACCTTTGGGGGCTTCGATAACGGCAAGGAACCCTCTTCGCCAAGAGGTAAAACACTGGGGGTATAATGTAATGCATGGAGGTGTGCGGTATGGTTGAAAACAAAGTCAAAATAAAAACTGGAGATGATTGAAAATGTTACTTATTTTTTTTTTAGTTTAAAACTGCTTTATACCATACTATAACAATATAAGCTAGCGTAGTTATTGAAACGTTACTATTAATTAAAAATGATATTCGTACCATTTCAAAATCTCTTAGAAGATAAAATGTATTATTTTAACTCTGGGTCTCTGTAGGATTTTAGCTTTTTAGTTGCATGAAAATGTAAACCACTTTGTAAAATGC
This sequence comes from Ciona savignyi, assembly GCA_000149265.1. Lineage (NCBI taxonomy): Eukaryota > Metazoa > Chordata > Ascidiacea > Phlebobranchia > Cionidae > Ciona > Ciona savignyi. The sequence goes on from CH001991.1 coordinate 380,529, forward strand.
TAACTTCGTGTCATCCTCAGGCAATTGGTTGAACTCATCACAAAGCGACAGCAAACTCGTAGATCAGAGCAACCGACTCTCGATTACTTCGGAATCGAAGCGAGATTCCGGGTTGGTGGATTCTGACATCCTCGTTCGACGGGTCGATTCACAAGGAAGCATCCACAAGGAGGCGTGGGTGAGTTAGACATAAGCTGCAACCTTTATAGCCAGCTTCCCCCCTTAAAATTGTTTGAAAGAGCGGTTAGCACAAAAACTCTGCTCTCTATGTAGGTGGCACAAAAAAACAGATCTCGCAACAGAGAAAACCCAGCTGCTAACAGTTTTGGTTAAAAATTTAGCATAATTAGTTTCGGTATATCCCTGAATCTAACGATAGTTTATAGTACATTCAACATGGAATACTTGTTCGCTTTCACTTCTGAAACTATTTCAATGGTTTAAGTGTTTAAACTTTTAAGTTACTTAATCAAAAGGCAACACCAGTATCCTGACTAAAACCCTATTTTCCAGGGTGAAAACGAGACTCCAGGGAGCCATAGCCCCTCACCCACTGCATCGAACAGTGGCGATTCCTACATCACTCTGCCCCCGGAGCAGATCCTCTCAATCTCCAACCTCTCTGACCTCCTCAACAGTTATCTTTCCATCTCCACACAGCAGGACACCCACATGGAAAAGTGAGTGAGAAACATCATTTTCTTTAATTTTCTTGCTTAAAATTTTATTTTTTACCTTGTTTTTTCTTTTAATCTGGGTTTGTTTAATGCATTTTATCCCGAACGTGACAGTAAGGTTTTTGTGAAATGACATTTTTATGTTAAGTTGTAGTTCAACCGAGTTTTTATCAACACATTTCAATTATTTTACCAACAATGCTAAAGTTGAACTTCTTTTCCAGGATGCAGCAGCAGTTGCTCCTTATTCAAGATAAAAAGAAGAAAGGAACAAATCTTCAAGAGGTTGAACTGAGAAGAAACCACATCAAACAGCAAGAGCAACTGGATGAACTAAGAAAACAACAGGTAAATAAGGTTTGGTGTCTGCACTCCTGCAGTGAAGTTATGGTTTTCATAACCTCAACCTGCTGGAGCTAATGCTAGAAAAGGGGTAAAGTGGGGAAGGGGGACAAAAGTACTTTATTAAAAATTTAAAAAGTTATGAAGCTAAATTACTTCCAGGACTATGTCCATAATCCTAACAAATTTTTATGGAAGTTTCCCCCCATTCTATTTTTTTTATTAGTCACGTCTCACATGAATCCAGTTTTGGTCTTTTGTTTCTTAACATTTTTCTTATCGTTTCAGCATCAATTAAAAACCGAGCGCGACCAATGGCAAAAAACGAGCGAGCGGTTCCAGAAGTCCATGTCGGCGGAGAAGGAAGAGCTGGAAAGGGAGAAAGCAAAGATCCAGCAGGAGAAGATGGAGAACGATCGACAACGGGACGAAATACAGCGAGCAAAGGAGGAGTACCAGCGCGAGATGGGTCGGCTGCGTGACATAAAGCGTCGCACGCAACATCTCGACATCCACACTTCACAATCAACATCGTCACTATCATCATCATCATCAGCCACTGTCAACCGAAACAACAGCAACAACGGCCCCGATTTAACCGAGCTTCGGCTTTCTACTGGTGACGGAAAGGCGACACCGATGAGCAAGTCGCACTCAAGTCTCCATTCTTCCTCCACTGACTTGGGCAGTAAAGCCCCACCCTCACCCACTTACATAAGCGCGTCGGATTATCCGAGAACATTCCCAGGGCCGAAACAGGCAAGTGGGGCTGTTTCCGCCCCCACCGCACCCCAACTCCCAATTCATCTCAAGTACAGTGCAACCAACCAGTTGGCAGCCTTGCAAGTAAGTCAAATTTTATGTATTTATCCCTAGTGTCTTTGTATTATCCTTGAAACTATGTCAAATTTATTTTGGGATTATTCCAAGTGCTTAAGCCACTAATATTCATATGCACCGAATTGTTTTTGCAACATTGCACCTTTTATATTTCAGGCTCCACGACACCAAGAGTTCCCTTCGAAGTTATCGAAACTCGCTTCAAGCACGAAAGGGAAACCGGTTTCTTCATCCGGCGACAGCAAGTCGAGTTTAATGCACCAGATGATCCCTAGCAAATTAACCAAGCTCGCGTCGGGCCAGTCCGGCCACCACGTCTCCAGTAAGAGGCTACATATTGTATAGAAGTAAGTTAGCCGACATCACGTGTGCGCGTGGGCAGATTAGCACGGAAATGCCCACGATCATCTTGCATGTTATGCATCCACCTGCGCAACTTTGAACATCTTTTCAAAGCCAAAGTATGCGTTCAACCCATTTCTTCTTTTCTTTAAAATTTAAACTTTAAGAAAACTAATTTCTTTCGTTCCTGCATCCAATTTATTCTTTTCACCTATAATCCTTTAAACAAACTCGTTTCGATCATTTCACTATTATTTTTTCTAACCTGTCAATTTTCCCTCCGTTTCACACGAATTTTAACTCCTGTAAAAAAACTTCCAACTTAAAAAATTAATTTACCTTATTTTCCGCACAGCAGCATCCAACAAAGCGCGCTCCAGCCAGTCGAAGAAACAAGACAGCGTCGCTGGCGGTCTCCTAGTCCCGAGTCACGCTTCAAACAGCCGCTCCCCTTCTCCACTCTTCAAGAACTTTACCCCGAACGACGACTCAAAGCGCTCATCGCAAAGCGACAACGCCGAATTGTTCCTGTAAAATCATCTTCCTCGCTTAACACCTCCGTTCGGAATTACTACTAAACGTGACTTGAACTTCGCTTTTGATTCGAGCACTTAATACCCGCGTGGACGCAGCATAGTGTTTTCCATTGGTTTGGATAATTCCTCTTGCTTGAAAATCAAAGAATTTCTTAACCTTTTTTTACTGAGAAAGCCCTCGCTCTTTTAGTGTATTTTAACGGGTTATCCTATTTTTTACAATCATCCGCTTGGAAACGCATCGTGATTTCTTTGTTATGCACTGCAGATATTAGCAAAATTCGACCCTCTATCAATTACCATCTCCATATAACAGCGCCTTTGCGAGTTGCCGTTTTGCACCGCTTTAACAACCCTCTCCTTGCAATACTTTTTTAACTTATTTTTTTCACTCTGAGCTGTCGTGTTTCCCTGTCGTCTGATTTGACGTACGAGAGCTTTTGTTTCGCCTACTGTCCAGAATCATACAATATAATGATGCTAGTGAAATCGTGTGATTTGTCTCTTGCAAAATGTATTATTGAGAACTGATTCCAATACTATGTTGTTAAGATAAAAACAACCATTCAAGTAAGTTGTTCGAATAAACACCTTGGTAGTTTAGTGCGTCGCCATTTAGGCTAACGATTAAAGGATAAAACAGGTCGCTTGCTTAATAGTCATATCCTTGGGCAGGGCACTTCGCATACATTGTGTTGAACATAATTAATCAATGGGTTCTATTACAACTGAAGAAACGTCTCAATCCAACGAACACACTGCTCTAGCTGTAATCTGCCGGATACCGGTACACCCTCATGGTAATAGAACGACTTTTCATGTGTTATTTCTTCCGCATTTACTCATTAACGATAGTAAACATTAATACCCGATCCTAAATTTAATAATTTTCTATATATGCTGAAATTTAAAATAGTGTTTAAGACTTAAGTTTAGGTAAGAAAAACGCATTGCTGACTTTTAGGTGTTAACACTGGGTTGATGTAGGGTAGAATATTAGCTTTGTTTACTTGATTTTGAATTCGCGAATTAGTTAAATACAGTTACACAATATGTATGTTTTATCTGTTTTAATGGGTAGACTCAGTTAGGCGTTATCTCACGGTCAATCACGAAGCTATTGTGGCGTGTTGTAGAATTGAGCCGTTTTTTCATTATTAGTACTTTCCTTTGTCTACTTAGTCTAGGACTCTAGGTGATATCCTCCAAGTGCCTTGCCTAGAGACACAACCGAGCAGTTAGCGACCAGTTTCATTTGTGTATTCCTTCGGTGGAAAAACGACGCACATCATGCTTTTTGGAGTGATATTGTTCATGGATTTTCACCCGCAAGTACAAATAATAAAAAATGTGTACGAAATTATATCAGAAGCTTGCGTTTCCTTCCACCATACCACCACGCTGCGAAATTATAGTAAAGACCGAGTTAAATTATATTTGCTCAACAAATCCTTAAATAAGATTTCTATCATATAAAACGTCCTTATATTTCATAGATGATCTGTCCTATACGATTTTGGACATCCGTTTGCTTTATAAATAACCTAAACATGAATTCAATGTGCACCAAGTTAGCTGATGTTTACATTAATAGCTTACATATACGAATCCTGACCAAGCCGGGAAAATTTTTGTGATTTATTTAGCGGTCAATAGATTGCACTCATAGCATTTCTACTTCTCGGAGTTTTGATCTTATCTATGTTTTTGTTGATGGAGTCATGCAGAGAAGAACATGCGTTTCTTAACTCAGCCACCATGAGCCTGAGACTCACAAATTGTTTCTCATCTTCTTCTTCCAGGTATCTTTTATAATCTTTCACTCCTGGCCTTTTGCAGAGCTGACTGATAACTTTTGCTCTGGCGAGAAAGTAGCCGGCAATTTGCTCCTGATTTGCCGCTAATTCCTGTTCTACTGTTTTCAATTCGGCGAGAGTTTCTTCTTGGACCTGAAGCACAAAATACGGAATAAAAAACACACTGCAGAGAGTTCAAAGAAAATGGAGAAGTAATCAACTATTATTATACATAAAATGTACGTAGCTTATTAATAACTTTATCGCAAAAGATATCTGGTGAGACCTTATGTGTAGCCAGCTAGCTGCATATACCAATAATAAAAGTTTCATAAAACAGTTTAGGCAGGCCGACATAGTTAGCCAACAACCAATTGAATTAAATTATATGCGAGGAAGGATCTGACGAGTGGTAATGGTTAATTAGTCATGGCATGTAGATACGTGTTTTCCTATAGGTAACAATGATGGTGATCCCCCAATCTTGGTATTGTTGGAAACAGCGTGTACTTAGTTTCGCGCTAGAATTTCTTGTTTAGTCGTGCAGTTTTGTAAGAGTCTTGCAGATTGTTATAAAATAAAGGCATTGATGGTGCATTTCCTAGCTGTTTTATTGAGATAAATTTCAAATACACTGAGGAAAGCAGCTTAAATTTGTTAAGCAAACGTTTGGAGGGTTTTGGGTTTAGATGGTACATCCTAGATTTAATTTTATGATGTAAAAAATTAGGTTGTCTAAAAGCTTTCAATGGTAGGATTTTCAGTGACAGCCATTCTCATGAGTCATTTTGCGTTGAAGAGATAGGAAAAATATTTGGTCGAACGCCTCCATATATCCTACTCAGTATAACAACTTGTCGCTGACGTAGAAATCACGGGATTGGAAAGCGAGGACCATTACGAATATAAAATAAATAAGTAAAACCACGTGCGTGTGCATATAGCTTAAACAGTAACAAAAAAACGATTGATCTGGGTCGCAGCCTAGCACGGCAGAAAACTTAAACGATTGCTCAACTTTGTCCGGTCGAATTGCTTGTGCGTCTCCTTTCAGTCTAAGATTAGGGAAAACTGATCGCATTCTAGTCGGCGGTGTGTTTGGGAAAGGCACTAAGCGGACTTCGCCAAAAACCAGTGAATTAAATGAGTTCTCTTAAACTAAAGGAACGTTTTAATTATAAACAACAGTTTAAATTGCCCTGGTGTGATCCGACGATGGACACGAGGTTATCTGGCAGTTACCCGTTTGATAACTCTATGTTTTTTCCCATTCATGCAGATGGTCTATTGCATATTCAAGCTTAATAACTTCTGGATTCGTAAATACGCTCAATAGAAGAAAGCCATTTACCTCAACTCCAAAATTATTTCCATCTTCTATTTTCGGAATAAGTAATATGACCCAAACCCTAAGCGTTCCAACTGCTTCAAGAAGGGTGATAATTTCTGGTTTTAACCTTTCGACTAAATGTGTAATGTATTCGTTGGTCCCAAACACTTGTTCCGGTTTGCAAGTTGAGCTTGTCTCCCCGGATTCCAACGTCAATTCTCCAGTTTGGTCTAATTCTTTTAAGGATTCTGTTGTTGACTTCTTTACTTCGAAAATATTAACAAGATTAAAATCGTTTTCCTGGAGCAGACTGTCGTACTCGGTAATTTTCCGAGGAAAAAATTCTTTCACCAAAGTCTCCGCCTCCGCACATATTCGACTTTTAAATTCCTCATTGTTCATTTTCGACCAATTTGTAAATACTTTTTCAATATTTCTTTTGATGTATTTATATATATATGTAACTTTATGTTTATTATGGAAAAAACTCTTGCCATATTTTTTTGTCTATTGCATCATAATCTTATCTTTTTACTCATAATAACATTTATGCTGCAACACACGAACAGACCTTGTACGGATAAAAAGTAATTAGTTTTTACCAAAATATTTAACCAAGATGTTGTATAAAGTACTGGGTTGTTTATATAAATAATACAAGCCCGGCGCTTCCGTTTACACGGTCACACATGGTTTCAAGCGTGGTTACTGAAGCATATAGAACAGCACATGTAAGGAACGGTGTGACCTTCGGTGATAAGTGAAACGTGATAGCAGCGCACACGCTATTCAGATTGTACTTTGAATAATCAACGTAGCTTGAACAGTTGAGGAAGTGAGTGATCATTAATATTGCAAAATACGAAAGTACTACCTGCGTGCGTTGCAGCGTATTATGAATATGCGCATTACATGCTTAGTAATTAGCCAAGTACAGTTTAGGGACCTAGTTATTCAACCACTGCGCTAGTGGCACACGAAAATACTTGCTACTGCATGTAGTAAATTAATTATAAGATTTTTACCGTTTCGACGTAAAGCCATAATCAGTGCACACACGGCAGCAACAAATCAACCGAAGAGCAGACTAAGACCAAACCTTCAGCTGTTACTGCCACGCTGTCAGGTTTACACGTCTGCCGTTAAGGGAAAAAAGGAAAGTTATTTTGGTGTGAAAGCCAAGGGGTTCCTATGATCAAAAATGATCTTGGATTTAAGTTTCCAAGAAGCCTACTTTATAACAAATAATTTAAACAATGTTTGTATTTAGGCATAGCATGTATGTAAAGGTGTAGTGTGTAAACTAATAGTGAAGTGGTTGATCAATACCAAGAAAGAATACTGGAAATAACATAATAGAAGGATGCGGAATTCCTGGCAAGAGTCGCGTGTTATAATCACCGCAACAAGCATTCCTTTAGCCATTCTGCTATGCTGGTTCGTGTACAAACGTACCTTGAAGAAAAAGTCTGAGAAAGATAAAAGTATAGTAAACACTGAGATTGAAATTGAAGATTCAGTTCAGTTTGATCATGAAGAGGATGTTGTGGATCAACCGAGTCTGATTGATGCGGTTTCTGATGGTGAAATGGATGAAGTCCAAATAACCCATGGTGAACAAGTATTTGAGAATGAAACTTTAAACAATAATGAACAAAACAGTGACGCTGTAACGTTGAGTACCGATTGCCTAAATAAAACAAAAGTCAACGCACCAGATCATTATGAAACTCCAAAGCAAAACAGTGCTATAGAAATAATCACTATGCCTGAAGAAGCAATATCTAAAGAAATGGTGACCCTGCCAACCACAGAATTGGAACAATCTTCCACTAATACAACCCAAGCTGAACAAAAGCCCACAGAACATAGCAAACTGTTGAAAACTAATGAAGAAGAAATGGTAAAAAAAGAAATTGAAAGTGAGCATTTAGCAACTGAGCTGATAAATGATGCAAAAACTTCTGGAGAATCTTTGGATGCCCAATGTATTATTGATGATTTTAACGATTTCAAGGATACCGTAATGGAAAAATTAGTTGACTTAAAACAATCAGAAACCATTGATACCTCTATAGAAGAGGAAGTTGATGCAACATATTTGAAATCAGTAAGCTCCTCAGAAAACAATAAACCAAATTATTCCTGATTGCTCTATGTCTGAAGAAGTAACAAAATCAGTTGGTTCAGATGACCCTGAGTCAAGTATGAATGAAATGAATGCAATTGCAAAAGAAGAAACTGTTCAACTTGATGAAGAGTCGAAAGAAGATGATTACTCGGATGACTTTGCATCTTATGAATCCTCAGAGCACAGTAGCGATGTTTCAAAAGATGAAGATTCGGTGACTCTGTTGGATGTTGTGGACTCTCATGAAGAGAGTTCCAGTGACGAGGAGAAAAACCTGCCAAGTTCGGGCTTCCATTCCAATCCAATGTCGTTGGGTGAAACAAGTAGTGAGGTGACTTCGCTTGAAAGTTGCAGCCGGGTAGACACCGATAAAGATTCACTCGAGGAAGGACCTATCTACAACCAGAAACCCCGCAAAACCTCAGACCCAACTAGCAACACGAACAATAACAACAATATTGATGATTCTAAATTATTAAGGTTGCGTGCTAAACAGAACTCATCGTATGGTAATGAATGCAAATCCTGTGGCAAAAGCACTGGAGATTCAAACATAGAACATTCAAAAACAAACGGCTGGAAAAATGGAGGCTCGGATGAGGTAATTAAAATAATATTAGAACACAACAGTATTTTTCCATGTTATAGACTGCAGGTCGAGATTAGAGACCGAAAGAGTGGGTTATAAAAATTGACATGTTTATGTCTTTTGTTAAAATATAATACATTATAAATAATTTTATTGTTTTATTTTTATAATAACTTGCATTTTGCAATAATGGAAATATTGTCTTTGCAAGGTACTCAGAAGAATGGTTTACCCTTGTTAATGTTTTTTTCTAAATAAATAAATATAAGATACAAATTTCCATAAGGTGAATTATGATTGAAAATAACTATATCCTGGTAATTTTTCTATCATGGTTCACAATAAAATATAAACAAATGGGATAATGTTGTCTTTCTTTACAGAATGAGAGCACGAAGGAGGATTGTATGAGAAAGTTGAAAACTAAACAGAAGTTTGTACGGCCAAGCTCACTAAGCGACTCCGAAAGTACCTCGGTGAATGATGGGGACAAAAGATTTGAAGTCTTTGTAGAATTTCCCTCTGTAAGTTTTTTGTTTCCTAGCTGTTGTGACAGTTGAGATGGTATGTTACCTTTATCCAGTGGATTCAAATATGTCCTTATAGAATTAAAAAAAGGCAGTGACATAGCTACATGGACATTTACAATCAAATTTGGACTGTTGGGCTAATTACGATCCTAAAATGAAAATAGAACTTTTAACTTGTTATTTTTATTAAAAATGTCTGTAAAGAGACTGAACAGCCTTGTGAGAACATTTTTTTTCTGCTTTCCGATTTGGTGTGTATTGTCCTCCATCAATAAAAATGTTTTCATATTTTAAGTGTATATTCCATATTTTAAAAGTGTGTACTTGGTAAAGTGCAATTTTGTAAATTTACCTGAAACAGCTAGCGTGATTTTACGTTTGATTTGCAGGAAAGAGTTGGATTATTGATAGGCAAACAAGGAAGAAATATCAACCAATTGAAGCAAGACTCCGGAGCGGATGTGTTTGTACACGAGGCTCCGTACAGAGAGGACATTCAAGTTCTTCAAATATGTGGTAAGTGAGGGGGAAACTAACGAGGGAAAGAGAGAAGTAGGGAGAAGGGAAATTGCTCACAAAAGTAAAGATTATGACATTATGGTAACTGTTTTGTCTGGGATTAAAGTTGTCATCAATTCTGGGGTTAAGATCAGTGTTTGGTGCAGGGTTAGAAATTGTTTTCATAGTTTGCAGTTTTCCTCTTTTCCCTTTGGTGTTGCCTGTAATGGAGATCATAAAACAACCTGCATTTAACCTAATCAAACACCCCTGCGTTCATTTTGTAGTGATTTTGTGATCCCAGATTGATGATTGAACAGCGTATTGTTAGTAAAAAGAAAAGGAAAGAATGCAGATTAACAGACTCACTCAATCTCGGTTAAACAAAAACCATGCATTGAACCAATATTTCATAATCCTTATCGGATTATAACAAAGCCGAAATAGATTATTCTGTAGTTATATCTGTCAACTAATTAAAAATTGTTTCCCAACTTTTGTACTGTGTGGCACAACTAAATTATAACTACAGAATTACTTGGAATGTAAGTATGTAACTGTAGTTTATACAATATACATATTTTAGCCTGTTTCAGTATATTTAAGTGGTTAAAAAAGCTAATTGTTAAACTGTCAGATTAAGAAATCTTGTGATCTTTGATTTGTTTTGGTACATCCACATTTCTTACATAACAAAAACCTTGATGCCACTGAGCCTTACCAGTTTGCACAGTCTGCACCCCTGGCACCCCTGACTTCATGCATAAAGCACCCATATGTATTAATCAGCAGGATTTGTGATTTTAAACAGGCACCCAGGGAGAAGTAGAGAGTTGTGTGGCTCGTATTAAACGAAGATTCAACGATATTTCGCTTGCGTCGTTTGATGATCCATCCAGTTTGATGCTATCCCCTCGAATGACATCTCCGCAGCACACACCCCCCATTTCCTACCCCGTACCCAGCATTTCCCAGGTTAGTCACAAATTTTGGATTTAAACAGTTGACTGCATATTGTATGCTGCATTCTTTTTACAGATGGTAATTAAAAAAATATAATAAATTATGTATATAGATCAGAGGTATGAATTTCTCTTATAATAAATAACCCAATGGTTAACTGCAATACAATTAAACGTCTTGGGACAAGTTAAAAGAATAAAGACCGCATCAAACAAAACTATCAAGTAGTATTTTCCTTTTAATACCGCCATACTTTCGATTAATAAATGTTCTTTTGTTAGAACTTATTACAAGTTTTTCTATATGATTAGTCAATTAACTGCTTGAATATAAAGTTCCAATTTAAATTAATGCAAAAGACTTATTAATGAAATATGTAATGTATATATTTAATGTTGCTAATAATTGCGATATTCAGTAGTAGAACTGTATTTCAATAGACTGTGAACTTTTTACCTACATACTAATTTTTAACTAAGAAAAGTTTACTTAAATTATCGTTTTTAGCTTGGATTACCCGATGGAGTAAATATTGATGTTGTGGTATCGGCGATTGCGGATGTGGATTGCATATTCGTGCAGCAATACACCCACCCATCATTCCATGCCCTCGGTAATCTGGAACGGGCCATGGCGGTGTGCTACTCTGAACCTTCAACCCCGGGTCTTCCTAACCCTGCTCAAGGTGGGTAGCGAGTGTAATTTACTCATTTGCATCTGGATATCCACTGATAAGTATAAACACTAAGCATGAATAAAATGTCTGCAAGTTCTGCCCAATTATTTGTTGGTGGCGTCATTTTCTTACTAGTGATGTCACAAAGTACATTATTACAATAACTGTTTACGGCAAGTAATTTCCATCGCCCCTAAAATTCAGTCAGATATTGTAATAAAAAAAACTAGTAGGCCTACGAAACTTTCATACCTTACAATAGAGATGGTAAAAGTATGTATAAGATAACAATTGAACGTATTTAATGTTACTTAAAAGAATTCATTTCGATACTGTTAAAAAGTAAATCAAACTCTGTAACCCTTCCATTGTACCTTAGTTGCTTGCCTTTACAAAATTCATTTAAAGATATGTAATGTTTTGATAATTCAGTTGGTCGTTTTTAAATGGCAGAGGAGTAGATGTTGAATATGTTTAAACGATGTTTTTTCGGTGTGAGTTAACCAGCATGATTTCCATCCAGTTGGACTGATATGTGCTGCACACCAGTTGGGCATGTGGTATCGTGTGCAAATCGTACAATGTTACGAGGAGACTGAGGAATTATCGATTCGCTTCATGGATTACGGGGGTTACGCCACTCTTCCTGCTGCTTCTGTTAAACAGATCAGGTGATTTTTATTGATGATCATTATTAAGTAAGATCTGTGAAAATCGGGATGATCATTCAGTAGATTTATAATGGTGGCTGTAAGGACAACCTAGAAAGTGCCCACCAAACATATTTTTTGGCCAGTAAATTGTTTATTATATAATTTTTGCAATTTTTTCCTGTTTTAAAAAATCATGTACGGTCTCTGATCCATAGTTACATTGTTCCCCAGTTTGTTTGTTCACACGGTTCGTGTGAGTTGCTAAGTATATTTTCGGTTAGGCGTAAGTATAAGTCAACACAGCTGTTTGAAGTATCACAAACTTAAAAATAAGATGGCAATATCATCCCTTAGATACCAAACCAAACTACTTTATTGTTCTGTTTTTAAAGGAACGAAATGTTCAGTTGATTTCATAACGTTTACCTAAGTGGATGCTTAAAAGTCACCGGATTATAAAAAAAGGATGAAAGGCTGTTTTGTGTATTTTTGGCGACGATATCCTTTAAAGCATAATTCATTAAGAGAGTGTAAAAAATATAGAAAAACTGAATTTCACCTGAACCCAGTTTCCTCCTATAATGTACTGTTGCCATGAATCATACAGCTCTTACATGGACAACAAGTTTAGATTGGTAACTAAGGAATCCATTACAAACGGGTCATTAGTATCTGGAAAAAATATATATTTATGGTTTTATGAAATGCCAAATGTGCTTGGGTAACCTGGGAACCCAACAAACTTCTGCATACAGAAATGCATTTTTATTTATATTTTTATTAAGTTTTTTTCATAACTTTTTTGTTTACCAGAGCTGACTTTGTTAATTTGCCGTTCCAAGCAACAGAGTGCTATCTCGATAACATCTCATCACCTGGAGGTATGTGCTTTCCTTGATGTTTAAAAATGTTTATTTGACTGAGAAAAGAAAATGTTACCCCTTACGGTGGTTTACTGATCAGTAGTAGATTTATTTAAATCCACTTGATTCATTAAAGATGTTTACAAGTTACAGATCTGGTGGATTCAATAAGATTAAATCTTGGTAATGTCACAATATTAAAAACTCCTCCAATAAGTTAAACCACCTGAAATCTTCCACATGAGGTCTGAAGTATGATAAGAACTCGCATTGTGGCGCTTATTGTTGTCACATCAACTTATAAACCGGGTAATAAAATCCTGTATAAGTATAACATAGTAACCTTTTCATCTCTTGTACGTAATAAAATCACTACATCAGGATTGGAATATTTAACATACAGTATGTACTCATCGAATTGATGTAAGAATTATTTGTCAAACAAGCGTTACACGTGTTCCATAGACGACAATTCGTTCTGCTCCGATTCGGTTCAGCGATTACAAGAACTGCTGATGCAGGGTCGCCACCAAGTAAGAGTGACGGGATATCGTACCGACGGTCACCCACGGGTGCACCTATTCAAAATACTTAATCATAAGGTGGGTATCTTAACTTTAAAAATAGAAGAGTATGTTTTTTTTAAATTTAAAACAACTGATAATGTTTATTAGAGAATCGTATGTTTTTGCCAAGCTAATTTGGGAAATTTTAAACCTTTTTCATTAATTTTCTTAA